>JBAMHV010000024.1:5276363-5293327 GCA_037177535.1 Pseudomugil gertrudae
GGATGGATGGATGGATGGATGGATGGATGGATGGATGGATGGATGGATGGATGGATGGATGGATGGATGGATGGGTTCTTGGGTCATACAGTCAACATAGGAAAGTGCAAATGTCAGGCTTCATCTCAAAGTTACGATATCAGGTTTAATAGTACGGTAATATAAAAGAACAAACCTGTTAGCGATGGGAAGAAATAGCAAAGAGATCAAGATAACGCACATTATCAGAAAGAGACATGATCAAAGCAGTACACAAAGCAGTAGATGATCGCACATGAGCTATACTGCTCAACACTGGGCCCACAATTTTTTCATGGCTCTATTTGCTCTGTTGGGGTGCACATCTTAATGCTCTTTGAAAATACAGCATTCATGTACATGGACATGTCCATGTACATGTCCATGTACATGAACGAGCCCTTAATCTTTGCCAGATTAGATGTAGTTTTATTTACAGTACAAATAAAGTTCTGTTCACAACAAGCCTTAAATAAAGCTTATATAAACAAACAGATAAATAAAAACACCCACTAAGTAGCATATTTCTTGCATAAGACAGTTCTTAATATAAATGGCTAGGTAATCAACCTATTGATCTATTAATTTAATACTCTTTTCACTCTGACAGGTAAGTTTATAGAAGGTTATTAGTAATTATTATTTATCTGAATAACTAGTTTAAGTCCTGCAAATAGTATTACACATACTACAACAATGAACCATGAAAATATTTCTGAGGTATTTCACATATCAGGAACACAGATGATGTTTTGCTCATGCTGCTTCAATGTCAGATGTGTCAGTTTTAGCTGTACACCTCACAACAGGAAACACTTTATTATAGTGTGCTTACACGCTTTTGCACACCTAGCACCCCTTTCCTCTCATGACTGGCAACTTTGTACTTTTTCACAGCTCGGCTCGGGAGTCATTAAAATCTGAGGCCAGAAAATAGCTCAAACTTCAGAACCTTCAATCAACCTCCAACCTTTAAACAGATAGGCTGTTAGAAAGAAATAACCGAGATTTTATTCAACTTGAGCTTTAACAAAATGACGTATTTAAAACTCATTTTACCAAATAGTCCACGTTCTGTAGAAACAAACCAGAAATCTCAAACTTTTACTCCTCATTGTGAAAAGCTGCTGTTCCTTGGACTAAAATATCATGAAACCCTTTTTCATATAGTATTTTTCATGCATGCCTGCTCATTTTGGACAAAACTGCATCTCCAAAGCAAACACTGTAGGGCCATTCTTGGCTGGACCAATGTGGGCATCTGATCACAATCGCACACTGAATGTTTGTTTCCTTTTAGTTTTTCATTGTAACCATAAAATTTCTCCAACCTCAAACTGTAGATGCTATCCAATGGTTTTCGACAAGGAAAGGATTTAGAAATGTTCCAAGGTTTTGCACAATTGTCCAACAGCTACATTCTTGAGAGGTCATGTCTTTTTTTTGTACTGTATAAATGATGGAGATTAAAGATCTGCCCTGGTGAATAGTGCCATTTGTTTATTTCTAAATAAACCCCCAAGCTCAACAGCAGTAAAGACTAATGCCATCACCATGCAAAGACAGCAGAACAGACAAAAACTTTGACGTTATATTTAGAATAATTGCCTGATGCTACAGTTCAGCAGGTATCCTCATCCTCCAGTCTCCACACATTAAACTCATGATGTTTCTGGTAAAATGTGCTCTAGCATTTGATGTATGGCTACAGAGTCATGTTGCAGTCTCTCTTCAGAGTCTAAAGGTGGCAGTAAAGCTGGTATCAGCCAATAAATTTCATGTTGCAAAGTTCCTTAGATGGTTCACTTCAGTTCCGATGTTAAAACAAAATCTGTGACAGAATTTGTGACCTCAGGGAGTCGCTTGTAAACATTTCTCGACAAAAATGTTTTAAAAAGCAAGAAAGGCATTGAAAATACTTAAATAAAATTAGTAAGGACAATTTAACAAGTAATTTGTAGTTCAAGTTCATCACTCATGCCTCACATAGCCAGGATCACAAAAGTCACAATTTCTGATCGCCACCAGAATGTGTGACTCTACTATATCTTATTATAATGAACTCAAAAGACAATTTCTCCTTTGCTAATAAAGGTTTTCTCGTCTTATTATACGTGTTTTCAAGCCCTGAATTGCCTTGTTAGGTTATTTTAGACCACTGTGATATGTCTCATATGTTTGCTTTTTCCAGTATGAACAAAACAAAGTTAGTTTCATCCTTCTAAATGGATCAAGTTGCACCTTCTGTTTGGAACAAAGACTGATGCACGTTCCACAAACGTGAAGCTGAAGAAACTGATGCATCTCACCCCATGAAGGGTGTATATATCCCAAAAGATTGCTGGAGCAAACCATCAAAGAGCAAAACGAAAGCTTAAATCTATATTAAACATTTAGTTGTCTATTTCGTTGTTTTGCAGCTCTGATGTCAGCATTCCTATTCACAGCAGATCCATGTGCTATAGTTGTTTTTAACATAGACGTAAATACATCATTTATACACGTGTTATGATTAAAATCAATAAATCTGCTTCACAGCTCTACAAAATACTATCTCCTTGTGCAATTCAGATTTGGGCTTAAATATACATGTAGCTTTCCTAAAGACGGCAGCATTTCTCCGTTTCCAGCTCGTCTTTCTTTGCTGACACCACAACAGCCTTTATAGATGCATGCAGCACCAAAATGGATGTGCATATAAAATCTACAATCATGAGTCAAACTTTACCATCTGTTAAAAAAAGGTGGATAGAATTTGCCTTTAATTTAGTGCAACTTTTATGTTTGCTTTTAATGAGTTGTACATGCGTGCCGGTGTCACATGTAAGCTTTGGTCTTTCCTGTGGTGCTTGCCTGCCTCTTCCAGTGCTAATGTGCTAATCTGCTGTTTAGTCCAACCAGATGGATTTCTCCCCCCTATATTGGGGGTACGTTGGGTTTCGGAGTGGAGGAAGTTACCTGCCGAGATCTCCCTCATTAAAAATCCCTCTGCCTAAATTACACCACCACACTCAGCCCCTCCCGTCCCCATCTTTCCATCCCCCCTTCTCCACAAACTTTTATTAGGCTATGACAGGCCAGGCTCTTTGCCATTCTCTCCACCTTCCTCTCGATGCAGCGCTTCACTTTCACAACTGCTGATTCAAATCAATCTGGAGCTGATGCCTGACAGCTATATAGCATTGATGGAATCGTCATGTTTTGGCAGCCACATCACAGGCCTGTTGGCATCTGCATGGATTTCCTATAAAACTAACACATTCTTTGCTGTAGATGGGGATAAAATGAGTGCTGGAGATGAAAGCGAGCAAGATCTGAAAGTTGGATTGATACATGTGAGCAGAAAGACAATATGTAAAAGGGAGAGATGAAAAACACATAAGAAACTGAATTGTAGACCACACATGGTCTATACATCACATGCATATAGCCACATGCAACAGCGCTCTTGCCAGTGGCCTCTGTCATGTTCAGACTATCATGCATGAGAGCCAACAAGAGTGGTGAGGTGCAGGAAGCGAGACTGATGGAGGATATGGGCAAATAGAGGAAGCTGCTTTAAAGACTGATTAAAATTCTTGTGTTTTTTTCTCTTTTAGTGGCATGTTAACAAAAGCAAAGGGAAAAAATGAAGACTTGGAGGGCAGTAGGAGGGCAGTAGGAGTGCAACGCTTCAAGCAAGTGCTGTTTCTAAAGTCCATTTAACAATGGAAACTGCTTTAACGTGACTTGCCACCATTTGTGGAGAAAACCCATCACTTCCAGAAAGCAAAAGACAGAAGGAGGAAGAGGTTGCTGAAAACCTTAATGTTCAGCTCACGGAGAGATGCATTAAAGCTAAAGTGTGCCAATTCAATGCACACAGAGGCTGCATTTTTCATCACAGGACAATGATGTCTTTTCCTGGACTGCCTGTGCACTCACACTCAAAACCACAAGACTAAAAATTGGTTCTTGTCATAGTCTATTAGGAATATATATGCTGTGTCTACAGAGTTGTTTCTCTTTCCCATTTCAGTTCAGCTTCCATTCATTTGTTCCTTCTTCTCCAAGGAAGTGCCAAGGTGAAAAGGAAAAAGCTTTTCTTGGCACTCTTTCATTTTTGACCAATCAGCTAAACAATCATTGCTAGTCGAGTCTTTTGGTGGAGGAGAGAGGGATGGGGTGGAGTGGGCCTCAAGGAGAAAGGAAGCAAAATGGAAAATTTCATACACAAAAGCAGTGGGAGCATTCTGGGTTTTGCTTTTATTTAAAATCAAGTAGATCTTAAAATAAGCATCAAACTGTGAATAAGTACGGGTACCTAAAACATTGACCAAAAGTCTGAGTATGGTATGGGTGACTCAAGAGGAAAAGTTGTGGTTGTGACCTCAAAAAGTCACAAGAGTTTAACATAAATGTCTTCTCGAAGCTCAAGAAGGGTTAAGAACATCTCTGGCATCACTGTAAGCGCGTAAAGAAGACTGATGTCCCAGACACACTATGTCAACATAGTTACACCTGAAAAATGTTTATTCTAAGTAAGACATTAAAAATGAAGGTGTTCTGATGTTAAAGGTAAAACTCTAATAAAAACATTAGCATACAATGCCTTATGAAAGCATGTATCTACTGGCATTTTGCCAGTAGATACATGCTTTGCTCACATCTTCTGCAGCATTAACAGATGTAAATCTCTTGAATTTCATTGCTGGTTTGGCACATTTAGCCAGTTGGATTTTTGTCCATTTGCACAAAGCAGAGGTGCTCCAGCTCCTTCAAGCTGGGTAGAGGCTGGTAAGATTTAAGATCTCCTGTAGAGAGTACTAAAATGTGTGTGGCACTACAAGATTGCTCCTGTTGTGTTTCAAATGTTTGCAGGCGATCAACTAAAACTGATTGTATCTAACCAGTTTCGAGCAACATAAGCTGCTGACTTTCTGCGAGGTGCAGAACAAAAGGCAGAGAAGAAAGGAGCACAGGTGAGATGTGAGCTGGTGGAGCGGATTGCAATGTTACCTTCTGTCAGAGTAACAAAAATAATCCTTCTCCTTTGGTATACAAAAATATATATACTGTACACAAGCAGAAAAGATTCACTCTCTCCGTTGCCTTTCCTGGTGTCAAAGCCTTCTTACAACCAGAGCTGCAGCCATTTGTGCGTAAAGCTGAGTCAGTTAACACCTGTCATTCAGAAGTGCAAAATACACTTCCACGTTTGTTAAATCAGTGTGAAAAGGCTCGTTTACATGCATCTACTCCTCACAGTATTTAGCACGTCCTGGTAGAAACGCCCACATTGCACATTCAAAGGCAAACGTGAAAAATAGATAACATGTAATATTCTGCCCGTTTACCAGCTGACATACACGTTAGGTTAATAGCTATCGTCAAAATGACTGCTTATGATATGTAAGTCGCTTTGGATAAAAGTGTCTGCCAAATGATTGTTTAGTATTTGCAACCCTCAGTGTTGCCCTTATGGTCTGATGTATCTAATTGATACATGCTGTTTCTGAGACATTTTGCATCACTTTATGGCAGAAACTTTACTCAAAACCCCGTTGTTCACCATATGATACTGGTTTCCTGCACTTTGGTGAATAAAAATAAATAAAAGATTACACTATGATCATTTTAATCTATTCCATGGTAATAAATAGTAAATATAGAAAAGAAATTAATTGTCTCTTTTTCAGGTTTTGTTAAAAGATTCACAGTTTTCAGATTAAAAAGGGGGATGTTTTTGCCCAGTTCTTCTTAATTAAGGCGTTAAGGAGTTGCTAAAATCAGCTGCAACATGTTTTTGCACGTGCTATAAAGTTTGTGCATGTTATAGTACATGCAAACCTTTACTTAATTAGGGCCTAAGTGTTGTAATATTTAAGTTGTGATAAATGCTTCTTTCACCGTTTAGTGAACACATTTTCATCAGACTGGACTGGACTGATGTCCTTGGCTTTACTAGTGATAAACATCCTTATATGCTATGACCACCACCATGCTTAGAGACACTGGGCTTGTATTCCATACGCTGCTTTCTTGATTGCCAGAAAGATATATTCTACTTGTGTCAGTCTGATACCACTATGAGCTGTAGCTCAGGAGGAGTTGTGTATCAATTCCACCTCCTATGATGACATGTAAACGTGTCCTTGAGGAAGACACTGAACCCCATGTCCCATCTGGATGTGTCTATTGGGGTATGAATGTGTGTGATAGCTAAAAGCTCTTAGTATAATTTTTGTATGAATGTGTGTGTGTTTGGGTGAATGTGACATGTAATGTAATAGTGTCAACACAAGACTAGAAAAGCACTATATATGATCATTACAGTTATTTTACTATTTACTTTCTGTTAATTATTTCCAAAATTACTTAAACTTTTGTTGAGTATTACTAATCAACCACACAAGCATCAATGAAAATACATTTGTTGTCTTACATTAGCAATGGGCATACAGCCAGACTGATGCTATACAGGCAGAATTCATCTTTATATACGTTTATAACTTGTTGTTCTGTTAAGTTGTGATGGGATGAAAGTAAACCTGCTTTACACTCTTTCTTGTCATGAGACCTGCCCTGCATCACATGCGGATCACACAATCCAGCTCATCTGCTCCACCTGGGTCTCATCAGCACTCACTCTCTCCACCTGCTCATCACCCTACATAATCCCTTCTCAGTCTCTGCTTCCCTGCCTGATGGTCATCTACCTTCCCAGTGAAAGTCTTGTATTCATTCTTGTCTTGTTATAGATCTTCATTGCCAACCTCCTTGCCATCCACGGACCTCCGTTTGCCTGACCCCTGCTGGACTCTCCTGACCTCTGTCTTCCTAAATTGACCCTTTTCTGAACTGATCCTCCGCCTTCTGCCTTGCCCCCTTTGCCTGGATCTGGCTGCAGCTCCTGCCATCAGGTTTCCTCGCTTCCTGCCTTCCCTCCAACCACGTCCAATAAACGATTAAAACTTATCGCTGTGTGAGCTGAATTCCCGGATCTTCCTGTACTATCGTTACACTTTCTATTGTGGCAGAGTGGGGCAAATTCAGGTTCGTTTTGACCTAGTGAGCTAACAATGCAAACTAGAGAGGACACTTCAATCCAGCAGCTTAAAATTAAGGATTTACTAGTTCAAATGCACCTGAACAAATGGATTTACAATAAAAAAAAAACATGTTTTATTAACTTTTGGTTAAAAACCATTAGAGGACAATCATTACTGTAGGTTTTCAATGTGCAAAGGCTGGGTTCCCACTATGGTTAACAGTTCTGGAAACAAGAGGACTAATACATGCAACAAAATCCAGTCTGCAGTCATAATGATAATTCTTAACACACCCACTGCACTCAGATACAGACGGAGTCATCTGTCAGTATACATGTATGAAGGGCCAATGGCCTACCAGCTGCCAAACCAGAATAAATGGTGGATGGGGTAGGTTGACTATATAATATAAACCAAGGACAAAACAGCAGCATGTCCTTCAGCACTAGAGCTTAGTGTGCTGTGATGTGTATTCTTTCACCAGCCTGCAAGGACACACATTACTAAAGTTTTGGTTGTGTAAAGTACACCTTAATCACTCACTTGTCTTATCCATATTTGCAGTTCCCACAGGAGGAGGAACTGAGCAGTAGATTCTGCAGGAAGATGCAGAAAACACTCATTTTTTGGCACAATCAGTCACCAACCGGCCAAACCAAAACCGATTAGGCTGCCTGCAACAGGTGACTTGAAATGACTGCAGTTACCAGTGAACTGCCATGAGGTTAGAGTTAGCATGCCAAAGATGGTTTAGATCCGATAAGGGCATGGCACTCAGGACACGATCAGCTAAATCACACAAACTCCACCACAGCAGCTAACAACTAGAGATACACCCAGGAAGCAAGAACATACACACTGACAGGTTACATCCACCTAGATGGTAAATCGTAAATGCAATTGTAACTATAAAGTGCTCGCACATTCACACACACACACACACACTCATACCCCTGATAAGCATAGCAATATTAGCCTCCTGCCATTGATTATTTTATTGGATTTTGATTGACTAATATTATATTGTGAATGCACTGAAAAGCAATGCAATATGTTAACCAATCATCGGACACGTTGGTAAAGAGAATGTGTTGCTTTCAGCATTACCTTTGGCCTCTGTTACCTCTCTGTTACCTCTTTGCTCCTGGGTATTGGTGATCTGCCCTTTCTTGGCAGGTTCAGGTTTTGTGCAATATTTATTCCATTTTTAATAGTGAATTTAATAGGGGTCTGTGGGATATTCAAAGTTTTCCATATGTTTTATAACCCAACCATAATCTGTGCTTTTGCACAACCTTGTTTTAGACCTTATTGGAAAGCTCCATGCTCTTCATTGTGCTGCACAGATAGAGGTAGATAGCACATTGGTAGAATTTATCAGTTTTTATATATCGTATAGTGCCCATCCCATTTACTATAGGATGAGAGATGAAATTACACCTCGTCTCTATCTTTTTCTTTCTGGTCAGGTTGATTAAACTGTCAAAATCAGGTGACTTCTGAAGCTTTATAATTTCTTTGTTAAAATGTCAGAAACTGGGACTTTATTGCTCAATTATGTGAATATAAAAAAATGTCACTCATGGTGAATACATTTGAAATATGTTGCAGTAATAGTTAATGACATTGTGTGTAGTTTAAATACATTTTTTAAGTGTTTTGTACAGTGATCTACAGCCACAATGCAATATGGGTTGTATTTTCTTTGAAAAACACGGTCTTTGGAAGAGAACCCAAAAGCCCATTCTGCACATTTGGAAGGGGGCCACCAACTGTGACTAAACTTGTCTTATTTAACTATTTAAATGGAAGGCATCTTCCTCACAAAGCTGGTAAAATGCTGTCCCTGATTTAAAGACAATTAAAACATATCCACCTTGAGTGTTTTTTGCTTTTGTTTTAACTGCTGGATTGTTTTGTGAGCACTGACTGATAAATAAGTTATCTTTGCTGGTCTTACTTTCTGACATAAATTACAGACACCAAAAAAGCATGCTAAAATGATTGTCCCAGTATTCTTATTCATCATGCAACAGCTGTGTTGCTGTGCAACCCACACGGGAAAACATCCAGCCCGTTGCTGAGTTTTGGAGCCGAGTTCTCCACAAAGTAAAGGTTTCCAAACATTTTCAAATCTGGGCCCTTATAAAAAAATGCTTTTTGCAGCTTGGCCAGAACACATTAAAACTCAGCAGCAAAGAAGCATGACCCATTTAAAGTTGTAAACTACAGTTAACAGTCTGTGTTGTAAATCACAGGCCTGACTTCAAGCCCCAACTTCAAGAGTAGAAATCATTAAATCCATCACCACACAAAAAAACAATCATCATCCCTCTATCTTGTCTATCTATGTAAGAGTGTGGCTCTGTCATGGTACATACTGGTCCTCTTTTCACTTGATTGAGGAAACGCTTACAGCACCACTATCCTCATCCAGTTGCTATGCAGCGGGATTTGTAGTAGTTGTAGTAGTAGTTGACATAATTGATGTTTAAGAAAAAATGACAATGTAAAGAATACATTGTATATTATGGCATAAAGTTTGCCATTTTGTTCATAACGACATACTCGGATGCTGTGAAGACTCAACATTCAGATATTAGATTGTTAAATCCATCCTTGTGCAACCAAGAGACTTCCTGTTATAGTTACTTTCTCAGCTCAGAGACCATTATTGAAAAGAAACATCCTGACATATACATCATCCATTGTTTCTATGACCTTTAGTTATAAAAAGGTTATAAAAAAGCCATAAATCTTGTTTGTACGGCCAAAGATCCACAGGGCATGGACAGTGATGGTAGCTGACAGTAAAAACTGCTGGTTGTATGTCTTTGTGTAAACCTTGGGACTTTTTCTTGGCTCGCTAGCGCTATGAACTTCTGAAACTCGGCTTCAGAGCAGCACACAGTCAGGACAGATTAAGGCAGAGAATGTCTGATTCTGAGCCATGAAGTTGTGGCTTTGGGTATTAAAAAATGTGGACCAGGGCAACAAAGGATCAGCCCTGTCTCACTCGTGACCGAATGAGATGCCCTTGCATAAAGCACCAGACCTCCCCATTTGCTCCCCACTGTAACTATAGCTGCCCACTGATCTGGATGAGTGCTCACTTTTTTGTGTATGCACCTAAATTGCCTAGTGCTTGGAGTGAATTAATGGCTTTACTGGATTAAATTCAGGGCTCAGATTCCAGTGTGTAATATCATGTTTTGACATTAATAGCATTGCATTGCTTCTCAGAAACAGGGAAGAATCCTTAACTGCATTTCTAGGATGGCACTTCATACAAATGTAACCAAACGGCTGTCCTGGTAGCTAGGATGCTTTGGAAGACTTCGCCAACTGTTTGCTTACACAATAAGGACACTTCTGTTGCCTCCATCTAAGTTTTAAAAGCACTAACAATGCTTTGTGCATGTAAAGATAAAGCAGATGACCCTTTCTGTGTGGAGTTTGCATGTTCTCTCCGTGTTAACGTGGGTTCTCTCCGTGTACTCCGGCTTCCTCCCACAGTCCAAAGACATGCACCTTGGGGATAGGCTGATTGGAGACTCTAAATTGAGTGAGGAGTGAGTGTGCATGGTTGTTTGTCTGTGTGTGTTGGCCCTGTAATGGACTGGTGACCTGTCCAGGGTGTACCCCGCCTCTCGTTCTATGTCAGCTGAGATTTCCCCCCAGTTCAGGGAATAAGCGGTAGAAAACGGATGGATGGATAATCAGCTTCCAGTTTATGGGCTTCCTTTCACTCAATGTCTCAAATGATTTAAAGGAGATATATAATGCTTTTAAATGCTGCCTTTTAAGATGTAAATCATTAACTTATTGTCTGTATAAAAAAGAACCGCAATGCTTTGGTCTGAATTCCTGGTTATTCTCAGTCAACACACATCTTATAACCCTGTTCTGAGATGCATCTTCAGAGCGACCTGTCATGCCCCGCCCCCTCCAAATAACAGGAGGTTCGACTCTACCCTGGTCCACCATATTTTTAGCTTGATAACAGTGATACGTTAATCTCCTGGCAGAGAAACATTTTATTGGTAAGTTTACTATAAATGTCAACGTGTCAGATTCACATAATTGATCACCTGGAAGTCCACGACCTTATATGGCAGCAAATACTGTGACGTAATAGATTTTGCATGATATGTTCCCTTCAATGATTCCCTTATTTTTCATCTATATGCGGCAAAGAAGTTACAACATTTATTTAATTTGGTATGTTTTATAAAGAGACCTGTCTGTTGTTAAATTATATAGTTTTGTCATATCTATGAATAATCAACTGAACAAGTATCCTTTTACAGGTGATTTTAACAGGTTTTGACTATGATTGTACACAATTTGAAGTTCCCAGTGTAAAACAGCTGCTAAGGAAATAAACAGCACATTAAGTCATTGTAGTTGTTCGGCTTTTGTATATAGGATGTAGCTAGTTGAGATCAAGACGGTAAAATCTGGCCTCTTGCTGAACTCCTCCACGCTTTAATTTCTGAATAAGAGGAAAATATTGTTTCAAGCATAATAATTTTCAGAGATGTTTTTTTACTTCTTCCATTACATCTGTAAAAGAAGTTAATCTGTGTCTCTATTTAAACCCTTCACATGGTTTTACCTCAGTAAACCCAATCAAAATGTTCACAACACTCAAACAAACATGCCTCACCCTGCGGGGGTTACATGAAGTCAGCAGGTGTGGTCTGCGTTGCCCAGCTGCATCCTACCAGGTGTGAGTAACATCCTCACTACCTCACTGGCCAATCATAAAATCCACAAGTGGATGTGTGTTGTGTTGCAGTTTGTGTTGGGGCTGTGTTGCAGTGTGAGACCATGCTCAGATGTTCTGTTTATGTGAGAGATGAAAGACTCATGAAGTTGGCCAGCTAATGGCAGGTTTAACTGAAAAGCATGCAAATCATCCAACTGCTCAGTTAAGTCCAAATGTTATTAGAACGCTTCAGTGATGAACTGCCGGGGACTTGGCATGCGGTTAAGAGAATTAAGTCAACATCTCTCAGTTTTTATGTATAAATACATGATGAATCATGAATGACAGATCAGCTACTATACTGCTATAACCAGATTGTTCTAATAATCGATCATTGATGGAATAGAATAAGAGTGTAACAGCAATATTCCACTCTTTACACTTAAGTCTAGACCATATTCCCAGTAAAGTTTACAGCTTTGGTATAATTTTTCTGTCAGTATATGTGAACCATTTTATTTGCTGCCTCCATCCACAATCTGCCTATTTGGAGCCACACTGACACCTGGTATTTTAACAGGGATGAAAAATGTCCAGCAGTTATAAATATATGGTGAAATTCTTCAGTTGTGAATTTAGATACTAATATATAGTCTTATTTCTGTGTACGTGTGAGTGTGTGTGTGTGTTTGACTAGCTTGTAATGTGTTTGGACTGAGCAGGATGCCAGGCAGTGCCCGTTAAAGGTTCTAATGTGGCGGTGGTTTCATGGTGGTTGGCACAGATCAGCAGGAGGAGGGCTTTAAAAAAAAAAGGTTAAGAGAAAAATAAAATGGAGGGAAAGAGGGTTGTGGAAGCAGAAGCAAGCTGAAGAAAGAGGGCTGTAAGTAACGCGGCCGCACCACAGGCATCACACTTTGGTGAATATATATGTATGCTCGGGCTTTTTTCTGCATTCACACTTTTTTCTTTTGCTCTTCCCCCACACCATCCTTTGCTCCACTCAGGGTCAACAGCCCATTCACAGTGTGGTCCCGAGGTGATCAGAGTGGACCCTGGCCTTTCTCACTCTGCTTTCATTCTCTCTCCGTCTTTCATCCTGTCTTTTCTGCTCTTTTTCTCTGTCAAGAGAGGGGGGTAATCCAAACAGTCATACTTCCCCTAAACTCATCTTTTATTAATCAGAGCTCAGCAGTGTGTCAGGAGGAACAGTGACGCACACGTCTTTATGGGAACACGCACATGCATGAAAACACACACATGAGCAAGAAAGTGCAAGAACATGCCACTGACCACTGACAAATGCCTAAGGGTGTTTCATATTTCCTCTGCTGCGGAGCAGACCATCGCATAAAAACACACCAGAGCTCAGTTTGTGTCTGAGTATGTGTCAAAGAAAGAGACAGAGAAAGAGAGAAAAAGAAATTAGTAAGATGGATGACTTGAAAGCACCACATGACCACCTCCTCCTTGTCATTCATAAAGCCTCCCTTGCTCTCCACTTTTTTCCTATCTCCTTTATACACACACACCAGCTCACAGAAGGAGCCGAGCGGATATTCTGGGTGGTGTTATTCCAGGTGTGGAGTCGTTGAGGTCTCCATGCTGTGACCCTGTTATCCTGGGAAGAGGGAGAGTATTAGATGCATGCAGTGAGAGGAAGAGACGCTATATCAAAAACACATTTCTCCCCGAGGCTGTATCACTGCAGTTACATGGCTGCACAGAGACGTGCACACGTGTACACACTTCAAAATCATCAAAAAAGAAGCATCAAAGCTAATACACAAGACAAAATGTGTATTTAATCTATAAAAGCTTTCAGAGACGCAACATATATGACACAACAAAAACAAGATGCTATAAAAAGACTGCCTTTGCATATGCATAAAAACAATTAGCAACATAATCTGAAAGCAAGAGAACTGCATGCATGTTGGTTAAATTCTGTCAGCTGTTAGCAAAAATGGAAAAAGTATATATTTTCACCGTAAACTTGACTCTTTATTTTTGTGTTCTTATTATTACGCTGTAAAACAGGCTTGTTTTACCAAACCAAAGTGCCAAAGTTGCACTTTGTGTGGAAATATTCTATATAAATAAAGATGGACTGGTTTATTTTTCAGAGTACAATGTTTAAATAACATTATTATTAAAACTGAAATATGTCTTTCTGCTTTAAGAGATGCAGTAAACAGTTGCATAGTAAAGGAAGAGTGTTGAATTTCTAATTTAAATGTCTGTTATCTGTTATTTACCCCTCATCTACAAAGGTTTTCCACCGCTTATCCAGATTTGTGTTAGCTCTATAGTGGGCATGCACTCCCACTAAAGGAGCAAAGACTTTACTATTCATGAAAAGGTAGAGAAAGTATTGCATTATAGATGAGAGGATAATAATTGTTAATAGTAATTTTAACAACCATGGGTGGTTATCTAGGGCTCTAATGGTGTGCAGCAGTACATTTGGGGATGAGCACAAAAGGTCTTTATCATGCAGGAAACTTCCTGCAAGTAGCAAGCTCTCTGTTTATTCAAATGAACATTCATCTTGCAAATTTGAGAAGATCATGGACGATTTGATCTTGTCAGTTTCCAAATATCCACCATAAACATAAAAGTTTGGATCGGGCAACTAACAACTAAAGAATGCAAGGCATGATTGATGGCATCTTCCACTGATTTAACTTCATTGTTACTGCTTCCTTTGATTGATTAAGGTTCATTCAAATTGTTAAAAGGCTGGTGCTATAACCCG
Organism: Pseudomugil gertrudae; assembly: GCA_037177535.1. Classification (NCBI taxonomy): domain Eukaryota; kingdom Metazoa; phylum Chordata; class Actinopteri; order Atheriniformes; family Pseudomugilidae; genus Pseudomugil; species Pseudomugil gertrudae. Next base: position 5,290,882 of record JBAMHV010000024.1, read on the forward strand.
ACTATGTGGGATTTTGGTCATTTTAAGTGTGCTGCAGGAATAAGCTTGAACTTGAATTTAAAATAATAAAAATCCCTGCTTATCCAAACCAGTTTCTGTGGAGGATACAGTGAAACAAAGCAGGCTGCATGTCAGGTTCATGTACAAGTGGACATAAATGCTTTGGAACTGGAACATAAGCATGATTGAAATAGCTTTCATATCCAAAACTATTAAAGTTTTCTCTGTTTTTGTTATTGATTTAGCCTTTCCTTCTCTTTCAAAGGTTTTGTTTCATATCTTATTTTAAATTGCTGCCATGCCGGATTAAAGAGAAATCTGAACAAATCCTTGGTGACTTCATTTTTAGCTATTTTAAACTTTTTTTTTGTGGGTGCAACTACATGTTGATAAATATGGTCTGAGCCATTTTAATAGTATGATGGTAACTATAAAAACTGCTTTGACTTTTGGGGCATATGGATGCAAATGTGCAAATGATCATTCTAAACATTAAATTCTTAAAACAATGAAATGATGTTAACCTAAAGCTAATCATTCATAAACAGTGTGTGGTTCCAGTTCTAAGAGATTTGTTTTTGCTGTTGTGAATAAATGTAAATTTTAGCTTTAGCATTAGCTTTGCTGGTTTGATTACATTCAGAGTTTGGTCACTGTGTTTACAACTGGATCCTCCGAGTGTTTTAAGGACACATTAAAAATACAGAAAATGTGTTTTTTTGCATATGATAAAGTGATAAATTTGCTATATAAATAATGTCTGTTTTGTGCACTCTTCAGGCATTCCCTAAAAATCCCTTACATTGTGCTAAATGCTAGTTAGTGCTGCCCTTGACATTGAATGCAAACTGGGTGGAGAAGCAGGCTTTCCGGACGCCTTCAACGCCTATTCTCAATTTTAATGACTTTGCTCTTTGATTAAAAAAAACGGCTAAATGGTTCCAGTTGAGCCGGAGAGAGAGAAAAAGAAATTAAAGCTGACATCTAAGAGATGAAAATAGCCGCTTTGTGCAGTTTAAGAGGCAAGTATGCCTGGGTTGGCCTGGGACGTCAGTTACGAGCTGCAGATGTTTGTACGTCTTTTTTATGATTGTTGTTATTTTCAAATTGTGGTGTTTCGGCAATGAGCTTTGCACTCGTTAGGAGTGTGTGCCTTGCTTGTGCATTTGCAAATGTCATGCTTATTCACAGTCTGAAGCATTTTAAGCTTAATTAACCACACTTCTAATCTGTGTGCCTTTTAGCAGCTCATTTTATCCCCTGATCACAGGAAATTACAACAGTGATAAGATGAAATGATAGACTACACATACACACACTCAAACACACAGTTGTCTATGTATCCCAGAACTCTGGCAATGGACAAAAGGGGGTAATCAAAACCTCTGCATTCACAGTTCTTCCCTTTAATGATCTCATGCACACATACACACACCATGCACATCTAGTCCTCACGTGGTTTCATGGGTTATGAAAGGAGAAAATGTTCTCACCTCTTCTTTGCTAGATGGAGAAAGGCATAAAAACAGCACCTGCTTGCTTGTTCCCCCCTCCATTCTTACTTCCCCTCCCCTCAGTCTGTCTTTGAAGGGGTTGAAAAAAGGATGTAAAAGGAGGTAATTAGATGATTTTCTTCCTTGCTGACTTGCAGCACAATAATAAAAAAAAAAACATTTGTGTTTTATCTCATTTCTAGCCAAAGCATGTTAAAACAAATGCCCAAGGCTACAAGCTGGAGTCTAAAATGTGCATAGCTCACCCAGTTGGGTATCAATCACTCCAAGTGTGTAAATCATTCAGGTGGGGGCCAAGAAGTGATGAAATAAGGTTACTTTGAGGAGGTGGCTTGTGATGTAGATTTAAACTTAAAAAGTACTGCTTCATAAACTATTGTGTAGAGAAGAAAGAACTTGTAGCATAATTTCACACACATTTTAAACTATACAACCCAAATCTACCCCCTCAGCACTCAGAAAGTAACATTTTACCATTTAAATTGCAACCATATGAAAAGTCCCCCCAGGACATGTTCATTTTGATACTATTCTAATTACCAGTTGTGCCCCAGAAAGGATTATTTGTTCAGATTTTAACTTTAAGTTTGATTCATTAGCATCTTTTTGTGTTCAGAAAAAGCAGCTAAACAACAACAGCATAACAGATGATAAAGGTGGACGTTGTGTTCGACCTCAGTGGTGCATTTTATTCATAGACAAACATATTTAAATTAAAATTTATAATTATGTAGTTTATCTCTGTATTTTACATTGTAGCTGTAAGTCAATGACAAGGTACATATTTTAAATTAAATAAACTTCTATTTATACAGTTGAACTGGGGGGGGGGGGGGGGGGGAATTCCACTTAAATCTCCCCAATTAATTACTTTCCTTGACCAAGGTGGATAAATCCCTTTTGATTTAATTTTTCAAAGGTCTTTTAATGAA
>JBAMHV010000024.1:5294205-5315510 GCA_037177535.1 Pseudomugil gertrudae
CCCCCCCCCCCCCCCCCCCCCCCCCCCCCCCCCCCCCCCCCCCCCCCCCCCCCCCCCCCCTCCCCCCCCCCCCCCAATCACACTTAAATATCCACAATTAATTAATTTATCTGATCAAGGTGGATAAATCTATTTTGATTTAATTTGTCAGAGGTATTTTAATGAAAAGGAAGGTGTTTATCTGAAGTCCCAACTACTGTGTAAAGTTACTGCTTTTTTAAGTATCAAATAATTTATTTTAAAAACTATATTAAAAATGATAAAAACATTTATAAAACAGCACTGCTTAATTTTTTTTTAAGCACTTAAATAACGCATTATAAAGCAGACTTTTTATAATGTTTTTTCCCCTTTTAAACTAAAACTCTAATATAGAAAATGCTACATTTCCCCATTTAAAAAATATCTGTATCTTGAAAAATGGAGAAAAAATCTTTTAAAAGAATAGATGTTGTTTTTTTTACAATTTTATTAGGTTTAAATTATGTGTACTAACTAGTCAGAATAATATGAATAGATAGTATAAAATTCCTATTTCATTTCCTGTGTAATATGTTTTGTGTGTAATGGTAGAAAACAGACAGTTTCTGAGAATCTTTATTAAAATGTAAAAGAAATAACTTTTATTACACTTAATCCTTTTCTTTCAGTGGTTGTAAATAATGTAAGTAATTTGTTTAAATTTGCTGACTAATATTTTGCATGTTTGTCCACTGTTTCCACTTCTGCCAGAATAACAGTTAAATATCAGCATTGCAGTTTAACAGTTTTGTGTGCATGCTTTGCATTATCTTTATCAGCTCTTATCATTCAGCCCATGTTACTTTTATCAGGCCCATCATAATATCTTGGTCACATCTTCCTGCTATTTTTTCGGTTCTTTGCTTCATAAAAAACATTTTTGGATGATTATTAAGACTGTTTGTTCACCTCATTTAGCTGCTTTATTGCAATGAGTGAATCCAAACTGATTTTAATCAGATGCTTGGAAAAATAATGCTGCGATAGCAACTTGGCCCAGCAATACATTTCACATCTGTAAATAAAGGAGTGAATCCAACAGAGCTCCAACAGTTTCATGCTTGAACTCAGAGGTGTGCACAGATTCAGCAAGCTTTGCTGCTTATAGCAGCTTGAGCCAGAGCAGAAGTTCAACTAGAATAACATCCGAGGCCTGAATAAACGGCGTCAAGAGCAGAACCAGCTCATAAAACATTTCAATAAATGTCACAGAGCCATCCATTTCAATCAAGCATGTCAGTAAATACCACGTATTGGATGGAAGATTAACTTTATGAAAGAGAGTGTGGGTCACTTCACCTGGATGAAGAGAGACTGTGGCCAGCACAAGCAGGGTATTCTCACAGGGGCCCTGCTTTTGTCTTTGCCACAACTGCAGAAATGCAAGCAACTGAAACTTAAAGGATCGTTTTCAGCTGGGCCACAACCCCCCAGGAACATGCCATATGCCAAGTTACCTTTGAATGTGGAAAGGTGGGGCAGACAAGTGGAGCTCAACAGCTTATCACAGCATCAGTGTTTAACTACTTCCTTTCTTCCCTGAAGTCAGCTGCAGCACTAACAACCCCTATGCTATGGAAAGATCAGTGTCACATTACAAAACTGTGGAGAGGTATCACTCCCGAAACCTATAAAAAAACACACTGTATTACTGCCGCGCCTTCTTTCCCTCCCTCACACACATGCGCGCAGACACACGCCAGAATTCACACACCTTTTTTTTTGCTTCCAATGCCACTTCCGCCATAAAAACTCCTGGCAATGCTCCACATGCCCATTAGCACGCGCTAAATAACTGTTAACAATGTATTACCCCTGCGCAGGCACTTGCCTTCCCCCAGTGTCCCTTCAAAGCTTACAGGTAATAATGTCAAAGGTTTTTAATAAACAGCTTATTCAAGGCGCTGTGAGTTACATCTTCCTTTAGAGTGGACAAAACGTGTGTGTGTGTGTGTGTGTGTGTGTGTGTGTGTGTGTGTGTGTGTGTGTGTGTGTTTTTCCAAACAAAATGTGTTGGGTAGTTGTGCAGTGCTGTGATTGATCGAATAGCCTTTAAAAGTGGCGCAATCAGTGCGCACCTGCACCAGACAGGGCTGATCACCAAAGAAATGTCTCACTGAATCATCCATAACGTTTTAATCTGTCATATTTAAAAGGTTTCATGAGTTCATATGAAAATAAATACTGGGATTTTTTAAAAATAAAATTTAATAACTTTGCTCAAGCTCAAAGAGCCAAACAGAGGATCGTGAATTACAATCAGAAGGTAAACAAACTTGCGCTACAAAAATGGTCATAAATAGGCTTTGAGCAAATATAAATAAATTATCCACTTGTCTGCCCCCCCCCCTTTTTTTGTGCAAATATAAATTTATTAACTAATAATAAAACCATTTGCTCGTGTCTTACAACCTTTTTTTCGCAAGGACGCTTTCATAGTTGGTGGGTGTACAAGAATATCCATTAAAAACAGAGTTCCCTCCAGTATGGCCTATTGCAGCTAAATTATAGGATAGGAATTATCTATAAGGTCTAAAATGTCTGTTATTCAAACCGACCTGTTTAAATAAGTCTTTACATTATAAAAATAATAAAACAATCTTATACTGCAGTCCCAGGGTTCGACATGAAGAAATTTGGATAGTTTATTTAACTAAGCTGAAATATAACCAAACAGGCCTAATTTGTGGTGCAAAGCTTACATTCGTGACCTATTTTTAAATTGTGATTAATAGTAATTTAATTATTTTTGGGCTGTTATGATACGAAAAAATGTTATGAGAAACTCAAATTAACACTGTTGGGTCTGATAATGATAAACGTTTTAATTAAAATAATAATCATTTTATATATACTGTACATACATACACACACACACACACACATATATATGTGTGTGTGTGTGTGTAAAAAAATATTTTTAAAAAAGTGTATTATTATTAAGCATTTGCTAAGATTTTTTTTTCTTATGCAAAAAACAGTTTATTATATTTGAGTTTCCGCTGAGAATAAACATAGAATAGAAACGCGGCATTTAGCTCACTATTACGATATTTTCAACCTTCCCTGGAGCTTCGTTAAATTATGGGAAGTAAATTAACAAGCTCATCATAAAAATAGCAAAAAAAAAAAAGAAAGAAAAGTTGCAGGCCTATAAATGTAATAATCTATTTTTGTGACGTCAAATTTTTAAGATAGCTCAAACTAACCAGTAGGCCTACATTGTATTATTAAGTTATTATATGATTATTATATGATTATTATATGATTAAAAAGCATTTCGCTTATATGCAGTTCAGACAAACAGCCTTAGTGGCCTAAAATACGTAACCTATATTTTACTTTCTGACTAAAATGATTCAAAATGAAAAATCCATGTCCATGCAGGTCTGATTGGAAAGAATTGATCTGAAGGATCAGAAGTCTGGTTTGAAATCATTAAGTCATGCGATTTGTTCCAATTTCCCACAGGATGGGCAAGACAGCCATCTGATAACCCAGACTGTGTGCACGGACCACCCCCCCCACGCACACACACACACACACACACACACACCCGTTTAGAGGCTACTTTAGATTTATGCCAATAAACGACGAGGACTTGTTGTTTATTTTACCAACGAGCCAGCAGAGGCCTGGAGCTCCGGAGGAAATGTCATCGAGTGAAAGAGGAAAGTAACTGGTGCGTCTAATGGTTTTTATACTGGTTCCCAACAGAAACGCATTAACAGGTTCATCACCAAAGAGCGGTTTGTTGCGAGTGTCCTGGAATCTGTTCTCATCAAGAGATCAACACATAGAAAACACACGCGCGCACGTGGCGTCTGGTTTACTCAGAGCATGCACGTGCACTCGTACAGAACAACACAAATTTGTGACGACTTTACAAGTGTTGAGGTTTTTTTTTAAGCGTGCAGGGAGAAATAATCTAATATGGACTCAATTCAGTTAAATCACTTCCATCTAAACACAGATCGATGCATTTCGTCCCTTTTCTTTATTCTTTGAATCAGGTCTATAAACTGTGATATGATCATAGTTTATTTTTGTTGTCACGGGCCTGCATAAGTTAAAAATGATTATTTGAAATTTTTTAAATGACGTAATAAAAGTGATCTCATTTAAGCTTTAGGTCATTATGGCAGCTAGGCCGATTAAAACTTTACCGATTATTTATTTATACCTTTATTTTACCTATTAACCTTTTTTTTGCTAAACATTTAACAGCCTAACAATAAAAAATGGACTAACATTGGTTCAAAGTTAACAACATTGTTATTTAGACCTTATGACCTGATAATTAAATCAGGAAAGATGACACATTAAATAAGAACTAAATACCTGTAAGGACTTGGCCGAATTAAAAATGAGTAAATGTTAATATTTCATTATAAATTCCAAGTTTATTCAGCTATAGCTCTCTTGGCTTCTTTTAGTAAAAGATGATTAATCCTCAAACAATCTATACTTATTAAGGTGCTGACCGGCGTGCTTGAGGTACTAATAGCCAGATATGCAAAACATGTCTGGCCGGAGTGTGAAAATGCACGCGATGCCCCACAGGGACGCTCCTCGCGCTCTTTCGCCCAGAGACATGATTCATTCACCGACTCTGCTTTTACCACATAAGGCGGAACGAGCGGCCCCCACAGCAGGCGGGACAAGAAAAAGTTCCGGGGGGCAGTGATTACTCTGATTGGTCGCTTTGTGCCTTGATTGACAGTTCCCTCTCTCCAGCTCTCCTCTCAGCTGCTTGTTGACACTCTCCAAAAGTCCGCACGGCATCCACAGATAACGGAGTCACAGCCCTACCTCCTCCAAGATCTATCTGTTCAGGGAAAACTGCTCCCGACAGCGCGGGACTGTCCTCGTGGATGACTCGGAGAGGTTGATCTTTTTGTACTCCTGGAAAACTCGTGACGCCGAGTTCTTCTTCCTCTCGTTGCGGCTGTTCCGAGACTTGAGAGAAATGGCAGAGAAGCGGCGCTCTCCGTGCGCACTGAGCGTCAAGGCGCACGCTTTCTCCGTGGAAGCTTTGATAGGTGCTGAAAAACGGCGCAAGACGACCGGAGAAGATACTGGATCCCCCGGCTTCGAAGATGGACATGACGTGTCTGATTTAACAGGGAGCTCGCGACTCCGAGCTGGCAGAGCGTGCGTCAGCGACCGGGGCAGTGAGGCTGAGTGCGCAAGTGATGGATCCCGTGAGTTAATAATAATAATAATAATAATAATAATAATAATAATAATAATAATAATAATAATAATAATAATAATAATTTCCTAGACATTCTGGATTCAGATTTTATAGAAAAAGTAGATCTTTATTAGGGCATTACTCACCGAAACTTTTTTATTTTAATGCTAAACGTAGAAAATGTTCCAATTATGTGGCAGAAAAACGGTTGTAAAAAAAGAAAACAATAAAAAAAAAACAATGGCTGGATTTATTTAGCCTAACGGGGGAATTTTGATATTGCATTACTGCCTGGTCTAGTAAATATGAGCGCTGTTAAGTGTGACTAATCTGAGCGGGTTTATGAGTTGTGTTGCAATCATAAACACGCCAATTAGCAGCGTATAAATGCAGAGACACAGCCACGAAAAGGAACAAGGAAGTTAGCAGAAAACATTTAAAAACACTGCAACAACTTTAAATCTGCAGCAGAAGTTACAACTTTTTGACAGATGATGGGGCCTGTTATCCATAAAGCCTGAATTTGGAGCCTTGTGGCGGAAATAACAGCGATGAAACGGATAAACTCATTAAAATATGATGTTTTTAAACCATATTTAGACATTTTAAATAAATTTAAGCATGTATAAATAAGCCTACTTCATTTTTAGGACTATTTTTCTGTTGTGCCAGAATGATTTATATAGATTCAGTGATTGCTGCTGTAAATTTAGATTGTTGTTGTTGTTTGAGATCCCCATTAAAGAACCACGTGCCTACTATTCTTTTAGAATGAGTTGTAAGTTTTTGTAATAATTGTGTGGCTTATTTTACATTATTGAAATGTTTAAGCATGGAATTTACAACAATAAACATATATGGGTGATATAACCCATTCAATTTAATTTGGGCTAAAACCTTTAGAAGTTTATTATTGCAAAGAAATTGCAGGTTAATTTTTGCACAGTTGTGCTTATGTTATTTCAAATTATGATCTCTCACCGCCTTGTAAAGTGAATCATGTTTTCTTTGAATGTGTGTGCTAACCTATCACTTCTATCAAATGTTGCCTCGTTCCGGTGCAGAAGAAAGCGGCGAGGACGCGCTGCTGGAAAGCCCGCAGCCCGCAGCTGTTTGCGCTGCGCCTGGAGCCGGGACTGCGGAGGAGACCCGCGTGGACCTGCAGGGCTCAGACCTGTGGAAACGGTTCCACGAGATTGGCACAGAGATGATTATCACCAAGGCTGGACGGTAAGACAACGAAATCATCTATGAGAGTTTGGAAACTAATGTCCGGTGGCGACGAGACCAAGAAATGTGGAAGATGAAAAGAGAAACTAAATAGAGCCCAAACAATAATTTGTTATGAAGACGCACATTACATCTAGGCTAATTGCGTAATCTAGTAATATTATTTATTACTGTTCTTTTTATTCCCATTGCGCAGGATTTATTTGCTTTTCCTTTCAGGCGGATGTTCCCCGCTATGCGTGTGAAGATTACGGGTTTGGACCCCCATCAGCAATACTATATTGCAATGGATATAATCCCTGTGGACAACAAACGATACCGGTGAGACTCCGACGCAATAAAAACTTTGTAAACCTTTCACAAATTTTAAAAGTAGCCTATAAGCCTGTGTTGCAACACGAGCTAAAACTATTTTTAAAAAAAGTCGCGCCATGAATATCAACATAAATTAGGCTGTAGAGCTCTAAACATCACTAGAAACGGTGCTGTTACTTATGTTCGATAGCAAGTAGGGCTAAATCTTAATTTAGACTCCATACTGTGGGACAACCCGAGGTTTTGCAGCTATGCAGCCCCACTTTCTCCACAAATGGCGCTTGGCACCGGTGTTTTGTCACGGCGGTTTTCCCGTCCCGTTTGGAGAGGGCCTTTTGGATTGCCTGTAACCTTTCTAACCTAGAGGGTCAAAGCAACAAAAGTCGTTATAAAAAAAGAAGAAAACAACGTGCACAAAAGTGGGTTATGCAGCCAAGACCTTGCATGTTATTCTATGATGTGTAAATACACTATTAGCGAGGCGGTATGTTGCCGCACATTGCGCCTGAAGGATAGACGCAGGTTTTAATTCTATCCAAACGTTAACAGCAGGTTCAGTGCATGTTTGTGAAGGCTGTTTTGCCCGTGGACTATATGCTATCACATCATTTTCAGCCTTGACAGAGAAATGAAAGCAAATTTGCGCCTGCTAGAAAAGCCCTTTCTTATTAGATGCTTTATTATTTAGAGCAGATTAGAATGTTTTCCTTTGTGAAATTGTTTTAAATATATTTTTAATTAAAACCTACCATTTGCTGAGATGATAGATTTATAGAATAAAAAACTAATTTGATCTTATTATTATTTTATTATTATTATTATTATTATTAATAAACAAATTGTGAAACAATAACAATCAAATTAGATGCTAATAAATAAATTCTCTAAGAATTTTCAAAATGGTCACTGCTTTCTCTATTTCTGATCTCATCACCATCCTCTGTGACATCTTCAGGTACGTATATCACAGTTCCAAGTGGATGGTGGCAGGAAATGCAGATTCTCCAGTGCCTCCCAGAGTTTACATCCACCCAGACTCTCCAGCCTCAGGAGAGACATGGATGCGCCAAGTGGTCAGCTTTGACAAGCTTAAACTGACCAACAACGAGCTGGATGACCAGGGACATGTATGCATCCTAATAGTTCCTAAAATTCTAATCATTCATTTTTAATGTTTGCTTACCTTGTAGACCCTGTTCTACATTATCTTTCTTCTGATGCAATGTGGAAGACTTAAAAACATTTGTTGATTAATACAAGTAAAAATACCATTTTCCTCTTGTTCTTAGATCATTCTGCACTCCATGCACAAGTACCAACCACGCGTCCATGTTATTCGAAAGGAGTGCGGAGAGGAGTTATCTCCAGTAAGAGCAGTCCCTGCCGGAGAGGGCACCCGCACCTTTGCTTTTCCTGAAACGGTGTTCACCACAGTCACAGCATATCAGAACCAACAGGTAGTACAGCTGAACCCCATTTAGTCACATTTCCTCAATAAAGCAGCGCAGCTGGATGAACTGTGAAATAACCTTTGTGGCCACAAAACACACTTTTCCAGTGTGTACTGGTGTATTGCTTGTTGTGATGCTTAAAGTCACTGTGGTTACAAAGTAGGAAGGTTTGATGTTTATTTAAAATCTGTTTTTTTATAAGTTACACTGAAGCAAAACATCAAAAAATAATTTACTTTGTAAAAAAAGACAAAAATCTGTTTGCAAGTAAATTCTGACCTATGCATGTTTATTTAAGTGTCTTCTCTAAATTTTACTCTTCTGATTCAAAAGCTGGTGTTCAGAGAGAGTTTTTTCTTCTGTGTTTGGACCTTTTAAATCAGGTAATAACTGAAGTCTGCTGGCCTGCAGTGCATGATGGCTGAAGTCAGAACATGGTGGCGAGGGCAATAAAAATCCCTTTGGACGTGGGTCACGTAGAGCTGGGCTTTAAACACCACCCACAGCCTGAGCAACCTCATGACAGCCCAACAGGCACAAATGGCCAAATACAGCTCCTCAAATTCTCCTAAACCTGCAGGGAAACATGCACACATAGAAACAATCCACACTTAAACCATGCACACAAATGTATTTATTTTTAGAGCTGATTGAAAGATTATAGAGGAGAATTTTCTGGCTGGAAAAAAACGTACTATTACAGCCTATGTTATCGTGGACAGAAATTTGGAGAAATAATTAGAGTGTTATTTTGCTTTTCAGATTACAAGGCTGAAAATTGACAGAAACCCTTTTGCAAAAGGCTTCAGGGACTCTGGCAGAAATCGGTGAGTTCATTTTAACCACACAGATTTTCACATTATCTACTGCATTAGAGGTACTGTGGGATGTATGACTGCTTTATACTTTGGGTTGGTTGTGGTTTTTCTCACTACTATTTTATGGGGAGCGAAGCCCTGTATATATTTATTTATTTTTAATAGAAAACATGCAACCAGCTCTGTCCAAAATGGCCACATAGAAACCAGTTAAACTGAAAAGAGGTGGGACGAATCATTAAGCTCGTCAGTGATACATTTCTATTTAAACGTGCTAACTTTAAAGGCAAATTAATTCTGACAATTGCATTGCTGCTCCCGACACATGCTTCGAGAGGGGAAATATAAGTTTGGCTGCAAATCTTAATGGAGCGTCAGATTCCTGCCAACCTCAACATCAACAGCAAAATAATAAAATTGTGAGTGTCCTGAAGAAAATCTGTATAAACACATTTCTAAACATATATAAACACAACATTAAAACAACACAGCAGTAAAACTCCAGCAGTCTCCAAACAGCCACTCCCTGGAGGCCTCGCAGAAATCATTAGAGGAGGGTAGAAAGCAGGAGGAGAGGCAATGTGTGAGACAGAAAATTTGAGAGGCAGGAAAGTAGAGAACTGCAAGCTGGATAACCCAGGAACCTTGACAGCTGACCCTATAAAAGTTGAACTCAGGAAGGCTGGAAAAAAAAACTCCCCTTAAATATTACAGGAAGAGTTAAGCAGTTTGCTAAATAAACTTCTGCTCTGATAGGCTGCTTTGGAGCACACAGAACCGCTCTGGGCAGCTTGTCTAAATTATCACCAAGGCTACAACCCCCGCGGGGGGGAGGACTTTTATCCTCACGCTAACGAGCACTCGCATTACACCGCCACAGAAACCCTCTGCCCCACCTAGAGGAGGTGGGAGATTCAGAATGGAATTGGGGGGGAGGGGAGTCCCACCTCATAAATCGCTGCTGCGGCTTCCTGCTCCTTCGTCCTGATTCGCCCGTAAAAGCCGCGTGAAAGCAATTATCTCCAAGCACCCGACCAGCAGCAGCCAATCGCAATGTGGCGTTTATGTTCCTCATTACCAGCGGTCTCCATGGAGATGGTAAGAGAGGCCCCGCAGCCGACAAAGATGGCCACCAGGTGGTTATCGCAACATGCAACCCACGAGAAGCTGCTGCATCTGTGACTGCAGGAAGTTCAGGACAGCTCAGTCACAGGCCATATTTTTCTGTGTATGTTTTACAGGATGGGATTGGAGGCTTTGGTTGAGTCTTACGCATTCTGGCGTCCATCTTTACGAACGCTCACATTTGAGGACATTCCTGGCATTGCTAAGCAAGGTAACGTAAATGAGCTAGAGCCATCTGGATCCAGAGAAGTCTGTAGCTAATGTAGCGTTTATGTTCATGTCAAAGATGGTCATTGCTGGATACTAATTTCACTGTCCTGTAGGAGTCCCAGGAGCTCATGGAGGCATTGGAACAACCTCTCACCTGCTTTCCACATCCCCATGCTCATCACCTTTCCAGGTCTGCCCTCTCAGCCCGCCAGACTATACCTGTAGTCGATCCACGCATCCCCTCCATCGGTACAGCAACCCTCCTGAGCCGTTCCCACCTCCAAGAGGTCCTTCCGGTTATGAAGGTGAAGGATTCTGCTCCCTGCCTCTCCCTGCAGCTCAGCTCGGCTATCTATCCAATCCCGGCTCACAGAGCTATGCCAGTCTTCGCCTTCATTCACCCCCTTACAGCCTGTATGGTTACACATTCCCCACCTCACCACGCCTCGCCGCCAGCCCTGATAAAATGGCCACCACCACCACCGCCAGTCATCAGAGTCCCTTTCTTGGCTCGTCCCCAAGTGGAACTTTAACAGACAGTCTTGGTGTGCTCGGTGGAGGACAGCAGGGCTTCTTGTTTGACTCTCGGACTTTAGGAGTGACAAGCAGCCAGTCGGGGAGTGGGTCGTCACAGGTTACCGCCCATATGGGCTGAATTTGACTCTTGACACGTAAACAAGTTGCTTTATGGTTGCAATGTACTAATTAATCATCCACATGCTGATACAAGCAAACTGTGGAGAAACAGAGCGACAGATGAAGCAGCTGCTTTGGTGAACATATGAGGTTGTCAAAGGTTAGTTTAAAGGTGAACATTTCATATCTATTGTGCATGGTTTCTATGACATGCAGCTGCAAAGGTCACTAAAGGAGCAAACGTGATGACTCGAGGAGCCACTGACTCACCTCAAACTGAATCTGGACTGGGCTCAAACTGGGCAGGTCCAAGCAATCAAAGCAAGCACTTCAACGCATGGCAGGAAGTCCTTGCAGCCACAATGGTACTTAACGTTGCCTCCATGGATTCATTTACTTCTGAATAGAGCTAAACACTACATGCGCTTTCAGAGAAGCTCACTCATTAATGTGCACTACAGGCAGGACCTTTTCATCACCCAGATTAAAGAAAATAACAATCTTGTACTCAACATTTGGGGGTTGACATATTAAGATGATGACATCATGGCAATGAAAGACCACTGGAGAGGTCCCGGTTTGGGACTCCAAAACTGTGGGAGAGTGATACATGACAAACTGATCTACACATTCTACATCTGGCTTGACAGACATTTGGCTCCGTGGACCTCAGACTGAAGTCCAGCAGGCACAGACGTAAGGTACATCACTCTGTATAGCAGGAAGGGGAGGGTGAGCTGGAGGAGTGTTTGATAAAGGGGTGTTTGACCCTTTGCACTTAAAAACCCAACGCACCTGCTTCTGCTCCTTAGACTGGGTCAGGTGCACAACGGCCTGGCCTAAACTTGACTGAAAACCTTTTATTTCCAATGACACTCTAACGACAAGCCCTTTGGCCCAAGGACATTAGCTTGTTCTGTGACCTTTTTGAGCCAAATAAAATATATCTATTCATATAGCAGTGTTTGGGTGTAATCAATATATCGCTAATGTAAACAATTCAACATGGTTTTGTAATGTCTGTATGGATGAAACCAATCCAAATACATTTCCTTCAGCAGAAAATACATATATTTATATTGTTTATATGTAACTGAATGAACCAAATCCATGCTCACATGAAAACATGGAGATGTACACATTCACATTGTGGTGTAATGTTCACGTAAACTATTCACATGAGAGAGGGCGTGTGGTGAATGTTGATGTGGGTGGGAAGGTGTGGATGTGAGCAAATTTGTGTGTGTGCAGCAACAGGTGGTTGAGTTGTCAGCGAGTGTGTGACCTAACCAGTTTCAAAGTTCATGTGGATCCCTGAGAATTGAAACCCCGCCTCCCACAGATGTAGACATGTAAGCTCACACAAAGTCAAACATTACTGTTGAAAACATTAATCAAGATTATTACATGAGCAAAGCTCTGCTGTTTTCACGCTTCAAAAGGAAAAAAAAGAGACAAAAACTTCTTTATTACAGCTTTACATGTGTGTATATTTGTATATGTTGTACATGTATGTGTGTGTGAAACCTTAGCAGCTGCATAATCTGAAAATCAGTTGGCTAAAGAGTCTAAAATACCTGAGGAGCCTGTAGCTCTCCCAAGCTTTCAGAATATATCTAGACTAACACTTCCTGCTCCTATTCACTGTTTGCACACACTAACGGTAAATATAAATATTTTTCAGACCTTGATACAGTAAAGTCCGATATCGCATAGCTCATAATCTGAGCTTTTCTCTTCCCAGTTGTTGAAACCAGTTTGGTTATGCATGTGGGTCTTGGTTGATTTGAACCAGTTTCTGAAATAATAGCAAAACCAACAGTTAGTTTACACAAAAAGAAAGCGATAGATACAAAAACCTATAAATGGCTCAGAGAAGGCTTAACTTTCAGAGTTGGACTGAGATTCTGCCACTTTATGCATACTTTTAATGGGGTTTAAAGTTGCACATTAAAAAATAGATTTTTAAACATGTGTTTGACATATATTCATAAAGTTTAAAAGTCGGCTAAAACAATTAATTGTATTGGGGCAAAAAAGTACACTGCATATTCTAATTCATGGCTGCAGGGGACTGGAGCCTATTCTAGCTATAGCAAGGTAGGGGCAGGGTACGCCCTGGACAGGCCGCCAGTCTGTTGCAAGGCTATCGCCAAACACTGTAAGGAATTATAGACAAGTATGAAAGAATTTTTGTTAGAAAAAGGCTCATATTTAGTTTTGTCGAAAAGGGCGTCCTGCACATGGAGATAAGGAAGCTTTTGCAGCAAGTTTGCAGAAGGTCGCTGATGTTGCAAAATATTAATAATATATACATATACTGTACACCCATCCAGTATCAGAAACCTGCTGAGGTCATTCAGAAAGGTTCGACTCAGAGATGTCAACTGATGCCTCTGAAGAGGTCGCCGGTCCTTTGCAGATCCAACAATCATGCCATAATCACCAAAAGCTCTAATTATTTTTTATTATTTATTTATTTTTGCAGGGACAGTACAACTAAACATTATCACCCATAGGCAACTGATGCAGTGTACACAAGGCTTCTAGCCAAAGGCTAATTTACAGCCCCATGTCCCTGGTTAGGCTTTTGATCCAAATAAACAGAATTAACAGTTAATGACAGAAAAAAAGGTACTATACAGTTACATTGTGAGTGATAGAAACTTGGTCAGTTTACTTCCTATGTCCAGAGAATGTTTACAGTGTTCACACTGTTGTTGTTCTTTTAGCCACACATTTACAAACTGGTGCAAATCAAATCAAACTTTATTTATAAAGCACTTTTCATACATTAAAATGTCATTCAAAATGCTTTTCAGTGTATTAAACATTAAAAACAGTCTTGCATGCATACACCCTCATGACCACTACATACATACGCACATATGCACACACATATACCACAAACACACCTACAAACACAAACGGTATTGGTATAGATTGAGCTAGATACAGATGGACCAGTGGAGAAAGCATCAGGTGCAAGAAGCTGGAGTGGCCAAAAACATGCAAAACACGGTTCTTGCTTTGACGAGACAGTGCTACCATCGCACCATTGTGCACTGTTTTTCATCTATAAAATAAACTTATTAAGAATGAGGTCAAACCAAGTCACTATAAAAACAATGAGCTTTGCTGGCTTCCTTCATAAAGCAATAATAACACAGAGTCTGACACTGAATGATGCATCAATATCCTCATCTTTTTATAAGATGTAATCAGTTTTATTACTTTTTTTAACAATTACAAAGCATGCTTCCTGCCAAGCGCAGAAATGGAGAAACTGGAATGAAAGTTTCAACCAAAACCTGCTGATTTACGTTGGAATCTTTTAGCAGATTTACTGGGAACCCCAATTTTTCCCTTTTTAAAGTTTGCTGACTCGCCTGCTGTCATTCGTTTCCTCCACAGCTCCTCTGTCCCCACCCCACCCAAACCGCCTCTCAGTTGTCTCCTGTCACTCTGAAGGTGAGAGGTGCTGACGAGAGGAGCACATGTGAAGGGGGGAGGCTGATGGTATGGGGGGGGGGATCTTATTATAGAATCCAGGAATGATTGGCTTGTTGTTCCTGAGTGACAGCGGATGGAAACCCTGCCTGTTGCATCTGTACAGCACACACCGAAACACACACATTGCAAATTCATACTGACTTATGCGACAGTGCTCAAATCTCCCTCTTCTCATGATCTTTGAGAGATTTTCCAGACTTCTGATTTAGCTAAGAGTGAGGGTAAATGAAGTTTAAAGTTAAGGGAGCATCTCAGAGGAACACACGTATGTTCACACAGACACACTTCTGTGGGGTGTCAGTGGTCCAGCGATTTTTAACTTAGGTGGAGACATTAACACTTGTGTATGACCAGGTGCCGACGTGACAGATCTGTCACGCTATCTGCAAAGAGGAGGGGGTGCAGGAGGAGAGAACATAGGAGGGAGGAAGGGGAAAAGAAGAACTTGTGTGTGTGTCTGAGTGTGTTTAAGGTTTGTAGAGGCTGAAGCAAGTTTCCTCCCTTTATCTGTGGCTCTGGATCTTCAAAGGAGTCTCCTTAAGTAAGCATTTATACTTAAACTAAGATTAAATGTGTATGAAAATGTTCCCTTTAAATCTTCCAAACCAGACCGAATATCAGCACAGAGAACTTTTTTATAGCCATATTTCTTACGATAGCAAAAAGGGTCAGTGGGTTATCACAATCTGCAGGCATCATCTGGCGGTGACAAAGACGTTTGTCAGCATAGTGTAGGAGTCTCTGCACATCAGCCAGGCTGGTGCCTCGACAGACAGAGCATCTGAAGCATCGAAAGATAAGATCTGAGACATGATCAGAGTTTTGGTCAAATCTTACATTTGCAGATCAAAAATTCCTTACGCAACTCATGAAACACAAGCATACATTTTCCATTTTCTCTTCTTACAGTTCAGAAATATCTGGGATGCTTTTTTAAAATTAAGCCTATGCATAGATCACATTACAGATCTATTAAAAGACCAGTGTTTTCTGATAAACATGAATTACTTCCATAAATTACTGCTAAATCTCCATTGTGAGAGATCTGCAAAGATTCAAATAGAGTTGTGCAACGTGAATTACTTTATAAATGCAGAAAAGCTTATTATGGAAAGGATTATGATTTGGTGAGAAAATCCAGATGAATTTAAATGTAATGACATACTACTGACCATCAATCCAACCATCTAATCATCTCATATTTCACCACAAAGAAACCCCATTGTGGCCTCCACATCTTTTTCCTCCGTCAGTGAATAGATGTCCACAACCAAAACAATCTACCCTTGTCCACACATCTGACCCTTATGACAATACATGCATGTTCTGACGGCTTCAGCTCTCTGCAATGCAATATGCAAAAGCCTGGTTTGAGATTATAGGAGCGATTCAGTATGCGGCATCTTGTAATTGCTCTGGCTGCTGTTAACTGAGTGCTGACTTGGGTTGTCTGTGTATAGGCTGATGCACTTGATGATTTTATTTAATTGAAATGGGTTACAAAGACCCATCTTTTATTGTCTCTGTCTGACATCACCCTGTTTGCAGCCATCGTGTGCTGTTTGATTTGTATCTGCTTCATTGAACATGCATAAACATCAATACTACTGATATCGTCAACTACACACGTTACACATTTTGGATTTTGCTTACAATGATGTGTTACACAAAGGTAAGTTTTAATCTATTCTAATGCTTATTGTTCCATCATTATTGTCATAGTTTGCTTTGTGTTTGAGTGTTTCCTGTTTTATTTTGATATGTTCCTGTTTTGTCTGTTTGTTTTTTAGCTTCACTCATTATGCTTAATTAGTTTCACCTGGCCTTTTTTTAGTTCATTCGTTACACCTGTGTCCCATTGTTTGTCATTATATTTATTCTCCCGGTTTCTGTTTCAGTCTTACGGTTCATTAGTTGTCATTATTAGTTAGTTGGATGTCTTGTCTCCCTTGCTGGTTTTCTTTATGTTAAATATCCTCATCTGCATCCTTCTGCCTCTGCCTCCTGCCTGCCTTGGGTCCACACATCTCCTCCATGCTTGCTCATCCCCAGGATTATGACAATTATCCTGTTCAGGTTCACGTTGGTCTGAATGCTGACAGAGGGAAAAACTTGTCAGGTCACCAGTGCATCATAGGATACACAGTCAGACAGATAACCATGCATGCTAACACTCACGCTAGACAATCTAGTATCACTAATTTTCCTCACATATCAGGATGAGTATTAGATACATGTTGAAAGAGTTTTCAGCCCATTGGCCAGTAACTGAATGTATTACACAACAACTAATTTCAGAGTAATATTAAATCAAATGCCTTTATGTTCTGCATCATCTTTACGTGTAATATCTATTATTATCTCAAGCAGACAACTTTGATTTACGGTTAACGTTAGTCTCATATAAATCCACACCTTGCAGTGCTGCCAAAGCATCTCATCATGACATCGAATAGCACCAAAGGTCTGAGGCATCAACTCAAAGCTGAGAGATAGCAGTCTCTGTTTACAGTCCAGTTGGGTGTCATGGTCTATATTCATTCCAGTTTGGACATGCTAATATAGACATCTACTATAACTGAACTGTGAATGATAGAATGCAAGTTAGGTATACAATTTGTAATAAGAATACTGGATTTTTTTTAGTACTTTAAGTTGTTATGAAGTGCATTTTGCATTTAGTGGCCAATAACAAAGCAAATGTTTTCTTCTTGTTGTTGATATCTGATTAAACTGAATTTATAAGCCCACCTGATGTTACAGTTTGACGTCTTACCAGGAAAACTGAAGCAATTAGGACAAATGCCTAATCAAGAAGACAGCTGAGATTGGCTCCAGGCCCCCGCGACCCCGCTCTGGGATTAAGCGGTAGAAAATGGATGGATGGATGGGCCTAATCAAGAAAATTTTCAATGAAACTGACTAAAAATCAACCACAGAACCAATGACAACAAAAAGTTTCTGTGGTACTGTCAAAACAGTGAAACCTTCTCTTAAGGACTTCACTACTGAGCTCTAAACACAGAAGTTCGTATTTGCATAGAGGCCAGTAATGTGGTTTTGCTTTCTGTGGGATTGAAGTTCACATTAGCATATGGGCAGATGATGAGACCGTGTGTTTGAGCATGCTCAGAAGTGAGTTTTGACCTGCTGTACGTGACCAAGCATAAGGACTGCAGGAGTCCACAGGTGAAGTCATGTTGGGTTGAAAACCTTCCCTGGGGAAAAGGGTTTGGTTTGGCAAATGACTTTGCAAACTTCAGAAGCACAAAAAGAGCTCCATTTGTAGCCGATGAGCAGCATGTTAGGATTACAAAAGGCAGTTTGTGTGAAGTGAAAGTCCCTGGTTTAGAACTGGTTTCCAGAGCAGGATTTATAACATTCTTAAGACAGTCAGGTTTTAGCGAATGGTGTACATGAAGATGGCAGGATTTCAAGCCTTGTGACGTTCTTCTGTATTGCACTCAATTTAAGGAGCCAAAGATTTACCGAGAGAAAGGAGGGCAAGTAATAGGGAACATAACCTCTTCCTTCCCTGCTGCTGTTGTAGGATGTACACCTGTGCTCTAAGAGGGCTTCAACTGGTGACAAGAGCAGAGTGGGTGTGTTGTTAGTGTCACGAGTTTAGCTTAGCTACGTCTGCGTGACCTGTTAATGGCTTGGCGAGTATTTGATGACAGTTGCAAGAATCTGAGGCTCAGGGTGTCTGTTACAGTCAAGAAATATTTGTCATCAAATCTGCCCCAGCCAAGCTGATTTATTACCTTCTCTGTATGGTGTGTTTCTCGTTGCCCCCCCTCACCCCCAGACACCCCATGAACTTCAATCAATGAGAAGCTGTTGAGAAATAATTATGACATATGACAACATTTTCATATTTTTTCAGTAAAGAGGGTACAAGCACCTCCTTCAAGTCCCTCTCTGGTGTTACAGTGATATAAATATATTCACAAAACACACAGGATTACGCATAGACTTCATAGTTAGCATGTAGCACTTTGTGCTTGTAAGATACGTCTTATATGGCTCAGTCCCTCCTGAGTTCTCTGTCCAACACATAATCAAATGCAGAAAAGTTGTTCACAGCTGCCTTAGTGGACCTTTTTAAGGGCTAGAGACATTTTGGGAGCCTAAATAAATACCTTCCCCAAGAAGAGAAGCAGTAAACTTAAGAAGACAGGGGCAGACTGTCAAAATGATGTCATTAAAAAAACATAAAACTCATGGTACCTCTGAATTAATAAAGGAAAATAAAAGGGAGAGGAAACTGTGACATTAGCCTTTCAGGCACCAGAGTAGTTTTAGGGAAATATACAATTTTGATATCAAGATTCCAAAAGGTTATAACTTGAAGGTAGTTTGAGATAGAGGTATACTGTTAGAAAGTTATTCAGTATGACTCAAAGTCTGTGATTTTTCATCTAATTTGCATATTGTGATGTCACCATTGCCGCCATTTGCTTTGTGTTTTTTCCCGCAGCTTCCTTGCGGTTGCCATGACAACTGAGGGAATTTTTTTCCTCCATAAAAACAACGTCCAATTTTATGTTGAGCTCAGATTAGTTTGAATAAAAAACTCTGATCAGTAAAAATGGCTTCCTGGGTATAACAAGTTCACTTTAAACCCTTTGATTTCCTCTTAAGAATGAGCTGTTTTATTAGTTTTGCATTCTCTTTTACTATTTTTGCCAACCATTTTAATGCATTTCATTAAAAAAAAAGTGGACATTTTGTAATTATTTGATGCAGAAAAACAACAACTGGTTCATGAAGTAAAGAAAAAAGTAGTTTAAAGTGGCCACAATAAATTACACAAATATTTAGGAGCTAAAACCTTTTAGAGGCATTAGATAACTTTCAGGAAACATTTAGTAACAGTAAAGGTAAAGATTACCATACTTTTCCCACTCTCAATAAATGAAAGATCAGGTAAAGTAGCTTTATTTAGTATTAAGGATTAAAAATTCTGATTATAAAGATAATAGTTATAACATCTAGCAGACACACTGGGAGGTGAATGACAGGGTTATCCCTGCATTTAAGGCAGTGTGTGTGTGTATGTTTTCAGTGTGTATATCAGCATGCCTTCCTCAGGCCCCAGCTCAGA
Source organism: Pseudomugil gertrudae (assembly GCA_037177535.1). Classification (NCBI taxonomy): domain Eukaryota; kingdom Metazoa; phylum Chordata; class Actinopteri; order Atheriniformes; family Pseudomugilidae; genus Pseudomugil; species Pseudomugil gertrudae. Next base: position 5,313,829 of record JBAMHV010000024.1, read on the forward strand.
CATTCTGCTGCTAATAGGGATTATGTGCATGAGTATCCATCTGCATATATGTGTGTTTACGTGGATGTAGCCCTTGCTTGACCGTGGTGCTGTCGAAGTCTTAGCATGCTCATTTATAGCCAAGCAGCCCATCAATCTTAATAGAGGAGAGAAGTGCAAAGAGCCGATGAAACGTCAGACATGATCACTATTCACTTAAGGGGACGGGAGAGAGGGCTGGGCAAAAAAAATGGGGTGGGAGGGTGGCTACAGGGAAAGATGATCAGAGCTGAGATGGAAGTGGCAGGGTGAGGGAGCAGAGAAGGAGTGAAAGTGTGGAGGGAGGGAGAAGGGAAGAAGGATGGGGTGAGAAAGACAGAGGTCGCAACTTGTTTATCCCTGTTGGTGATAATAATCGCTTGATCCTCTCCCCTCTGTTTGTGTCTCTCTGAGTGACGGCAGACAAAGCCTGATGAAAACTGCTCAACAGCCAGGGTGAGAGCAGCACAAAAACACATGGCTTTCACAAACCGTCCCAATTTGACTCCGTTTGAGAAGGATTTCCCATAATACTTTTTGAAAAATTTGGCATGAAGTTTAATTAGTACAGACTGTGTCAGTTGAGTCACATGCCGGGTGTCAGATCACACTGTGCTCTGAGACCCGGTCATGGAATGAGGTGTGTGTGTGAGTGTGTGTTTATGGGGGAAGGAGCAATGCTGAGAGGTGGGAAATGGTGAGAGGATATTTGGCAATGTGCTGTGATGCTGTGCTGACACAGGACACTGCGTCTTCATGCAACAACAGATCTATCACTCTCAGGAACAAGGTGCAACAGGGACTCAGAAAGTCAATATTTATAGTTCCACCATGTTTAACTACGGACATTATCATACAGTTATTGTAATACCAACAAAGTAAAGCTTATAATGTAATTAACAATTGTGAATACCTGTATATTTATAGCAGAATGATCTAAACCATATAAAATTTCAAAAACATGAATATTATTAACACAAGACACCTGCAGTCTACACGTTGCAGGCTGCAAGACCTCAAGTTACTCCCCTTATAAACTCAGTCATAAATGTGTCCACTTAAAATGATGCCATTTTCTGTCTTAAAGGAGTACGAAACTCCAAGGACATGAGCTTGTAGTCTCTTTTACATACACAAACATACACACACATGCACACATGCATATGTATATGTGTAGAGGAAGAGACAGAGAGATCAGATGCGTCCATGTTTAAACTGACTTAAACAATTTGTCATTAATAGGGATGCACGATATTTATTGGACCAATAAGATATCGGCCAATTTGTTTGTTTTGTTTTTTTATTTTATTGCATCTTTTTTTCTGCTATTTCAAGACTTGTTATTAGAGTCTCCATGACAACGAGACTTGTTTACCACCAGGATTTACTGATAATGCTCTCCAAATTCAAAATTATTGGTGAAATAACACTTCAAATCCCAACATAGTTGAAAAGAAAGAGATGAAGATGCAGGGCAGGAGTGAAGCAGAGAGAAAAACTATGGAGATTTAAACCGTTTCTTCCAACTGGTGTGATGGCTAACGTGAGATCGCTAGCTAACAAAATTGATGAGCTCCTGACGGTCCTTGCAGACCGCAGTGAACGGCTCGGTGGAGACCTGGGGGGAGGTGGAGTCGCAGTGCTGGTTGGCCAGCGTTGGTGTC
>JBAMHV010000024.1:5316797-5327209 GCA_037177535.1 Pseudomugil gertrudae
GTGTGTGACGGATTATATGGACTCCTGTGTGGACGACACCATCCCAACAAGAACAGTGAAGACCCTTCATTAACTATATTATGTATTTACAAAACTACTACAATTTGAACTTCCCTCTGGGATCAATAAAGTATTTTTCATTCATTTCATTTAATTCATATTAGGTTACTAGCTATGTTTAAAATGATCCCTTATCACATGTAAGTCGCTTTGGATAAAAGCGACTGCCAAATGACTATATAGTATATTATAGTAAAAAAAGGGCATGCAAAGGATTCCACTTGGTTGCCAGCGTGGTCAGTGAATTCTTGCTGGATCATTCTCTGTACAGACAGACTACTGACCTACTGAGAATCACTACTAATACCTGCCTTTGATTTAAACTTATGGTATTTAAACTTACCATCAACTAACAGACTAACTGGTATATCATATCCAGACTGAATGTTTTTTCTTTGCCTGATAATATATGGACCTAATGTCATACAATTGCAGACTATTTAAGTTATAAATTACATTATTCCAAGAAGAGGCAAACTCAGAACTCATTTAATTTTTTTTTCTATTTTTAAACTTAACTTAATTCAAATAAAGCTGTATGTTAGTGTAATTGCTTGAATAGTGGTGCTGGATTTATCCTATTTTTGAATAAGATGTGTTCGGCCGTTGGACTACTTGGCACGATAAATCAAGCACACATCAAAGCAGAGCAAATATTTAAAACCTTATTCATGTCTTGTATATTTTGCCTTCAGGTCTGAAAGCCGGGACCACAGAAGACTGTGTGGTGAGCTGAACCTGGGAACGCTTGCAACAGCTGTGAGAAACCGTCAGATCTGCCATTCCTCACACTTCAACAGCCAACAAGAGAGCGATTTATGATGGCCGAAGAAGGAGAAGAAGGGACAGAGGAGAAAAAAAGAAAGACAGAAAAGAAGGAGACATAAACAGAGCGAACAAGCGAGAGAGAATGAAATAAACACAGAGTTGAGAGGAGATGTGATAAAACAAGGAAAATGAATAAAAGGGACGGGGGCAACAGTGCAGAGAATGTGGAGCAGGGCTGAGCAGCAGAGCAAAGAAAAGACTACAAAATGATCAACATGGAGCTCGTCGTACTAATACAACTACTTGTATTTACATGGAGAACAGTTGAACACGATGCACATCTGCCTCATTTTATGTGCTTTGGTGAAGTACAGAATGACTTTCATAGCTCTTTTGTCAGTAGAGATGAGGTTGCTGTCATGATATCAAGATAAACCTCCAGAATGTTCCAACCAGCTGCACTGAGATATGAGAGCTTCTGCAGCTCCCTTCCGTCTCCACACATTTCCTTCCACCACCTTCTCTTCTGTCTGTGGTGGGTTAGTGGTGTGAACACTTGGTTTATTTGGACTTTTAATACAAGCTGACCCCCTGTCCCCTGATATGTGTGTGTGCACATATATGTGTTTGTGTGCATGTCAGCCCAGAGAGCACTCTCCCATGACAACTACGTCAGCGACCCGGAGATGGTGTCGAAAGAAGACCATACTGCACAGGGAGAAAACACACATCAATTTAACACACACGCATGCATACATGCACACAAATAAACTTTAGCACATATACACTCATATACCCAACAAAGCAGCACAGAGAGGAATACATGGATATATCCATGTGTGTGTGTGTGTTTATGTCTGTTTTGGTCTTGAGGAAATCTTCAGCATGTGTTAGATGAATCCCTCGGGGCTTTTACTCAGCTGTGATTGGCTGATTAGCTTGCCACGTTTGTTTCCACAGTGACAAAGCTGTCACTGCCTCCCACCACCCAGGTAGAGCTGTCAATCACACTAGCACATAGCCAACCACATGCAGGGCTTCCTGCAAACAATCAGATCTTTGGTATTCACAAGTAAAAGAATTATTATTATAAAGTAAAGTTAAAGCTAAAGTACAGTATGGAAGCCAAAATTCACTTAAAAGGCCAAACATGGTTTCCAATGGAGGGTGGCCATCAACGGCAAAAATCATCTAACTTAAAGACGTCATCTGCAAGTAGTTCCAATATCCTCGGAGAAAGCCATGACTGCATTATAGGTAACTACTTCATGTTTGTGTGCACGTGTGTTGTTTTTTTCTTTGTGTTTTTAGGGATTACTACAGTAGCCGGGGATTGCAAAACAATATTAATTCCAGTGAAACACTTTTGCATTAACGCGATGCAAATTTACATTTACTAAAACAGTTTTACAAGTTTACCAAAAAGCTTACAAAAAATAAGACTCCGGAAATGATATTGCCAGAGGGCGGGGGGGGTCAAGACCGTGCAAACTACTCAAACCGATCGTTTTCCTCGTCACTGTTATTTAGGACATGGAGGGACCATCCACAAAACTCACAAAAAGTAGTTGCCCTTTTTAAAGAACTGCCACAGAATGGACATTACATGTGTAATCGATTCCTGCTGATTACTCCTAAATCTGTGGTTTCCTGTTAGCGATCCAAACATAGCCCCATACAATATGACTTCCTGGTCATATCTCTGTAAAAGTGATTCGGTAAAAAACTATTTACTGGATGTAATATTGTTTTGCACTTCCCGGTGCATTTCAAAACTAAACAAAGCTTTCACACCTCACACACAAGTTGTTTGTCTGTTCAGAAACACCATAGCAACAATAGTGGTACCAATATGGAGATTTGTGGACCCACAACATTATAGTACCTTAAATATAATCACCACCTCCTTTTAACCTTTTTATTCACAAGAATACACCATCAGGTTGTGTTCCCCAGAACTCTAACCAACTTCACTTTAGTTCCAGTTACTCCTGGCCAACCATCAAAATCAAACAGTTTCCATGAAGGGTACAAATAAAAGTTGTCAAAGTCTTAAAACGATATTGCTCAAAGACATCATGAATGCACAGTCTGGGAGGTATAATGCTTTATGAGTATGGTCCATCATTTATACTGTATTTAACTTCATCTGATAAAGACGTGACTTAATTGAAGAAAACCTTTACGTAAACAGTTTAGTTTTTATAGGTTTTATAAGGCCACTGGTTACTAATACTTTGTTTCTGTTCCAGAGTATTTGAATTATATAATTTTACTTAAAATCTAAACTGTTTTGTCAAAGGATCTAATATGTTTCAATCTAAACAAAGTAAATTTCTGATTTCTCACACAGTCGCAGGAACGGTCATAAAAACCAAATACAATCGTTTCTATTGTGGAGTTGAGGCTTGTCTGAGGTGATGAAAAGAAGTTGTAACAATATAGAAGTCAGGGACTCAAAGAGCAATGTCACAGAATCAAAACTGTCGGCTGTCACATGGCCATAAAAATATAAAAAGCAAATGCATGATGTTTATGATAAAGATATATAACAAGACCAAAAAGCAGGCAGATGTTAGTAACTGTCTGCGTATTGTTTTCCTTTGTCCCACAAATGAAAATACTGAGATTTAAATTTAAAGAAGCACATGCAAGTCAACATCCGTACTTTCTGCATTACTTAAAATAAATTACATACAACTTGTTTTGTTACATGCATCAAGCCACACACATTTTATTTTAAATTATTAGCAGAGGAAATCATCTGCCAAATGACTGTATAGTAGCATGCTATACGCGTTGCAGTGACGTGTTTCATAACATGCATAACTGAAAAATGATGTTTGTATTTGATTAAACGTAAAAGTAAAGTCAATGACTTACTTTTCTCATCAAGTAATATCATACAACCCAAACAAGTCACATCCTGATGTTTTAAAGTGACAACAACCCAAATACCAGGTTAATTTAATGCCAAAGCTGATTGAGAATAGTACCATTGCCCTCCAACGTTTGATCAAATATTTACTGTAGTTTTGTCCTTATTAGCTAAAGAAGAATTAAGGGCAAAACACTGAAATCCCTTTGCTTATAGTCTCAGTGTGGGACTGTAGTGGAGGAATATCTGCATCCTACTATGACTGTAGTAAGAGGAACTTTATGTGCATTGGTGTAAAAGAATAAATGCTTTAGTTCTTTATGATATACAAGTGGAAACCATTTACTATTGTCTATTAGTGTGTGTGTGTGTGTGTGTGTGTGTGTGTGTGTGTGTGCGTGTTTACACGTGTGTGTGTGACACATGTATGCATTGTATGTTAATCCCTGTCCTTGCTCGGCAGTCACATACTCCAGCAGCTTTTTCCCTGTGGGATACAGTAGCCCTTTAATATGTTTGCGTGTCTGCTGAACTGAATACAGTAAAGCCTTTTCACTGTAATCACTGATCAATAATAGTGATCACAGGCTAATCATCAATAGTCTTCCATCTGCCACCAATTGGACTGAGCAAATAAATACCCCACACTGAAGCCTGCCAGATGCTCTGAGCATTGTTTTGTCAGGATGACGTGACTTGTTTAGTTTATAAATGCATAATTTAAAATAAAACAAAACAAAAAAAACTTTGACTTCATTTGAATAAACCATCATATGACAGACGAGCTACAGGCTACAGTAGGAATCCATCATTAATACATTGAGCCGGATGTTGCTATGACCTTTCTCTTTTTTTGGCTTGACCCCAGCAGATGACCCTGAACAGGGATTAGTGTCTGATATGCCTAATTGACCCCACAGCAAACCGCTCAGACTGGAGCAACAATCACTCACTCACATATCAGCATGTCTGTTATAATTTTAACTCTCCTCTACTTTTTTAACATTTCAAACTTTTTGTGAAAAAACTTTGCACACCAAACCTACTAAATCCATCCCACTCTGACAACCATCTATTTCAGGTCTCCCTGATACATGACACTTAAACACCTTCTCCAAAGATTTTCCAGACACCCCATCCACACTGACCAATTCTCTAATCATCCTAAGGCTCCCCTTCTGCAATCCCCCCTTGAAGCCTAAACAAATGTATTTTGACTGTGAGGTTTGCAGAGAGGAAGCAGAGGTTGGATTTCCACAGGAGTTAAAAACAGACACAAACAAGCAGGATGAAAACCTGTGGAAATGAGTGTGTTAACATAACACACATCGACTTGCAGACATGCTCTGAAGTTAAGAACAAAGGCAGCACCAGAGGACTTCAGATTGTGCACTTGTTAGAAGAAAAAAGGCTGATGGCTCGCTCTATAAAACAGGACAAGTTTTAAAATGATCTTGATTTTCAAGCATCAGCACAGCTAATATTTTATTGTTTTTTCTGGAACATCAGATGAACATTCAGATTAATTTGCATTTCTCAAAGTTTTGGAAGCTGAAATCCGCTCTACCTTTACGATTAGCCCTAAAATGTTCAATTCTGATCATGCTGGTTGATATGGCTGTTTAACAGATCCTTACCTTATTACTTTAGTACGTTGTTTTAGGTTTGGACTGGCGCTGTCTGCTAGTATCAGCTGAAATCAGAACATACCTGCATCGGTTTCTACTTTTTTTAATGGAAACTTTTACACAACATGTACATATTACATATCAAACTTTTTAGCAAGTCTCTTGTAACTCATCATCAAACTGGAAATTAAGAGTTGGACAAATAAAGTAGATGAGATATCGGTAAAAAACCCAGTATCGAACATCCCCAGTTTGGACTGTTTGGACTGTTGGGGAATGTTCAGTTGTGCACCAATGACTTTCCTCCATCGTTTCCTCTTTGTTTTCTTTTCCTTCAAGTATACACAAATGACATTCTTGTCATTAACTTCTGTTTCTGTTTAACTTCTGCAAATGTTCCTGGCTGACAAAGAAAAAGCCCCCTCGCTCCTTTCTTTTCCATTCCCAAATGAGCAGAGCAGAGCACTACCCTTTCTAAAGCAGACATAATGCTGTACTGAACCAAGTTTGATTCAGTTTAGATCATTTATTTAGGATATTTACGCTCGCCTCCTCTATAAACACAAATAGCTTATCTTTGCAAAGTCTTTTTAGGCTAAATGAAGTAAGAAGGCAAAAACGGTGTGTGAGGAGGCCAGAGGAAAAAAAGCAGAAAAGAGATCGCTCAATACACACCTTGATCTTGGCAAAGAATTCGCTCACTGGAGTCTGTGTATTTAAACAGTATAGATGTTTGCCTCCATGTTATTAGACTGGTAAGTTAGCTCTTTGGCTGTTGTGCAAACGTGGCAAAATGTGATGTAATTTTTCACATCTTTCAGCCAGTGTTTATTTAAAACAATGGCAGCGAGTGTCTAATGAGCTACATAATGTTGCGGTATACGTCTAAGTCTTTATTTTGCCGTTTTGTTGAAGTTAAATGTGGCTGGTTGAAGCTGATTGGCTATAGATCATATAAACAGACCAGAAACACACTGAGGTGCATACCTCCATCACGGTCCTATCCTTCAATGGTGACAAATCTAAATCTAAATTACTCTGCTGGTCAAAGTTGTTGTGCAAAAGTGTAGTGTGGCCTGTGGGAAGTTACAGGTTTAGCACCACTAGTGGACAAAAGATATTCCTTTAAACTGGGTGATTGTCTATCCTAAGTATTAAAATTAAAATATTTTGATTAGATTTATGCAGACATTTGAAGCAGTTCATAAACTTTTAAACACTGTAAGCTACCAATAGTCTCATCTGGAGTTTGGCTATGAAGACACATTAGAAACACTTGACTTGGTTTGAAGATCAATCGATGGGTAAATCTGAGTCGAGCCCAAAAGAAACAGGTTAACAGAGCAAAGTGGACCAGATGGCATAATCAACAATCTTCTGAAGAACTTGCATCTATATTAATATATCACACATACCGTATGCAAAGGCTACCACAGCTGAGGTCATGATCAGTCACACACACATGCAGGACGGTATGTAAAATATCCTTGGTTATGCCCAGACGACGCAATTCAACACCCAGCAATTAAACAGTTGCAGAGAACCTCACACTCTATTTAGAGGGTTACCAAGCAACATGTCTTCAAGCTTTGATTTTTAATAGGCTGCTGTTTTATTTGGTTGGCTTAACGTACTGTTTATCTATAGATTTATGTGACATACACTAACCGGCTCACATCCTGTTCACACATATTTAGCTCCTGCAGAAGTGTATATCCCTGAGAAAGTCACTTAGGAGCTGTTGCATGGGAACCGTTTTTATTTATGTGTAACCAGAAATATTATGATTAGAAACAGAATTTGTCCTCAGTGGATTGGAGTTATTAATTGTATTGAGACATCCTGGAGACTATTAAAGTGGATTTGATCAACAGTAGATGGATTATCTGACATGTTAGATGCATCTCTCAGGTTATATGTCAGGTCTTAGCGGGTTTTTTTATTTTTATTTGACAGATTGTTACGATAGTCTTAATCAATTGCAGGGGTCTCCAACTCCTCCTTGAGAGCTACAACCCTGCAGGTTTTAGTGTTGCCCTGGTATTACACACCTGATTCATATGTAAAACATATCCAACAACTTGTTGTCATCTTCTGCACCTGCTTGTTAACAAGCTATTGATTGGGTCAGGTGTGTTACAGCGGGGAAACAGAAAAACCTGAAGGATGGTAGCTCTCAGGGACCAAAGTTGGAGACCCCTGGTCTATTGAAAACAGTGATTCCTATTTTGAATAAAAAAATTAAAATGAATTAAAAAAGACATCTTCAAAATACAAATAAATGAATAATAAAATTGAGATCAATTGAAGCCTGAAGAAATTTTACTCAACTCGGTAATTTATTTTTTGATACATACAGGTGTTTAGCTTTTACAATTCAGTTTTATATCATATATTTTATTGCCTCACAGGACAAATCACTAGTTTCATTAAAAAGCTCACATGCCTCCTTGTAGCTTTGCTTGTTGATTCACCTTTACTTTCCTGATGACGGTATCAACATGAGGGCTGCACGGTGGCGCAGTTGGTTAGCTCTGTGGCCTCACAGCAAGAAGGTTGCTGGTTTGAGCCTCAGCTCTAAATTGCCCATAGGACTGTGTGTGTGTGTGTGTGTATGGTTGTTTGTCTATGTTTGTTGGCCCTGTGATGGACTGGCAACCTGTCCAGGGTGTACCCCGCCTCTCGCTCGATGGCCGCTGTGATTGGCTCCAGCCACCCCACGACCCCCGTTAGGGAATAGGCAGTAGAAAATGGATGGATGGTATCAACATGTTTCTGCCTTTGGATGTTTTTCTGGAAAAAAACATTTTGCACGTTTTAAACATTAAACCTTTCTCTGTCCTGTTGATCCCAACATCAGAAACCAGAGGAAGTTATATACAGCTCCTCAAAATGATGGACAATATTAAAAAATAAAAGGTTTTTGGTTGATTTATGTTTTTTTTTTTAATTTTAGGGTTTTTTTGTTTGTTTTTAATTTTTTTTCAGTTAACTTCAATATTACAAAAAATAATGTTTATTTTAATGACAAAATCAACCCAACATTGGATAAAATGAACATGGCAGAAAATAGTCAATATTTCATGGTTTGAACTTTTGTTTGTTATTTTTTTATCCTGATTTATTTTGTAATTATTCCTGTTTTGCTCCCCTGTGTCTTATTTCCTGTTTTGTATCTTCATTTGTTCACCTGGTTTTATTTTGCTCATGCTTTTCACCTGTGTCTTGTCTTCCCTCAGCGTAATAATTTTTCCTATATGTGACTCACTCCTGTTTTCAGTTCTGTCCTGTACTGTGACAAGGATTATAGTTTAAGTGCGTAAGCCCCTTAACACCTGACTTAAGAAGAACTGGGCAGAAACATTCAGTTTTTAAAATCTGACCCTTTAATAAAACCTGAAAAAATAAACTATTTTTCCATATATTTCCTCTTTATTACCAGGTAATAGGTCAAAACGAATATTATAGTTAATTGTTCACCAGGGTGCAGGAGATCAACATATGATAAACAACAGGGTTTTGAATAAAGTTTCTACCATAAAGTGATGCAACATCTCTCAGAAACTGGTTATAAAAAATTATATGTTAGGCTTTAAGGGGTTTATTGTAATTCCCATATTGGGTCCTCACTTTACCCCCACTTCCTCACACTTTAAACCATTAACAAACACTGATGCTAGCAACACAGAATAAACTAGCCTTCTCCTTCAGCATTTTATTATGTATGTGCATGTGTGCATTTGTGTTTGATAACCAAACTGTAAATGTATGGCCTTGTCTCCAGTATGGGAACTGAGTGTGTGTATGTGTGTGTGTTTATGATAGTACCCCACTGAATCAAGACTCCCAACGCATAAAGGAAATTAGATAACCTTGAATATATTAACACACAACCTTGTGCACCTGTGTATATTTGGGTGTGAAATAGTGTGCAAATAATTATCTGATGTTGAATGCTTCTCAATAATTTTATCAAAATGACAACATGCTTAAATGTGAATGTTATAAACCAAAAGCATAAAAACAACGTTTGAATCTCTGTATGTGGACACTTGTGATGTTGGGACAGAATGTCCTAGGTGTGGGGGTGCAGCGGAGGGGTAACTGGTTCTTACAAGCATCCAGAGAAAAGGACAGATGGTTAGACACTGGTCAGGGTTTCACTGCAAAAGGCTGTAAAACTGATATGAGAAAACCATGTGTGATTAGGAACATATTACACTTTCACATAGCTGAGATAAGAGCAGATTGTTACAGTTTTCTCATAAGTGATCATGGGGAAAGATTATTCCACAATATAAATAAATATACTGAGTAAAAGTATCGAACCGTCCCTCATTTTTCTGTGTTTTGCTTCCAATCAGCCACAGGTATAAATCGGTTCAAGTGGTCTTCAGGTGTCCAGGCTTTATGAAGGTCGTCTTTGGCTGCCATTTCACTCATTTTCTGTCCAGTCTTTATAGTCAACCATCTCCAAAGGAATAGGTTTTGTCTAAGTCACTGAGTCATTCCAGCATGTAAAGGGTTGTAAACATAAAAAACAAGTTCAAACTTTATTCTTTGGTAATTTGTTATAGCAATGTGTCACAAAAAAATAAAAATTGTCCTTCCAAAATATAAAAGGAAAATATTCACAAGAGCAATTAACTAAAGATCAACACCAAAAACAACTTTCTGATCACATGGGAAATTTCTGTCCCCATGGTAACAAGGAGGAACTAGACAAGTAGAGGACAGAATAAGAAACAGGCTGATTTTTACCTCTACAAAGGAGGTCATGTTTTTACCAGCGTCGGTTTGCTTGTTTGCAACATAACTCAAAAGGTATGGACAGATATTGATTACATTTTCAGGAAATGTCTGATCTGGGGCAAGGAACAGGTGATTAAAGTTTAGAGGAGATTCTTATGAATGAATGAAAAATACTTTATTGATCCCAGAGGGAAATTAGAATTGTAGTAATTTTTAAATACATAAATAGCTAATGAAGGATCTTCACTATTCTTGTTGGGATGGTGCCGTCCACACAGGAGTCCATATAATCCGTCACACACTCAGTCAAGCTGTTGATGTCCTCT
>JBAMHV010000024.1:5353034-5367148 GCA_037177535.1 Pseudomugil gertrudae
CAAAGAAATTACGTCTCCTGTTTACTGATTCATGCTTCCGATCAGCTGAGGTTAATTAATAATAATTTTTCCTCTAAATATATATATATATATATTAAATGCTTTAAAGAAAGTGTAGTGACTTAAATTGTATTCTTCCACTGTGATACATGCCCTATTGTGCTATTGATGAAATTCTGAATTTGCAGTGTAACAATGTCCATGCCATCACCACTCTTAGCTTATTTTATGTATAGTCTACTTCCACCATTATGTACTTTATCACAATACTTTTACTAGGAGTTTTTTTTTAGCTAGTATTAATGTATGCTTTTCAAGTTAAATAATAAAAGTACATGGTCAGGGTTTACACACATCATTTGAGATTCTTATCATATAACATGATGCTAAACAACACTTTCATCTAACAGTGTTGTCAAACAAGTTACTTTAAATTTAAATAATAAATCAATAAGTGAATTGCACACTGCAACATGAAGCAGTTTAGATGGATGGATGGATTATTATTATATTATGTTTATTTTAAGTAATTTGATTCTCATAACAGTTCCATGACCATAACAGTCAGCACTGATTAGATAAATGAAGAGAAAAAAAATACATTAAAGTCGGTTGTTTCCCTGTAATAAAGTCTTTGATTGCTTAATTTACACTCATAAATCATCACTTACTAAATGCATAGAAAATATCAAAACAAAGCAGAGCTTATCTAATGCTGATATAACACGGACCAATATGTCAGAGTAAGTATTTTATAATTTTTTCCATGAAATGCTGTGAAGTCACAAACCTTTACACTGTGACAGTTAGGTGTTCTTGGCCAGCAGTCATGTGAATATCTGCAGGATGGATGCCTATGTACAGGCAGATCATAAGCACTTGGACTAGAACAATGGCACTATGCTTGTGTTTAAAACTGAAAGTGAAAATTCATTTAGTCTTTCCTCTAAGCATTGTTCTGGTTTTTCCATTATGACACTTATCAGAAATGGCAGAAAAAAAAGGCACACATTTCATCTTGTTTCCTCTCATACTCACACACAAACTACAAGCCCTAACAGACCTATAAGTGTCTGTCTTTAAGCATTAAACCACAAAGCAGCCCCCAAGATGGACAGATGGGAAAGAGAATGGCTTATCAGTCCACCAAGATCCATAAGAAGACTGAAAGCTGGACGTTTGCTCCTAAATAAACCTGCTCTTGTTATATAATCTATGTAACTGCTGTTAGCCTTAAAAAAAAAACCATAATGACAGCCAGCAGTATCTACATACCTGCATTTTCACAATTTTTTTACACCCAATAACCTAAAAACAAAGAGAATTGAGTCATTTTTTGCTGTTGTTCTAGTTTAAGCTGTTTTCTGGCTTTTAACTATAATTTCACAATGACACCAGATGGACAAGCATTTTAAAAAGTCACTCTAAAGCAATTATCCTTCCCCTAAAACATCATTTCTCCTCAGTTTCGCATGGCACAAATGCAGCAGCCTGGCCTATTCTTAAAGCAGAGCTATTTTCAAGAACCAAAGGCTGTGTTTGTAACACAGAAAGCCTCTTAGGGACATTTTGATGACTTGATTTTCAGAGAAGAAAGAATTAAGCATCCAGGCTGCACACTGTTGCCACCCATCTTGCTTTATTTAGTTGATGTGTAGACTTTAAAGTGGCATCAATCATCTCATCATAGTCTCATTTGTCAAATTGCTGCATTATTCTCCTCCCTTTACAGACTCGAAGGAATTTATCTGCATGTGTTTAAAGTAGTGATGATTGTAGAAGAATACACATTCTGTGCAATTCCTGGGAAACAAAAGTTCACAAAATAAACTAATTTGAAGTCGACACAACTACAAAGTGGAAATCATCACATCAGATAACCACATGAAACAATAACTATTAAGTCATTTTCCTGTCCTGTTAAAATCCATAATATGTCGAGTCGGATGATTGTTTCCTTACTGGGTAGAGACTTGCTGAAATGTGCTGACAGTCAAAAAAGCATTTGGTTTATTTTCCCTCCTCATGGTTACCCTGTATACATGAACATAAAACATGAAATGCAACTCATGGCACCAGCCTCAAAACCCTCCCAAGCAATGATTGTGTTTGCTTGTGTGTTTGTGTGTGTGTGTGTGTGTGTGTCTGTACTGCACTCTGACCGTACTGGGCTTCGGATTTATCTTGATTGTTTCCTTCCACGTCTCTTCCAAACGTTTTCATGTTACTTGAGGGTGAAACTTTATGTTGACTGTGGTTTCGGGGTTTGGTTATTTTTGCAAGCAAATGCGGAGGAAATATCCCAAACATTTTAATGGCCTCTCTTCAAAGGAAGTAAGGGCTCTGTTGAATTTAATTAAGAGACAGAATTGCGATTGGCCTTAAATAGATTGGCTTATAACTGCACTTTTTAAAGCCTAAAACATAAAACCACATTTAGCAGTCATCAAGTCCACGAATTGCCACCCCCGTTTATTTCAGAACAAAATTAGGCAAAAACAGGGGAACTAAAATGGCCAGGTATTTCTTAGATAAGCTTAATATGACAACAGTGATTCACACACATAACACTGCAGTTTTAAAATTCTTATCTTATGAAGAGGAGAAACTGATGTAACACCTAGACCCAAATTGCACATTATGCAACTTTTGCACATATTTTATTGTGCGTTTAAACATCTAAAAAATGCATACTTTCATAAGCTGGAGGGGACAATACTATTTCTCATGCATAAAAAAAGTTAATGCCACTTATAAATGTCTCAGAGAGCCAGATGTAACTGTAAAATTAAATGAGAAGTCTTTCCCATCAGAAATAATAAACAATATAATCAAACTGAAGAAATCAGATTTGAAAATAAATCAATCAGTAAATAATCTGAGTCATACAGAATGTTAGTAATAAAGCCATTATTCTGAGCCTTCTGCTGAGGTGAGAAAGCACGCCACCCTGAGGCCAGTCTTAGTATTGCTCATTATCTTCTTGGAGATACCAGACCCCAGATGCAAGAAAGCGTGATCCAGATGTGGGAGAGCAGAACAGAAGAGTTGCAAGAGCAGGTAAAGTGACAGCACGAGTACGTGTGTGTGTGTGTGTGTGTGTGTGTGTGTGTGTGATGTCTTCCTCGGTCCAGTTTGTGCATGCATGTGTGTATGTGTGAGATGTCTTCATGTTGGTCCCAGTGCGCTGTGGATTTTTAACAGAGCATGGATCACAATTACTGTTCCTTAGAGGAAGAATAGTGAAAAGGCACCTGAACACTCTCGATCTTTTTATACAAACACACACACACACATCCGAAGCAGGCTTGCATGTGCACACTCTCTTACAGACCCACACCACACACACATACGCATCTGCTTTGTTCCTTAGGTCCAGCAGCTGAATTTCCCATCAGAACTTTTACATCGTAAAGCTCCATCATCATCATTGCCTTTCGTTGGTTTCCTCCTTTGTTCTGCTGCCTCGCTCTCCATTCCTTCATCCATAGGTCACACACTGTGCTCTTTATTAAACGGAAAAGAATGGTGTTTACTTCCATTTTCAAAACTGAGCCAGTTCTTCGTTGCATATATAATATTGTGGCAACCAAAGATTTTTAGCAGATTTCTGTTTGTTCATCCATCTCTGTGGTCAAACTGACAGCTAAAGGCTCCATTAGACCAAAGACCTTTAAAACTTTAATTACTAAACACAAGAAGACTATAACAGTATTAGTGTGGGTTGGCAGCTTAAGCAACACCCAGGATGTCAAATAACAGCATAAGGCTTCATCTTTTTAAGGTGACAGAGCTTCATTAGGATCCTTGCATGTGGTTGTTAAGGGTACAACAAAGTGTCACAGAGGTGACGGCAGTGATGACTAAAGCAGAAGTTGCATCAGTTGGTGACACGAGGACACAAAAGCATGACATAAGCCACCCGGAGGCAACATCTTGCCACGTCATTACATTAACTTGAACTGTGGCCTTTAACACCCAACACCACCTAGAGAGCTGTATGACCCCCCACACTGATGTATCATCTCTCTCACACACACACTTACACTGGTTGAACTGAGAAAAATGTTCACAGCAGAGCGTTTAAGAAATCAAGTTAGCAGATTTCCTTCACTGAATGTGACTGCAGTGTATGATGTGTCACGTGCTCATGGGACATTTTCTTAATACACCTTTGATGATTCACATCAGGCCTTAGTTGGATTAATTGGATCTAGCTGGAAATCTACAGATGAAGGCCTTGATGTGTAACATGGTTATCACTAAAACATGCCACTGTCCTGAGTTGCAGGTCAGAGGTTACAGGTCAGTGTCAGGGCCCACTGACAGTCTGCTGATTGCTCCTTCAGCCAATCATCAATCAGGTTCCACTGTCAGGCCACGAAACTGCAACAAGCAGCTCTGTCAGCAGCTGGTTGAAGCAGAAGAGAGCACTTTTACTGTGCATCAGTGTGTGCTTGCATGTGCACATATATGTGTGTGTGCACATTCCAGCCCTTAAAGTGGCATAGGGGTCAGAGGTGAGCTGCATGCAGCCCTTCATCAGCCCTCCTGGGGGGGCTAGTTTCACCTGACACACATACACGGTAACACACACACAATTGTCAACCACTTATTCTATTTAAGTGACACAAGTGAGTGTGAGGATGGAGCAGTGGTAACATGAATCCACACAGGCATGAAAAAACAAGGCCCCTTGCAGAGCGTTCAGGGGCCAAAAGGCAGTTTCATCCATTATGTTCACATAAAACATCCAAATTAAAGAAAAAAATATTGTCTTAATTTTTTTAAGTTAAGATAATTCAACGTTATGGGAAATTATGCAATATTTATTTTGGATTTCTGTTTATTTATTTGTTTTTATCAGCGAGTAACTTTGGAACCAACATTAACTGGAAATGATAAAAGCTCAGTTTTCCTGGAATACTAAACTGTCTTTTGTAATTAATGATACATTTTCACCTAAAAAAAAGTTTTTCTTTTTGCTTTTTCTGATACAAATATATTTTTCATTGAAAAAGTAATTTTTGTGTGAGACTTTTCTAAGTTAACCTTTGTTCTTTGGAGCAGGGGCGGATGCTTTTTCATCACATTTTTCACAACAGCTTTGTAAAAACACAAATTATTTAGAATTACAGTGTTAAAGAGTTAACACTATGTAATGTGAGAGAATGACAGGCACTTTACCCTAACTCTAACCATTTCACTGCTTAAAACAACACAGTAAAAGTTGAAAATGTGTGTAAATGTTGCCAGAAAAGTGCCAGAGGTGATGTTGAAAATGAATGTTTAAGACTGCAGCTTTCAATAACTCAGGAAATTGCCCTGTAGTCACTTCTTACTAAATTTAGTTAAGTTATAGGTCCAAAGTAAAAAGATAAAGAGTCATGCTGATTATTCTGTCTGCAGATCTGAGCAGGGCAAAGTGTATCTTGTTAAACAAATATTCTGTTTTACAAACATCAACACAAAAGAAAGGTTCTAAAGGAAAAAAGTTTTTTACTACCAATTTCTTTAAAAATGAAAGAAAAATATTATTGAATAATGTCATTAATTCAGAAAAGTAAAAAAATATAAATATAACTAAGTGAGATATACATCTATTATATTATTTCAGAAAGAAAATGTAACCCATCCATCCATTTTCATCCGCTTCATCCTGTTCAGGGTCGCAGGTAGCTGCAACCAATCCCAGCACCCATCGGGCCAGGAATGGGGAACACCCTGGACAGGTCGCCAGTCCATCACAGGGCAACACAGAGCGAGACCTGAGCAGGGCCAAGTGTATCTTGTTAAACAAATATTCTGTTTTACAAACATCACAAACACACATTCACATCCATGTGTTTTGGATGGTGGGAGGAAACCGGAGTATTCAGAGCGAACCCACGCGAGAACCTGCAAACTCCACACAGAAACATCACTGTCCAAGCCAAGATTTGAACCAGCAACCTTCTTGCTGTAAGGTTGCGGCGCTAATCATCGCCCCATAGTGCAGCCCCATTTCCTTAATATATCTGATTTTTTTATTTTAAAACAGGGAGTAATTTCAGTTAAAACCAAAGCCTTAAAGTGAAAACGTCCACCTGTCCACCCTCTCAGTCAGCTCAATCCAACTTTTCCTGCTTTCATCCAAAATTTGGCTGCAAACACACCCATACTCCAGCTCTCTGTCACACACAGCACATACAGCAAGCTCCCTTCTGCTCTCTGCTTTTAAGCGTTGCCTATGCAAACAGGAAAGTGGCCTCTGCCCCTGCAGCAGTGCAGGGCACAGCAGTGGAGATTTCATTAGTCACAGCTAACAAGCAAATTATCTGCTTCAGCGCACCTGTAAAACTTTACTGTGTGTCAATCTCACACAATCACACACACAGAGCTCATAGGTGTAGGGTGGGTGGACCTGTGGACCAGAGGGTGGGTTACAACTGGTGGGTGTGGTAAAAATGTAATTGTTTTGAGTGCCAATGAAGTGTCTCTGAATTTTATCCCATTTTATCCCATGGTACATCTGCCAGGCAGAAGTCAAATACCATTATTTGTAAATGGATATAAATTTTAGACGAACGGTGAAATGAGGAGAGAAAAAGGGAGGAAGGGTATGTGTTTTTAGGAGCATTAAAGACCAAGCTGCCAACTGAGTGTATTTTTCCTCTGACTTTCCTGTTTCCATGATTTAGAAAGAAACTGATTTTAATCTCATCTGTCTTTAAGCTTTGTCCCAGAGCTCCCTATCTTTGTTTTTGGAAGTTGCTTTTTTTGGGTTAAAGAGGATTGTGCATGTTGTGGTCAATTCCCTGAGGTCCTGCTGCTGATCAAGTCTTTCCGAGCTCACTGAGGAGGAAACTTGTCCGCCTACATGCTGCATCCTAGTGAGCATTCCTGACAGGCTGTGCAGCCATAGAGGTTTTTCATCAACGTGTGAATGACTTCCGAGTGACCTCAAGACACCATCTGACAACGTATTTCTAATTATGCATGAACCTTTATTTATATATATATATATATATACATGTCCTCGTCCTCCATCCACCTCACTGTTCCCTCTAGTCGTCTCAGCACCATGGGGAGCATTCAGCCGCTCCGCCCCACATCTCTGGAATTCCCTCCCACCCGATATCCGTAATATTGACTACACCTGTTCAAATCACACCTCAAAACTCACCTGTTCAAGAAGGCTTACTCTCTATAATCACTCTGTCCCATAGTTTTATATTGTATTGTATTTTACTGTATATAATTGTGTTTTATTGCTTTTGTGTAGTTTTATTGTTTGTTTTTAATGTACAGTGTACTTGGGTGTTTTGAAAGGCGCTTTTACATAAAATGTATTATTATTATTAGAAGAAGAATAGCGAGATCTGAGACAACTCATAGCTGTTTTAGCTTTAGCAGTGCTATCCACTTTGGTAATACAAGGTCATTGTTTATCCAGTTGTGTCCCATTCTTATCTGGGATTCTTTTCACCAACAACTCTAGTTGTTTTTAGAGGTAATGCTGGATCCTGCATCGTCAGGTGTACTTTATTTTCCCCGTTTTTCACCATTTCAACTAACATGAACGTTCATGAACATGTGACCAGACCAGATGGTAAACACAAGGCTGTTGAGCCACACAGAAAGACATGTAATGTAAGACTATTCTCCAGAAGAAATTTAAGTCTATGTTTTTCTTATTGCCCATTTGAAAACTAGTTCATATTGTAGATTTTATGATATTTTCTAACTTCTCTGGCAATTAGTATGTACATTTTCAGGCACTAAAAGTTACATCTAACCTGTAATAAGCATGAGGAAATATTGTAATGATAATAAAATGATAACTAAAAGTCCAAAACACATTTAGTAATTGCAGTTTGGCCAATTACTATTTTGAACATGGGAAATGGGACTATGGTAAAGCACCCGTCATGGTGGTGCAGTCGGTTACCACTGCAGCCTCACAGCAAGAAGATTGCTGGTTCAACCCTCAACTGGGGGGGTAGGTTAGAACAGTGTTCTGTGTGGAGTTTTGCATGTTCTCCCCATGGGTCGTCTCCAGGTACTCTGGCTTGCTCTCACTGTTGAAAGACATGCATGCTAGGTTGATTGATCTCTCTAAATTATCCATAGGAGTGAGTGTGAGCATGCATGGTTGTTTGTCTCTGTGTTGGCCCTGCTGGACTGTCGACCTGTCCAGGGGTGTACCCTGCCTCTTGCCTGCTGGTTGCTGGGGAAGTCTCGCTTCCCCGTAACCCAATATTGAATGAAGCAGTATAGAAAATGAATTAATTAATTGAATTCATTTGATTACCTTTCTTTTAACTAGAGAAAATGCTAAAAAAAAAAACACACAATCTAAATAATGAAACAATATGGGTTCGGTGATGGTTTCAGGCCTGTGTTTCAAATATGTTCAAACAAAATAATAAAGCAAAGCTACTTTGTACGCCTGTGTGTGCACACATTCTTTGAGGTTAAAGGAAATTCTCACCATTTTACAGCAAGAGGCCAAAAACCCGCATCCTGTCCCATGAATAGGACCAGGAACTCGTACAAAAAGCTTACACACACAGTGACCGGTACCCCCTATCTGGCAGCCTCTTTGTAGCCATGTTGTGATTGTATCAAATGAAGAGCAATAGAGGTTTGAAGTATAGGGATGTTGGTAGGGGCATGTGTGAATCTGTAATGTGCTTATGCTGGAACTGCAAAGACAGGAGATAGGGGCTCCAAAAGCTGTGTTATACTCCCACACATTAACACAAACACAAGCTCAGGCGCTGTAGGGAGTGGAACTCTAGCTCCCTGAACTTCTTTCATCCTGCAATAGGTGGAAGTGAGTGCAGGGTTTCCTGGAGCCACAGTGAGATACAGCACTCTATATCCTCTGCTGGCAGTGTGTGTGTCTTCACTTGCTTCAAAGGCACCAAGTTCACAGTGTTGAGGTGTGAGGTTATATCCCAGTCTGAACTGTTGCATAATAACCTCTTTATTCTATTGGCTCTGCAGAGTAGAGCTTTACTTCACTTTCATGCGTTATTGGTCTTTCTGGTAGATGACATTGTGGAGCCTCCGTGTGTGGTGAAGGTCGAGGTCCTGCAGGGTCATAAGAAGCTAAAAGATAGGCAGCAAATGGTGTCAATTCCCCTAACGATAATTCATAGGTCAAAGAGGAAGCACACTGGACTGCTTAAACCTGAACTGACTCATTGCATCTACAGCACTCACCACTAATACATGAATTACTTTGTCATACTAATTTACTAATTAGGTCACTTTTATGGGCTCTACAACTTCTGTTAATGTTATTTGGTATAAAATATTATTTGGTATAAAGGTTAAAAGAGCAAGTAAAATAATTAAATGTTGCAATCAGAAACAAACATCTCTTATCAGGGTCTAATCAGGTTGATGAAGTCGGGTAAAAATTAAAAGCAGATGTAATAAATCCATTATTTAACTTGAATGAAGTTCAGTTATGTTTCTGGAGCGTCAAAATTTTAAGATTTATTTCAAATAATGTCAAGATTAAAAATTATTCACTCTCATCTTGTAGTTTTAATTGTTTGCTCAGTTATTTTTTTCTCTTAAGTCTCTTAAGTTATGACACACTTCATTCATTGTGTCCATTGTGCCAGAATCTTTCTTTAATCTCTTTGACCAAATCTGTGTCTAAAGTCTAAGAACCAGACTCGCTGACTGTGGTGATTTTGTGTGTGCGCTGGACCATGACACATCCAAAACCACACACAGCTATACACTTAACATATGAGTGTTCCTCTAAAGATGGTGCCACCGATCTGCTCCACTGATCTGCTTCTCTTCTAATTTATTGCTGTTCTTGGGTTTCTACCCTTTTGTTTCAAGCCTGGGAGGTTTTGAGTATAGGTCTTAATAATCAAATGTTCTATCTTGTTCCATATGTGAGCAAATCAGCACTTTGGATGTACTCTGTAAGATCAGTCAGGCTCTGGATCTTTGTTTTCTCTGCAAAAGCTGGCAAAGTTAAGAAAAGAGTTTCATTTCTTAAAACATAATAATTACAAAAGATGTAAAAACACTTCATTTATTAGAGCCAGTCTAATCAAACTTATAAAACTCATAAACATATAGAATCACATATAAGCTTGATACCCAAAGCCAGCTTAGTGTTACACTGTAATGATATCATTGAGAAGCAAGCGCAACGGCTGTTTTTTGGCTTTTCCATGTGGATGGAAAATGTCTGTCCACATAAAAACACAGACACTGTGTGCATGCAACTTCTTTAACAGGACTGACATGATCTCATGAAAGTTTCTTTCCTTCAGCACAGTGGTGAAAACAACAAATGTGCTGTTCTGGACATAATAATAGGTCTTTGTCTTTGTTAAAACAGATTTCTGAGTGCTACACAATAAAAAATGCAATATAAAAACCCACATTTTTAATCAGAGAGAACAGAAGAGACATTCCTCAGGAAACCAGGTATATGTTGAACATGTCCCTGGAAGGCTTTGTCTCCTATGCTGTCTTCAGCTTTGTTTCTGTGGCGATGAGATGGTAAGCATCTATGTAACGGAGGTGACTGAAGGAGTTCTTTCATATATTTAGGAGCATTGCTGTGTATAGATTGCAATGTGAAGAGACAGATTTTTAGCTCAGTCCTCTCATTCACTGAGATCCAGTTGAGGAAATGGGGATTGGGATGGTCAAACTTGTTAGGACCAAAGCAGCACTGTTCTGGATGTTCTGAAGGCTCATCCTGACAAGGACTAATGGACCAGCCTTTGAGAGAGTGGGCGGAGTATTTAGTTTGGCGATATTCATCAGATTGTGGATATGGTGTTCAAAAGATATGTGACAGTCTCTGTCAGATTTGACTCTCTGGCAACCTGTCCATGGTTTCTCCTGCCTCTCACCTGCTAATTGCTGGGATATTCTTCAGTTTCTCATCCTAAACTGGACTAAGCTGTACAGAAAATAAATTAATTATAAAAACGTTACTCTCAGGCTGGTAACAGAGGAAGAGTGGTGAATGATCTGGATATAAAAAGAGATGCTGGTGCCAGAGGAGGATTTGAGCTGATGTGGAGAGCCAATGAGAAGGGCCTTTAAGCTGGAGAAATATGTCGGTCACCCATGCCTGCATTTCCCCCAGGCAAGTTGTAAAGTTTGGTTGTGTGACTAGTTTTTGGTTCTTTTACTTTTAAGGGACCATGGTGTATCAAAGAATCTTACATACGTATGTCTTGAGAAAAAAAGAAACATTTTAACATCATTACATAAATAGATCAATCTCATGATTTTCTACATCAGTTTCACAGCGTCCATGTAAGATCTTTACCATGTTCTGGAGATGTGAGTCTCTGTAGGCTTTGAGAAAAAGTGAGCTTTTTATTGATTCTATAACATCATCCTCAGAGAAAAGGTTTTATGTTTCCATTTATGCTGAGCTCAGCTGAATATAACATCCAGTGCTATCATGTTTATATTGGACTAAATGCCAACACTTCCCAATTGCACTACATAGATTTTCATGTGTTAGCGGGGATAAAACGGGCTTTACTTGTGCATCAGTTACCTTATTCATCTCCATTTTCATTCCTTAAGTTTCTGTTTAAGTATTTAAATATAGAATTTTAATAAATATATTAATATTTTTCTCAGATATTTTTATTTATAGAAATCATTATCAAAATATCTAATTATTTATAGAAAAGGCTTAAATAATTTACTTAAACAAGTCCAAAACCTATAATTGACTTTTCACTTCATGATGTGCTTAATTAAGCCCTTTAGCTATTAACATTATTATATGTGATTAGGTCATGGGCCATGAGATCAGAAACAATTTATCAGTAGCATATTAAAAAATATGGACTAATATCTAATCACATAGGATTTGTGCATCGGTAACAAAGAGAAATCAATTAGTGAAGTGAGACATGTTTTTCTTCCTATTTAACAGTGTTCTCACTTACAGAATTTATGTGTCCAAATACATTTGGTTCTAACTCACCACTGCGTGACGGATCTGGTTTAGACATTTCTATTAAACTATTCAATGCAATATTAATCACACTGACATAAAGATGCTTAACACTGCATTAAAATCTATTAGTCCTGTTAAGGATGAACTAATTAAGCCATCTATCAAAGAGATACTGAATATGTTTTATGAGTTTCACAGCACCTTTTAGTCACGCTGACTTCCATCCAGGCCTGACATGATTATTATGGTTATATGGGATACTGACAGGCACAAACAGAAATATACAGAGGATTTCCTTATGTTCAGTGTGGTTGCAGTATAGTGCGGGCACCTCACTACACAGTGCCAGAGCTGGGCAGCCCGGCAGGGAAGAGAAGAGTGTTGACACACTTGCACCATCAAAGTGCACACCGTACACACAACACTGCTGGCCATGCCCCCCCATCTCCCTCTGCTTCTTCATATAATATATCAAAGCATCACTGGGTGTCTGTGGATCTCAAAATCCGCCTTCACTTCCTGAGCCAACATACTCCCTTTATATCTCTGTCTCCCTGCGACACACATTAACACACGTGCACATGCACAGATGACGCATAGTGATGAAGGATGGTAACTTTCCTTTTCTCCGGTCTCCAGCTGATTTACACATACCATGTTTGACCAAGCACCTGGAATAACACCTCAAATATACACATCCCGACACACACACACAACCACACACACACAGGTCATTCCACAGCTGAAATGCTGAGATAACTATCAAAAGTCACACAACAGCCCCGTTGTGTTTGACATGGCTGTAGCGCTGTGGTGATTAAAGATAAAGACAAGTGCGACATCTGTATATTTCCTCCTTGATTTGTGACATTTCAACAGTGATTTTTGGTGGACTGCAGGCTTTTGGACAACACCACCTAAAAACATAACAGCAGGGAAAATTTTACGAGTTTACTTTGGTCTTATGACCCGTCTTTCACCTTCTCTTTAACATGATTTCTCTTTCTGCCAAATGGCAGACAGAAGGCTTCAGGGAGCAAATCTAAGCTGGATGGCATAGTGAGAAAAGTGGAAAAAAGTGAAAGAGAGAAGGTGATAGTGCTTTGAAATGTGTTGAGGAATGAGCATGGCATAAAGCAGACAAACCACATCTGCATCTAAACGTTGGTTCTTTTTGGTGCGCATGCAGGGCTGAGTTATCTCTCAAGATAAAACCCATCCTGGTCTGGAGGCGGAGGAGAAGAGGAGTTGGAGGACTGAGATGATAAGGGGAAACACAGTGGAACCATTCATAGAATGGTAAAAAAATATGGAGCTCTGAACAAGGAGAAACATTCTGTGTATCTACAAAGAAAAGCAGCAAAAGGAACTTTGGGATTGACGTAAAATAACAGAATAGCTACAAAATAGATTGAAAATATATGAAGCTGTTTGATCTATATGTAGATACCTATACAACATACATGCCATGCGTGTGGTCTCGTCCTCTCATCCTGTTTAGAAAAGAGAGACCCCTGTTTCCTTTGGCTCTGAACCCTCTGTTGTGACTACATTACAACTCCATCACCACCCCCAACTCCATATGTCTTCCATATTAAACCCGTCTCACAAGCCAAAATGAAAAGTCCACACAAACAGTGCTAAACCTTTGAGATTTGAACTAGTCGCCTTTCTAGATTATAACTCAACACATTCAGATTTGGGAAACCTCAAGACAAATACAGTAAAGCTGTACAATGAAGTTATGTTTTGTTTTACTCCTTTACTTGTAATCATGATTATAAATCAAAACTTGATATTTTATATGCACATTCTCCTGCAATCCAGTGTCTGTAGAGTAAGATATATAAATATATATGTGTATGTGTGTGTGACCTGACAGATCATTTTTGACACATACTGTTTCTGAGACATTTTGCATCACTTTATAACAGAAACTTTCTTAAAACTCTGTTGTTTAAAGTATGATTCTGGTCTCCATGCACCCTGGTGAATACCAGAAAGCTGAAGATTAAACTATAAAAAATTTGACCTATTCCAATAATAAATAGTAAATGAATGGAAAAAAATGCATTTGTTAAAGGGTCTCATGAAGTTTTTAGGTTTTTAAAAGTTAAATATTTCTGTCCAGTTTTTCCTAACTCTGGTGTTAAGGGTA
>JBAMHV010000024.1:5384086-5395441 GCA_037177535.1 Pseudomugil gertrudae
TTTTCATGAACCAATGTTGTAGCCTATGTAAATTCAGAACAATGAAACAATAGCAACTATTGCCTAAAATAAAAGTGTGTTACTTTTAACCACTAGCACTAATCTTCATTTAAATGTCCATTTGTTGATTCTGCTTAGACAACATGGCATCAGGGATGAAGACACCTCTCTGAGGAGATTTCTCCACCATGATGCTGACTTGTATCACATGACTGCAGAGGTTTGGCCTGGCATGACCAAGTGCACATAACAAGCCATTGTAGCAATAAAATATATTTGTACACACACATACATACATACATACATACATACACATAACTTACAAATTCTTCCCACAGGTAACGGTCATGTTCTCAGATTTTGAGAAAATGGAGCAGATATGTTGTATCCTGCTGGAAAAGCTTGACAAGAGTGTTTGTGTGGGGACACCTCGATTCTACCACAGCCCTGAGTGCTTGAGTCAACTAAGGTATTTAAAAGCTCCTAAATAATTACCCATCAGTGCCTCTAGTTTAAATCAAGTGCAGCCAATTTACCCAATTGTGTTTGTTTTTTCTAGGCAGCGCGCTTGTGTGTTAGCTGTGGAAAATGCTCAGCAGAAGGCCTGCAAAATCAGTCAGCTCTTGGGCCAAAGTTTGGGATCTCCCTTGCTTGTTAGAGAGGAAGAAACCAAAGAACGGAGGGGCGAGGAGGAAGAGGAGGAGGGTGGAGCCAAGGAGCAGGCTTCTGCACACCTTCCCCACATACCTACAGTCACTGCCTCCTCACAGGTGTCGGTGTCGTTCAGCTTCAGAGATAGAAACAGGAAAAAGATGTGATGAAAGCAAACAGTGGATGTGACTGTGTTCAGATGTTTATTTCACTGTTAAAATGCATGAATAAAAGTGCAATTTATTTGCATAAAATTAATGTTTTCTTAAATGTGAGAGCTTTCAAGCATCTTAAAATCTTTTAAACATTTATTCCACAAGATTCATTAAAAAACACTATTTTTGCACATTTATAAGTGATTAGCTTAATCTCATTACTCAAATATTTTAATCAATAGGTTAATTACATTTGCTAAATGAGTCTCAGTAAGATGTGCAGTTTTTTTTCCCTTATTTACACAATTATTGGCACTAGATGTTAAAAACTATGTCTGAAGAAGCAGCGTTTTGTCCCCACTCAGTGCAGCCTGGAAGCCAGCTGAGGAGAACCATTAAACAGTCTCTTGGGTCTGAGTTGTTCGGATTGAGCAGTTAAGTCTCCTCGTCCTCATCCTCTGGGAAGAGCTCTCTGAGCCAGGGCTGCATGACGAACCGTGTCCCGTCAAAATGTGTGAAGTAATTCTCCAGGGTGGGAATATCTGGCTACAAAAAGTCAAACATGAGTCCGAAATGTGGAATGTTTGTGACGTGGTGTGTGCTGTGATTTTCAGTCCTCACCCTCATCCCAGTGATGCGCTCCAGTTGAGTCTGAGGCAAGTATGCAATCATCAGAGAGGAGGGTCCGGGTCCGCTGAAGAGCACCTTGTAATGTGGCGTCTTCTCTGCTTTCATGTCCTGCAAGAGAAGTGGGAGTGGGGGGGGGGGTGGTCTCATCTAAAACCATTCATTCTCAGTCAAATGATACAGACTGGGGAGTTGTAGCTGCTAACCTCAGAGTTGGAATACACCCTGTTGACCCATTCTTGAGGCGCTTGCAGTTCAGGGTCCCAGCTCACCACCACCCCAACCATACGGCCCTTTCTCTCCATCACTACTTCGCCTACACGCAGGAAGACAAATGGGGGACGAGGGCTGCGCACCATCTTGGAGGCTGGAGAAACAAAGACAAGCTCTTAGGTTAGTTTTACATGTAGAAAAACAATTTCCAGGATGTTCACACGTGAGATCTTTTAAACAAACATTTTATAACAAGACCACTAATCTGTCTAATAGTGCAATCAAATTAAAGCGATGACAAGAAAGCGGGGAGATTGCATCAGAGAGTCTATAACACTTAGGGTGATTGCTTTTTCTATGGAGTGACTAAGAAATGCAGTAAAACCACTAAATTATTTAATTATATTACAATTAACTGAGAACATTTTAAAATGTCAGTATCATACTATGCATAGGTCATAAACCTCTCCTTATTGAGTTTCTCTTTGAACATTAGCTGCTTTGTCAGTCATGCTCCGTCTAGTCCTACCTGGCCATGTTTGAGCCAATAAATAAATAAATCTAACATGTTAAGACATTAAAAGAACCTTTGTTTATTTTTACCAAAGACTCCTTCAGATGAACACTTTCATTTTTGTGAAAACGCTGAAATAAACGCAATGGAATTGTAACGAGGAGGCGCTGCAACAGTCGCTGTCAGACCTGACACTACATTACCCACCATGCATTGCGCACTAGCGGAACAACCACAGTCTATGGGAACAACCCACCCATGCTCCTCGCTAACGGTACATTCCCGCTCTAAAAGCTGACCGTCTGCGCGCCACATGCTTTGAGTTACTTATGGGAATGTTACACAGGCCTACTGTCTGCAGAATATTTCAACAGTAGGCTAAAACCAAC
This sequence comes from Pseudomugil gertrudae, assembly GCA_037177535.1. Taxonomy (NCBI): domain Eukaryota; kingdom Metazoa; phylum Chordata; class Actinopteri; order Atheriniformes; family Pseudomugilidae; genus Pseudomugil; species Pseudomugil gertrudae. Next base: position 5,386,636 of record JBAMHV010000024.1, read on the forward strand.
ATTTTAATGCAGGTTATGTCTGCCTGAACAGAAAATAAGTTCCTAATTGAAGAGGTTTCTAAAGTTCAGGTTTTCATTCTCTGTTCCAACTTAAAAAAAATTAAATGAACATAACTTTGAACTGATTTATGAACGTGAATTGGCTATGGGTTATTCTAAAATTACTTAACTGAATTTTAAATGAGAAGCATGCTGCACATGCATGGTGTAGCCCAGGGGTGGGCAATTCCTGCCGCAGTCCTGCTAGTGTTAGGACTTTCCCTGCTGAAACACACCTGATCCACATCAAACTTAATTAGCAGACTTGTGCATCACACTCTACACTAATCTGCTAATTACTCACTGATTTGATTCAGGTGTGTTTCAGCAGGGAAATACTGCAGGACTGCAGGACTGGAATTGCCCACCCCTGCTGTAGCCTATTCTTAAAGGCCCTGAGACAACCCTGGTCCTCGAGAGCTGTATTTTTTTCCTGCAGATTTTCCATGTATCCCTGGCCCAGCACACCTAATTCAAATCAAATGGATTCAGCAGCTTATCAAGCATTGACTAGTTCATTTGAATCAGGTGCGCTGGGCCAGGAATACATGGAAAATCTGCAGGAAACAGGTCTCGAGGACCAGGGTTCCCTACCTCTGCCCTGAGAGAAAGCATACATTTAGCCCTTTGCCTGTTCACGTATGTCTAATCAGTTGTGGTGACAATGAAAGAGTCAAGAAGTCCTTTTAAAAGGAAAGGAAACCAAAATAACACAAGAACCAGACTGGAAAGGAATCGGTGGCAATGGGTCTGAAGGAGTGATGAATCAGCATCCAAAAAGAGCTATGGCCTAAGAAAGCTGGAAACTATGAGAAAGATTATCTGAACGGGTTTAGACTGTTTCAAAGAATAATCGCCCTTATAACTTTCAAGTTTACTAATTAAACAGAATTTACTGTTTATTTTCCTTTATATTTGCTACAATGTTTCCATTTGTGCAAACTGAAACATGTAGGCAACTTCCTGGCGATAAAAACAGGAAACATTTGCACATTGGCGCACTTTGCAGGATTCAAAAGCTGATGACTCCCATATTTTAACATATTAGTCTAGCCGCTAGACTAATATGTTAAAATATGGGAGTCATCAATCAGCCCAATGTAAAGCATATATATTACATTTCACAAACCTCCAAAAAATCCCTTGTCATTGTCATACATCATTGTCTCTATGGGGGGTGTCCCCATGACTGCTTCATCCTCCTGTCCCAAACCAACCAGAGACCTGTGGGAGAAAATGCTTTTGTCCAGCTGAGCTGTGGGATCTGTTATTTTTTACATTTTCAGCTCTCACTTGACTTTGGAAAACAGTTTGTTTGTCCAGTCCGTCCACGCGGTCCCATTGAGGTATGACGTAGTACTCCAATCCTTCCATATGCGAAGCAAACTGTTATAAAAAAAAACATAGAATAATAACACAGCTCTATAATATGAGACAAGGTGAGCACCTTTATCAGGAATACAGTTTTAATGGTCCTACCGTGTGGTCGCGTGGTAACGCTGCGCTGCCGTGGAGCCGCACCACTGCGAGATGAAGTACTGCGCCGGTACCGCTGACAGCAGCAGCGCGAGCTGCATGGCGGCGGCTGCGTTAAGCTGAGGCATGACTGCGCAGCTGGAACATGGGGACATAGTCAGGTGCATGCGCATCAATGCAGGCGTATAGGCTACCAGTTTTTTAAAAAGGGGGGGAAACGATAATAAAAGATCCTCAATAACGTTTACCGCTCTATTTTTATCCAAAGTCACTATGAGACGCTCTCGGATGTCAACATTGTTCGCCGTAAAGTTGAATAAAGTTATTTGATTAAAAAAAAAGGGACAATGCACATTAATCTACATTTTGGCTTGGTTCAACATATAAATGTACCAGAGTTCGAGTTAATACAATGGAAAAAGCAACCCATGTGAGCCTTACCTCTATCTGAAATCCAACTTCTTTACTGCAGCTATCTTAACATTGCGTTTGAGTTTGTTTTGCGCCTGGAAAACCAGAGCAGAGCGACACACTTTCACTTCTGTTTTATTTACATAAACCACATGGCGACACATGCTGCCGACACCTGTTTATTTACATTTTGGGAAAAATTGCTAAACAGGTAGTGCATCCAATCGCGGCAGCCCACGGAGGAACAGACGGACCTTTAGCCGCGCGCCACGTCAGGACGAGCAGAGCTCGTGAACGTAGGTTTGGGGAAGTTGCAGTTACGCTGTGAGAACACAAGGTGGCAGAGTTTCTTCTTCAGCCAGTGAACATAAAGGTAAAACCGCTTTGACCTCAGAAATAAACTGAACTTTTACAAGGTGAAAACCAGGAAGCAAAAGTAGATATGGAAACACAACTGTTTATTTACTTAAAATATTGGTATGAACTAACAGGACAGCAGTACTCCCCTACACATACATTCTAGGCTTTATGCTTCTTTTTTGCATTAATTCCTTTATATATAAAAAGTATTCAAACTAACAAAGACAACTTCGTCAATCAGTTCACATAAAACAGACTCTTTTTTCCCCTCCTTCCCTGTTCCTCATCTTCCATCCTGTTCCTCCTTAAAAACATCCCAAATAGCTTTCTGGTTGATCGCATGCAGCCCACATCACAGACACACACAGTGTGACCTTTAACCTCTGGCTAAACACACGTTCAGATAGGGTCCGCGTAGAAAAACTCTGCCACATTAACCAAGAAACTAAATGAATTTGTGAGATGCAGAAGAACCAGTTAATTACAACTTTAATAAATACAATTAATTGTATTGTTTTTTAATTGATGGATCTTAAATGTGTTAATGGCCAATTGTTGTAAAGTAAATTAATTTGATATAATTGCCAAAATGTGCAATTTGCCAATCAGTTAAAATCTATTTATTTTATACGAGCCTATATAAACTCAAAATAAGTTCATCCTGACATTTTAAAGCCTGGCTCAGCTATTTTGTTTCCACATCCTACTCATGATAATATGTGCATATATGATAAGTATGTCTTCATTTTGTTTGTTACTGGAATATATAAACAATCCAATCAGAAATCTTTGTGCATATGAAGAGTTTAGAACCACGAGTAAAACCAACAAAATGCTGCACAAAATAAATATTTTCCGTAGGTAAAGATTTCAACATTAATAAAAAATAAAATGTACTTTCACGTCATTTAGAGAGTAAGGATTGAGTGTTTTAAAAAGTCAGGATGGTAAATAAACTCTTCATGTACACATTATAAACAGTGTTGTGAATCATTTCCTCATGTGCGGCAGAGCATAACCCACCATTCATTTCCACAGATCTAGTCATTGATATATTATCTTGTATGGCATGGACAGAAAACAGACACATTATATGTAAAAGAACACACACTATGGAGAAGATAAAACTCTTTAAGAAAACAAAGACATTCAAAAGCCATGTTCTAAAACTTCAGTGCCTAATGACAGAATTTGGCATTGATGAAACAAAAATCCATCACAAAAACAACAATAATCAGATGATATATAGGTTTAGTAATATGTGACCTATGAGATGAACCAGGTGTGTATAGATGCTACTATCCAGTTCTCTCCAGTCAGCCCTACAAAACATGATTAAAACACTCAGACTTTGGCATTCACTTGCTCTGTGCTGAGGATGAGGAAGTAAAAAAAAAAAAAAGGAAAAAATGCTGCCATCTTTATAAACTCAGTCTATTAGGTTTGTGTGAACAAAGTGACATAATTCTTCCATCCTGTCAGGTTATATATTTATCAGTTTTCTCTCTGTAAGTCTCTTAGTACATGCATGTAAGGTCCGGTTCGGTCCCTGAACCCAGCGTTGAGCAGAACTAGGAAGTCCAAAAACAAAAGACTAACAAAAACAAGACTCCAGAGGAAGAAACTGAGGATTCAATAAGCCAGAATAGCAAAAGGCACATGACCAGCAAGGTGATCTAAGACTAGTCTTTCTCCAGTTTGCTTTCCAGCCTGATCCAAATCCATCCCATTTCTTTCAGGTGTGAGAAAGTGCTAGAGCATGCAAAACCGAACTGTATGTTTAATATGTGTGCATGTGTCACCACAGAAACATTAACATTTTATTAGCTAATTTGTTTTTTTTTTTAAAAAAGCTCTCTCGGTCTGCGTTGATAACTGGTCTGTGGTTAAGTGCATCTCAAAGCTAGTAGTACAAAAAGCTCCACTTTGTACCTTAGAAACTGACAAAAAGGTTGGTTATAGAACGTTATATCCACATGAATAATGGTATGCTTACAACAGTAAATTCTTTTTGGGCTGCTCTAAATACATTTCTTTGAGAGGTTTCACAACGATCAAACTGTATGCCACTGTTTGTACGCGGCAAGTGAATGCCACACTCACTTGCATTATAAAACCACACACACACACAAAACTCCTTTCATGTCACACTCATATCAACTGAAGTTTGTACACAGACAGGCACATGAAGAGGCCATGCACGCACACACAGGTTACACACCCATACCATAGACATAAAGGCACAAGGTATTGCTAATGTTGAAGACGCACTGAAACATGATCTATAGAGACATAAATGACTCTTAACCCACACATCCTTTTGCTCTTTCTTGCAGTAAAAACAGCTTCAGGAAAGAAATAAAATGTATTTTACATGCAAAATAGGAGAAAAAAAATCAACAGACCTACAGTACCAACAAAAAGGTACACCATTTGGTATTTTAGCGCAGACACACACACTAGGGTCAGCCAACATCTAAGACTTTCAAAAACAGGGAGCCCATCACTTACAAATCTTAGAAAAAGCAGAGCACAGAGCAGGTTGTATAAAAGAAAACAGACAGCAGGAACAATGAAGGCAAGGGGGTAAAGGATGCCGTTAGTCTGGTGGTTTGTAGTCCATCCCTGGCCTAACAGTTTCAGCTGTGTGGCCATCTTTCATCTTCCTAACAGAGACACTTGAAAGGTCCTCAAAAATTTCAAGATTGAAATAATGTCTGGTCTCCTTGTGATTTTTTTTCAAGTACTGCAAGTCTGTTTCACTACTCTTTCACACAATCTGAATGCAAACTGTGTTTAAAAGTTGTTTGCTGGACAGAGGAGAGGCACACCACCATGAGACTCCACAAGCTCCCGTGGGATCCAACATGGATCAATAACATAGGAGGAGTTTGAACAAGTGAACATGCCGTGTTGATGTGCTTACTGGGCAGGAAGAAAGGGTCAGCGGCAAGGAGAAAACAAGTAACTGCACAAGTTTGTCTCCACGACGTGGAATAGCTGGACTCCTCACATGCACACAGACATAAATGCACACAGAAACCCATACAACACGGATTCTTCGACTCCTCTGCAGCGTCAGCTCTGAAATCTCATATTTATTCTCTTGCCAAGCACTCAGGCTTGTGCATGTGTTCTGTTACCAGCCTATGAGGTTGGCTTTGGCCTTTTCTGTCAGTTTGCGGACACGCCCCTTTGAGGAGGTGCCAAAGGTTATTGAGGAGTCCTCAAACAGCAGCTGCCTCTGCTCCTCCTCAGAATCCTCCTCCATGTACCAGGCTGACCGTCTTCCCTGGTTACGTGTACGCATGGACCCAACTCCCCCCTCCCCTGCCTCTTCCTTTGTTGACTCTTGTCGATTGGATTGTTGGGAGGAAGCCTGGAGAGGAGGCGTGACTTCCTCATTGGCTCTCCTGCTGCTCCTCCTCAGTGGTGAAGGCTCAAGAGACTCAGCAGGTGGGGCAGATTCCTCAGTTCTTACTGCTCGGGGGCGACCTCGCCGTCTGGGTGTTGATGATGTACCAGAGTCTGACAGTAAGGAAGTTTCCTGTGTGGAGGATGCGCCTCCTTCATCGCCAGTGGATTGGTCGAGTTCATCGTCAGGAGTGGAGCTCCTACGGTTGTTGCTCTGCCTCATCTCCTCCACCTCCTGCTTGCTTTTTCTGCCACTCTTCTTGCCAGGTGGGCGACCTCGGGGTCTGGAGAGGCTGGGTGGAGACGTGACTTCCTGTGGGCTCGCTGGTGAGTCTATTCTAGACTTCCGACCCCTTTTCCCTACACCCAGCGTCACATGGCTGCTGTGACCATTCAGGTGGACTGTGCTCTGAGACGACGGGCTGGCAGGAGAGCCTGAGAGGGGAAAAGGATTGAACAAAAAGGACGAAGGTTTAAATTTTGCTCTGCAACTTTAATCTCGTTTTGCCTCATCGTGACTAACCAGGTGCGTGTCGCACAGGCGTCCTGAGTTTCCGGCGAGTGCTTCCACCGCTACTCTCTGTGGGTTGAGAGAGCAACTGCTTTTCAGGAACCGGGGGAGCTGAAGCCAACACAGAATTATGACCCCGCAACGTGCGAGAAGACTCTGATTAAGACAACAAACATGTAAATTGCTTGTTAGCTTAGCACGGTGCTAGGATTGAAACAAATAGTGTATCTGAATTGTTTTTAGTCTGACCTGTTGTGCTCGGCGTGTTGTTTGTGACGTTATTTGATGATGGGGAAGCGTTCGTATTGTGGCGTGCAGCGCTACGTGTACGTCCTGGAACCGGTGTGTCCGCCTTGCCGTTGACCAGTTGAAGTGGTGTTTTCTGTGGGATGCTCTGTCTCAGAGAGGGGGGCCGTAAAGGAGCTGGGGATGCCTCCTTCCTTCCAGTCACCCTAGATGAAACCCGCCTCTTCCTCTCTGGGCTACAAGCAGGACAAGAGCTGATAAACATTCATTTTATACTGAACAATAGTTTCCAACAAATTAGATTATTTTTTTCACCTGGATGCATTGCTGCTGGCGGGGGACTCGCTCCTCCTCCTCCGCCTCTTCATTATATGTCTCGTTTGTCTCTCTGCAGTGTGTCGTGTCTGTCTGTCTACACCCTGCCTGGTTAGTTTATCTGTCAGACCATGGATGGCCTTGTAGTCAGCTAGGATGGAGCTGACATGCTCCTCAAACAGTGCAGAAAGCCTCAGACTCATGCTGTATATCTGGAGAAACAAGAAACATAATAATGACTAAGATAATGACTTTACTGTTCTCTCACCAGGGACATTTCTGAGTTGCAGCAGCAAAAGAGCAGCACTAAAGTAAATGCAAAGAACAAATACAATATTAACATCCACATTATCAACAATACCAATGTTGTTTAGTTAAATAGTGTCAAAAATTGGACAAGGTAATCTTAAGTTCTTAACAAAAATAAAAAAAATCCTTATGTAATAATCACTGTAAAGTGATGGCTTTTTTAACATGCATGCAGTAGCAGTTATGTATTTGTGTGTGCGTTTTTCCTCTTACCCGTGACTTCTTACTGGGTGTGTAAGCTTTGGAATTGCTAAAAATCAGCCTGACATCTTTGCAGAGCTCAATGGGAGACTGATACTTTCCTTCAGTTAGCGTGTTGAGAACTGTCCCAAAGTCCATTGGTGAGTCAACTATTTGCAGGTAGTCCTAAAAGAAGCAGAAGGAAGCAGAAATTAAAATAACAAACAGTGAGATTTAATTCAAAGTTAACTTTTTAGATGGATTAAATACTTTTTATCTGTATTCCTTCCCTTAAATACTATTTTGTGTTTAATTGTGCAACTGTATTGCATGTGTTTATTCCCCTAAGGGCATCTGATCGAGTGGCTAATGGAGTCATCAACATGCTGCAAAGTGCCTTCGTTTATTGCACTCGTTTTTTATCCATCTCAGAAAATGTTTGTTTTGCTTCTTTAAGGATGAAGGTACGGTCTTGGTTGGCAACAGAAAATAAACTTCACTTTGGGGATTAACAAAAGAGTTTTTTCACTGCAGCAATAGTAAAGACTCAGATTTAAGCTATTTAGGGAACAGCCATCTATCCATTTTCTACCGCTTTGTCCCTGAACGGGGTCGTGGGTTTTAGGGAACATGTACATTGAATTACTGTAACTGAATGATACATGTACAGAAAAGGGACATGAAAAGTATAAGAGGTGAGTTGTATTTGTAAAAGCTGTTAAAATGACATGTACCACTTTGCATGTTCTCTGTAGTAGAGATCAATATGAGTGTTTAGTGTGTTTATGTGATCAGTCTAAAAGTTGTAGTTGGTCCACTTTGTTTTTGTTTTATTTATGTTCTAGTACACACTACAGATCTCTATAGGTAATTTTAGTCTTCCTTTTTAAGATAGTTGAAATAATTCCAGACACAATGAGGAAAATTATTAATAAATAATATCAATTTTTGCACATTTGTGGGAGTTGAGGGATCCTAATGGGACTAAATGGACATTCTCTAAAGTTGCATATAAACACATGCATACAATATAGGTGCAAGCTGCTATATAAATCAGGTTTTCATCACAAAAGGTACCGGGTATTCTTGTAGGTCCACAGGTTCTCTGAAGGGCTCTGAATCTTCACACTGAAAGATGAGATCCAACAAGTCTTTACAGCGCCCTCTCCAGGCATGGGGATCGTACAGACGAGGACGAGTTCGCAGTTGGCGTTGTATAGGTCGACGCCCCTAGACACAAAAACATACAAATAAAAAAACACAAATAGATTAAGAAAAAACCTGCAAAAGGTGATTATTTGGATTTTCAGACATCATTAAGTTTCTTTTGTTTTCCTTTGTAGGCAGCCATCTTATGGCGCTTTTCCATTAGTACCTATGCGACACTACCGGTCGGGCAGTACTATATTGTACTTGATTGCTTTTCCATTACAAGTCACGATCCTCTAATGTGGGAGGGGTCCCCGGGACAACGCGAGTTTCTAGACGCTTTGCGCGGAGTCTGCAGAAAACCACAGAAGAAGACAAATACCATAGAAGAAGACT
>JBAMHV010000024.1:5401413-5456164 GCA_037177535.1 Pseudomugil gertrudae
ACAGTCATTTGGCAGACGCTTTTATCCAAAGCGACTTACATGTTTTTTTTTTTTTTAAACTCACACCCCGATAGGCACATTGGGGGGCTAGTTGGGGTTCAGTGTCTTGCCCAAGGACACTTCCAGTTGAAAGACAACTGCTCTTCCACCTGAGCTACAGCTGCTCATATCTACTGTATGAACTGACTGAACATACCGCAGGTATAAAATCTCAAAACAGAAAAGGCCCACCTTTATTCTACCTTCTTTTTTCTTTTTCAGTTTAATTTATTCAGGCCGATGTTTTGTCCTGTAGGCATTTCACTTCCATTAAGCACGTTTTCATTTCTGATCCTTTATTCCTGAGTACTATTTATTATTATGGGAATTTAGTACTTCCTCTACTCTGGAACACCTAGTTTAATACAAGTGCAAATGCAAGCATTTCGTTGTGTCGTTGTGACTGGGTGGATATAATCCAAGGTGTGGACATACCAAACATTATAGCACTGGAACAAGCTGTCAGGATACTGGGACTGGTAGGGCTCCTGGCTCTCAATGGTCCCAAACCACCAGGCATCGTCAATCACTGACCGAAACCTGTCACCTATGCGCACACACCAAAAAGCTTTTCAGGTCTTTAAGGTCTTAACAAAAGACAGTTTTCATGAACTGAGTTACACAGTGTATGTAACAATAGATATTGATTAACAGATTCCAGTGTTTCAAGTTTATTAAAAGTCATTAAAATATAAAAAAGATCTGACCTATGCTCCACTGCCTCTTTCTGCCATTGTCAAACTGCTGCCGCAAAACCAGGAAGTCAATTACATCCGGCATGTCATGGTACCTGCAAGAACACAGAAAGTAGTGTACACACAGTTAAACACTGCTACAACCCTCCTGTCACACAACACCTTGGATGGTACAAAAGCAGAAGCAGTTTTGCAGGTAAAAATGACAGATTAAGCAGCTGGGTATTTATCTAGAGCGAGCAGGTTGTAGCATAATAAAAAGGCTTTTTTTCTTACATTTCTAGACATGATGAGACTCTTTAACTGATCAGATACCTTGATAGCCTTTATTGTAAAGGAGTATTTCCAAACCTTGTGTATAATACTAGCCTCTGCCTCCCCGTATTGCACAGCCTGTGAGATATTTTTCTGCTTCTGTGATTCAGTAATGGAGAACATAAACAAACCCGGGAATGGTGGATGATATTTACTGGTGTTGACTTTCCCTTTTAATTGTAAATGAAAAAAAAAAATCACGAAATACAAGAACAAAGAAAAAAAAGAAAGTAATGTAGGATGGATGGGTACATTTACAATTATTAACGTGCAGGTAAGGTTGAATGGACGTGTTAGGTTGGGTCCAGATTTCAACAGGAGATAAATGGATTGGGTTTGATCATCTGAGTCCATGTGGATGGGTCAGAATCTAAAGTCAGGTGCAGGATTCTGGTCTTGTGGTTCCTCGTTTGCACTGTGGTATGCAGAACACCTGTTTTCTGAATATGTGCTGTTGGTTTTGCTTTTCCTCCTACCCAAACAGCATCTTCTGTTACTGGTGCTTTACTGCAGTTAGCAGACGGCACTTTTATGGTCACTGGATAGTCTGTTTGCAAGCAAACCAGGACCCCTGGCTTTCAAGCAGGCCAAGCAGTTAGTTTCTTCTGCTACTTCGTTCTTTGGCCCTTTGCATCAAAGTGAGATGAGTGTTCATACTGCACTAAATAAATCATACTATCCTTGAAGGCAAACGGTCTGTTTAAATCAGACCAAACAGCCACAGAGTGAACGTGCTGGCATCATAAAGCTTATTAAAACACAAAATGTGTATCCTTATATTTTAGCATGCCACATTAGAAAGGGGTCATCGTTTTAATCTTAAAAGGTAAGAAATATTTGCCATATGTCTGTAAAATGCATTGAATTACAGCAATATTGATTCACATGTTTAGTCAGATACTTACTTCATAGAGAATGATCCACCTGTCAGTTTGCCAGTGTCAGGGTCCAAAAAAGCAAGCTTCAGACAGCACAGAGTGGGCAAACCAACCTCATACTTAATGCCAACTATCTTCATCAACTCCTGCTCCTAAACACCCAAAAGTAACAAGAACAGATATGAACATAACAGAGATATTATTCATTGAATTTGTCATCCAGATATTTCAGATTCAATTCATTCAAACTCGGTACAAAAAGAGTTGAACGCGGAACAGAGAATAAAAATGAACTCATCTTGAATTGCTGGCAGCAGCGTACATACGGTACAGGAAAAAGGGGGAGAGATAAAAAAATGATAGCTACACAGACACAGTGAGAATATGGCTTAACAGATGTCTGTCACATCACTATGACATCAGTGTGTACAAAAAGGGCACCTCAGAGAAGCAGAGTCACTCAGAAGTAAACATGTGCAGAGGTTCAACAATTAGGAAAAACTTTTTCTATAAAGCTGTGGAACATTTTTACAGAGTTATGATTCACTATGCGGTTCACAAATTCAGGTTAAAGCTTTAATAATGCAAAGAAGAGACGATATGTGAACATGATCCAGAAACATAATCATCTTCTCTGGGTTAAGGTTTCTTTAAAATGGTCTGAGGCCAAGTAGACACATGCTATGTGGTCAGAAAAATGGACATTTCAAATTATTTTTGCTGCATCACCAGATATTCCTTTTCATAAATAAAATTTACTAAATTAAACTTGAAAAATTATTCTTCTGACATAAATTTAATATTAACTTAAATTAATATTTAGCCACTTCATTATTTTTCATATTTTATTGCTCCTATTGTAAAAAAAAGAGGTTTAAGTTGTGTGGAGGTTGTGATAGTTTTCCCAGATTCTCTAAGGAGTAAAGCTTTTGCCTACAATAGGTTACTTTCAATTCAGCATGCTGTATGCAAGGATGTTGCAATTTTAACCTGAGTGGGAGAAGTCCTAATGTACAGTGATGATGGTAGCACTGCCAAAATTGTTCCTTTAGTGTGAAGACAAAAAAACCTCCACGTAATAGTTAAATCAGAATGAAAGTGTTGTGAAAACAGTGAGTGACTTAGCCTGTAGCTGTACATGAATTCCTAGACGTGAAATATATTCTCAGAAAGATGCTATCATTTCTTTTCCCACTCCTTTGGGGTTTGCTTTCTCAGTCATTATTATGTGGAGTCAGCATTCTTGACAGAGAAATGTCTTTGAAAAAGCCAGATCTGAAACAGCACATGGCTTGCAACTGATGCATGTTTTATACTGAAGGGAAGTTTCCACTTTCTGCTTCCAGCTCTGTTTTTAGCAACTACTAACTTGTAAGAAATTAAATCACTGCATTGACTTCATCTATCTAAACTTCCTCAGTGGCTGTGGACCCACTGAGGAGATTCAGGCATCTTAAAAACACACAAAAGAAAAAAACAAAAACATGGCATATCAGTGCCTCTTTAGGCAGCATTATCTTACCCGTAGTTCCATCTTATGCCAGGGCTGTTTCTTAGGGTTGATGCTGTAAATCTTTTTTTGTTTGGCCATTTCCACATAAGCTTCATGACCTTGCCGGAAATAGTACACCTGTACACAATCACAAATATGAAACAGATCATCACATTAACTGCTGCTTGTAAGTCCAACCAAAGGCCATTTAAAGCCAGTGTTGTATGAGTATTAAAGTATCAGAGTGCAGATTTTGGTCTTATTGCTGAGTAAAAAAGGAGCCAGTGTTTTGGTATAAACAGACATGGGGTGCACATGTAATGCTGGCTGTGTACCTCATCGCCCATCTGGGGTATGTAGGGGCATCTCCTGGGGACCGTGTCTGTGATCCAGGCAGAGGGAAGCCATTCTTCCAGGGTTAGGCCTTGCTCCTGAAACTCAGCCCTCTGAAAGTCACAACAGGATCAACTCTGAACTCACTGCAGTGAGTCACACATATAATTCCCATCAGTCCTCCCATAACTGGAACCGCAATAATTAGAAATTCAACAAACCTTCCTCTTCTCGTTTGGCTTTTTCTTCTTTGGCAATGCATCATCTTTGTCTGGTTTGTCTTTCTTCTTCTCCTTCTTCCCCTCCCTTTTCTTTTCTCCATCCTCCTCAGAGCCACTACTTTTCTTTTTTACTTTGACGCTCTTCTTGGGCGGCTCCAGGTTGATTCCTGCATCCGCGGTCCAGTCAGAATAGTCACTGGAGTAATCGCTGTACATTTAAAACACAAATATAAAAAATCTGCCAATGCGACATTACAATTAGCTTATTTTATCCACATGTCTTATAATGTAGGAATATTACCTAGAACTACTGTGGTCATCTGGCCAGGGCTCCTTTACTTCCTCATCCTTCTCATCCTCTGAGGAGTGTCCGTTAATTTGACGGACCTCTACCTCTCCCTTAAGATGCACAATATTTTATGTTAACAAGTCAAAAATAACTGTAAACCAATCAAATCTAACAAAAATAAAAGGAAAAAAACAGATTAACTTAAAGCGGGTGCTGTGTAAGACACAAAAAAGAAGAAATATTTTAAGTAGTAATAAAAAAAATTATTAAAACAATAAAAATGTAAATAAAAATAAATAAACATGCTGTTAAAATCCAGAGTGAAACTAAAAACAACAAAGTGCATTCTCTACCTCTGAGGTGCTATCATCATCATCAGCACCCTCAGCACTCTGACGGCTGGTCTCTTCCATTGTAGCGCGAGTGTGATAGCCGTGGTTACCCTGGCTCTTCCTCCCCTCCTCCACAACACATTCTGATGTTGGATGAACCTTCAAAAGCAAACAGTGATGGAGGCTTAGTGGAAACAATGCGGTGTGTTAGTGGATTTAAAAAAAAGAAAAGTTGTGAGGTAGAACAGCAGCTCCCATCGAGAGCTGTATCTCACATACCCTGCTCTCTTTGGGGAGAGAGTGGATTGTACGCCTCCTCCTTTCTGACTGATAAATATTGATCTCCTCCTCCCCTTTAGCTTCGCGCCAGTTCACTTGCCTCCTGCAAACATACGCAGATAATAATGCTCATTAAAGCAATAACTTACATTTCAGTTTGCAGGCTAATTCGGTGTACGGTATCTGTCAGGGAAAGTTACCAGACTGAGGCATCCTCCAGCTCAGGGACCAGTACCCTGCGGCTCCAGGCCACCAGGTCTCCCTCTGTGGCCATCTGGCTGCGAGGGGCGTTGCTGTGCATCTGTCTGACACCCTCGATCTGCCCGCTGCGTCGAAGACCAACATTGGGTGGAGAGTGTACCTCTGTAGGTGAGCCTACAGATCCTGAAAAAATGTATTGTTTAAGGGGAATAAAATCTGCACTTTGTCAGCAATAATAAAGGAATAGGCCTATTAGAGGACATTGATTATTCGGTCAACTTGTCTATGAACGAACACCTTCATGTCCCACACAAAGTATGGCTGAAAATTCAAATAACCCTCAAAATCAGCCCAAATACAATTATAATACAAAATAATAAGATAAAAAACACAATAATATATGCATAATATATGTCCCAGTGTATAGCAAATGAGAATAAAATATAAATATCAATTCTTCAAGCCCACAAAAAGAAAGCCTTTTTACTGTCTGATCAATTAATTTATAATCTTCTTAAATTTCATCCCAGTCATACTGGGAACTCTTTCATTGGACAATTCAAGTAAAAAATAATTTGATTTAACGGGGAGGGAGTTATTAAGTTAAAAACAAGACAAGAAACGTAATGGAATCCATAGCTTATCAAATAAAAACTCAAAACTCTTTCCTTTAAATTAAGCCTGCCACAAACAACTTTCTGCCAACCTGCATGTGTATGTGTGAGTATGGAGCCCCAGAGCACACGGCTCTTCTGTATTTGAGTACTTTACTGCTGTAAAGTAAAACACTTCTGTTCCCGGTACCATCTGACAGAAGCTGACATCCAACCAAAGATTAAAAGTGTTACAGACAATCTGAATATTTTTACACTCAGAAGTTCTTTTACAGCAGATTTACTATCACCTGGTGACTTTTACAAGCTCTGTTTTAGTATCAGGAAAATACAGCTGAATGGCTGAAGTGTGGTCGCATTGATCTTTTCATTAAGCCCTGTTTCAGAGGTACTGATGTTTATATATTAAGGCAAGAAAGAGCTAATTTGAATCAAAATTACTTGGACTCATTTGCATAGTTCACTACAAACATCATCATTATTTACTAAATACTGTAATAAAATCACTTGTTTTATTTTATGTTTGATGCAGCAGTGACTGGTACTCCAAAGATGTACAGTAAGTTTGTGAGGGTAAAATGCAACAAAAAGAGCTTATTAGGGGGGAAAAAAATAGTAATTTCTTAACTAATATTGGAAATTTGAAACCAACAGGAATTTTTTTTTAACTCTAAAGGAGTCCCGTAATGCCTGTTACATAAAAAAATCTGTGCAACTGTTTACATTTTATTTATTACCAACATGTTTTTTTTCACATGTTGCAGTTTTCTTAAGCACTAGATTACATCCCAGAGACAGCTAGTCAGCAGCAGTAAAATCTGGCTTTTGGGAAGGTCTTACAGGTTTTTATTTCCTCATGTTTTGGGTGCAAATATTGTCAAGCATTTAGGCACACATATTACTATCGCTTTGTGTTTATTCCGTGATATTATTATTCTGACTCCGCCTCAAATTCTGACAACTAATGCGACCCACAGTGTTGAGTCAAGGCGGTTACATAGAAATATGTCTCGATCAGAAACCACTTTGGAGAGCCCATTTTGAAGACTTACAGGTTCAGAGATGCTTTCATCTAGAAAACACCGTTGGAAGTTTAAACAGGTCACACAAGATCAAACTATGGCCAAAGATAACTTTCATAGCTTTTATGGTTTCGACACAATAGCAGTTTATGTTTTAGAAAAAATGAGCAAATCATCAAAATCCCTCTCCTCTCTGGCACACTAACTCTCACTCTAAAAAGTTACTTTTCAAACAAAATTGCTCACGGCCAGAGTTTTTGTTGTACATGCATAAACTATTTATCAAAACGTAGGAAATCCTGTTGGCTACAAAGTGGACCGAGGCTCCGAAACTGTAAGGACGAATAGTTTTTCATCTACAAGCCTTCAAAGTCTACTTCATTCTTTTTTTAGAGAATATGAATGATAACACAAAAACTCTTCTTGGGTGAAGCCAGTCATTATAAAAACAATGTTTACTCTTTCTGAATCATGATAAAAAAGGAAACTTACAAATGACCCATATCAAAAGTTTACATATCCTTGAAACTTTAGCTTGATAATAAGCACACAAGTTGACACAAATTGGTTTGAATGGTAAAAAAAAAAGATAACCATCGACACCTGTGATCTGTCTGCTTTGTAATCAGTGTTGCATAAAAACTATTCAGTGAAATTCTGGATTCCTGACAGAACTTTGCAGTGACTTCTCTGGATTCTGAGTCATGGTGAAAGCAAAAGAATTGTCAAAAGATCTGCGGAAAAATGTAAATGAATTGTATAAAACAGGAAAGTGATAGAAGAAGATATCCAACAAAATGAGAATGCCAATCAGCAGTGTTTAACCCTGGTTAAGAAGTGGAAGGGGAAAGATTCTGCTGAAACCAAACCACGGTCAGGTCAACCAACAAAAATTCTGCCACAAGGGCCAGTAAAAGTGTTTGAGATGTGATTTTTTTTTAAAAAACACGACTTCAGCTGAAATTTACATATCCCACCATGATAATGAAATGAAAAGAATTTACAGGAAGTGGAGGCCTTTTGCCAAAATGAGTGGACAGCTTTATCATTGGACAAAATAAAGAGTCTCATCCACAGGGACCACAAAAGACTCCAAGCCGCCATTAATGTTAAAAGGTGGCGATACACGGTATTAAAACCTGGCAGTGTAAACTTTTGATCAGGGTTATTTGTACAGTTTCTGTTGCCATGATTTACAAAGTGTAAATACTGTTGTTTCATAATGAATGGCTTCACACGCTAATCATGAGTCAAAGAAGAGTTTTTATGTAATCATTCATATTCTCTGAACAATGGCCCAAAAAAAAGATAAATTCTACCAGGGTGTGTAAACTTATAAGCACAACTGTACATGTAAGATATAAATTACCTAAAACATGATAACTGTACCACATTTCCTTTAGTTCTGTGAGAACATAGCTGAACTCATATTTGATTGTACTTAGTTTTTAACATTAAATGTGAAAATGAGGAACTCAAGCAAAGTTTAAATTCTCTCGGTTATTGAACTTTTCTACGCTTCCTGACCAAATGCTAACTGCAAGACTTGTACATTTATTTGTATGTTTCCTGTTTTCCATAGGGAAAAAAAAATTCCCCTCATTCCCTCAGGCCACACTGTTCTTCAATGCACACCAGCAACAGAGGGGGCATCAGTTTTTCTACAATACTCTGCAAACAAACACTAAGACAACATCTGAAATACCCACAAAAAACAACTGTTTTTAGCCTTTTTGTTTTGTTTTGTTTTTGTTAGCTTTTTTTAGTTTACATAAGTTATACAGTAGTTATATCTGTCTCACTTTATGGTAATCAGTCTTTCTGGTTGCCATTCTGGTTCACATTCTTGCCATATGAAAAAACTCTAAGTAAGCAATAATAAATTGGTAATAATTGCCACAAACTGAATTATAATTATAAAAAGGCATCATATGCCAATCCAAATAATCCTGCATTAGTAGACTCATAAAGCCACAACATATAGACGTCATAGCCACAGGCAGATGCAGCAGATAATAAAACTAATCTGAAAAGCATGTGAACCTTCACAAAAATCTGCCTACACTGCTGTAGTATCTTACCTCTGCTGGCCCTAGTGTTTGCTGCAGAGGCATCGTTGGTTCCCAGTCTTTGGTCCTGTTCCTGCTGCAGCCTCTGAATCATGGTGTCCAGAGGACTGGGCCCATCCACCGCCTGTTCGCTTACCACTTGGTTCAGGCCTGATAGACAGCAGAGAAGCCGAAGCAAGACAGAAACATGAAATATGAAAGAAGAATTTAACACAGTGCAACACTGCATATTAAAATGCGCTATAATTTACTTCAGGAAGAAAGAGCAGCAAAAGGTTTTTCCTAAAATCCTCCCAAAAGAAAAATGTTTATATTTCATCAAAGGTGTTGACATACATTTACTAAAGTTTCCTTTCTTTATTCTTTCATTCTTATTGCTATAAGAGCATAATGATCAGCTTGAAAAAAGTTGTCCTGATTAGCTGACAGATGGACCTTGATGAGTTAGAAAATGACAGAAACACCTGCAGGCATAGTTCTGATCTGACGGGTACAAGCAGATGAGGAAGAGCAATGTGGAAATACAACCGAGTTTCTACCCTCAGGCCATGATGATAAGACATGCACATAAAGGTCTGATCTCAGCCTCTGTACCAGAAGAAGTGACCCCCATCTGAGGAATCAGCTGCTCTTCTCTGCAGCCCTCCCTGCCGGGCACCAGCCGCTGGTATCTTGTAGGGTGAGGATTCCCATCCACGTCTACCAAGAAGGGAGGAGGCATCAAGTGTGGCGCCTGCTGAGTCTGCTCATCCAGCACATAGTTGTTGGCGTCTCGTATAAGTGGTCGGTAGTCAGTATGGAAGAACATCTGGTCTGCAATCTGAAGTGGGTTTAAAGTTTGGCAGCAGAAAGTATTTTTGTTAGCAGGAACATTCAGTTACATGACTTTTTGGGCATGTCAAAAATATTAAAGAGAAACCTGCTGGCATACCTTATCATACTTGCTGCTGGAGCCAAAGCCAAAGATGAGCAGATGACCATGGGAATCTGTGGCAGCAAAGTGCTGCCCATCAGGGCTACATTTGCAGTCAAACAAAGCTCCATGCCCTTGGCCCTCAATCTATCCACAGAGGGAGACAAAGAAAAGGTGCAAACTGTACATGATGATTTAACACCAGAGCAGAAAACTGCAGACAATAATTACACAACAAAGACAACTAATACCTGGCTCACGAACCAGAAAGGCACATTCAAGTCATGATCTATAAGAACCGTCTTTTTACAGCAAGTCATTTTAAAATGGTTTCAATGACATCTTGTTTTTATTCTTAACAAGCCATGACAGTGAGCATTTGATATACAATATTATATATAAACACATATCTTTTTTATTGATATCTCTCTCTCTCTCTATATATATATATATATATATATATATATATATGTGTGTGTGTGTGTGTGTGTGTGTGTACACAGTTTTTTAAAGACATGACGAACACCATGTCAGGATATATATTAATACCAGTAATATAGTTCTTATTAAATCAGTAGAATATTCAGTCAGTCAAACTGTTAACTTTGGCACTTTTTAAATAGATGTGACTAAAGAAAATGTGACCAGCTGCTATTAACAAAGTGCCAAAAGATAAAATCTAAAACTGGTTACTTGCCAAGTCCACTATTTGTACACACAAGCTTTATTCTTTTAAGTTAGGTGCCTTGTTCATGTTTGAATGAATCAAAGGTCAGTTTTCAGTGGTATAATAAATAAGACAAAAATTATCTGAAATTGAAGTAAGATTTAATAAAAATTCCCAAAGAAAAATGTTGAAGACATTCAGAATATCTACAGTGCCATAAACCAGGACCAAACCAAGATCCTTCAAAACAAAACAACCTTTTTCTGAAGTAAATCTATACATCTGCTGTGAAGCCCAATGACACAGAACACCATCTGTAGAAACTGAAACTTTATCAACTTTTTGAGTTCATAAGCTCAAAGTGTTTCATGATAATGAGAACACTAAAGATACAAACACACTTCTTATCAAATAAGCCCAAAGCTTTGCAGGTTTATAAAAGTACTGTGCATGCACACATCATTAATAAACATGGCCAAAAATAAATGTCTGTGAAAAGGTGAAAAATCAACACATGAACACTTCCTGAGATATGGCAGCACTCATTCATCTGATATTGTAGTTTCACTTTAATAAAAAAAAAATAGAAAGGGATAGTGATATCCTTACTGGTGGATCAAAGGTCTTACATAGAAGCAGTGTTTCTCGTCACATATTCACTTCAACATAACTGGTTTACGGATCAAATCCAACGTTGGCTAAAATCAGACAAGTCATTCGACATACCAGAGAAAGTGAGATTCACAGGTTCAAAGTTTAGCTCATGCTAATTACTATTAGCAACTTTAAGATTAATTACCTGCCTATGTGCTGTGTCTTCAGAAGCTGCTACTACTACTGTTGAGCTAAATTCTCAACATGTTGCAAACAAAAAATGTAGGCCTTTTTCCATCAAGCTCTCACACTCAGCACTGTTCAACAACACAACGATCAACATCCTAATTTGGCCAAATGACCAGCACACTGATGAATCATGAGCTGAGACTGTGATTATCACTGTCCTAGGTTACCATAGAGACAAAAACAGGAAATATAATTATGAATAACACGCTACATGAATGGTATTTGTACTTCACTCAATGTTTTACTACATGTTAAGCTTGTGTGTGCATATTTGTAAATACAATGACAGAAATGGAGAAATGGAAAAACAAAGAAGGAAAGTAAAAGCAAAGCAGAGGGAGAGTAACAGCGGGTGAAAGGGAAAGAATGCTTGACAAAGGCCAATACTTGTGAAAGAATGAGAAAAGAATGTGTGGTGGGAAAGCAAGTAACAAATGTTAAAGCATTTCTTCTAAATAAAAAACAGCCCTAGTTTCTGCTGTACTAGTATAATGCAGAACAAAAATGCATATTCTCCAAGACAGCGTGGCATCTGTCTCTGACAAGCAGGGTACAACTATCGGGATCTGAATAGCTGTCACTTCAGCAACAGAAGAGAAACAGCCTAAAACCTCACCATGTTGAAGTATGAGCGGATCTTAGCTCCTCTAGCCAGGTCCCACACAATGCAATTCCCATCATGCCCAGCAGAGAACAGGATTCTTGGATCAAAAGGATGCGGCTCCAGGACAAATACCTCATCCTCGTGACCCTGTCAACAAGCAGAATGATAACAACATAAAATTAGACACAATAAGAAGTATAAATCAGATTTTGGCCAATAAACCACAAGCTTTTTAAAACAAAAAGCAGCGTAATCTCGCTATACAAACATTCCTATTTAAATTGTGTTTTTTATTTACACAAATATAGAAATGTGTCTGATCATAAACAAAAAAGATAAACTAGCTGGAGTTTTGTCTTGTTTGTGGCACTGATTAAAGTTAGAAAAGACGTCAGGATATCCTGAATAAAATCTGCTTTTCCATGTCCCATTGCTACGCACCATTAAGACATGGACCAAGTTCCCCGTGATGGAGTTCCACACCTTCAGAGTCAGATTATTGGCAGCTGTGATTACTGTGCCGTCATGGCGATCCCATGCTACCATGGTAACTTTCAGCTTGGTCACTTTGTCTTCAAGTGGCGGAGGGTTGTACTTCCTGGGGAGAAGATTAAGATTAGTTCAATACAACTACATGTACAAAGTAAAAGATTTCATTTAATGACTAAATATGTCTTTGGCTGTTTATTCCAATTAACCAACTTGTTGTATTTGCACTGATTTTTGCATCATTAATGAGGTGTAACACCAATCTGATGGTTTTGGAAAGATGCATTTCTACAACAGGAACTCCCTAAAAACAAATTAGGGTTATTTCTTCAACATCGTCTCTTTTCAGTGAGACAAAGTTTCAGAGAAGAGAAAATTTACCTTTAAAAACCTGTTCCAGTTGAGGTGAAGGAATTTGATAACTTAGCCTGTTTCCAGACTAGAAAATGTCTGAATGTTCATGTAATTCCTCTGCCATATTTTAAGCTGTAATGTTATGTTTAATCTCCACCATAGCTAATAAAATCTGTGGTTGTTGTTATTTGAGGGGGGCATTTGTGAGATGTTTGGAAAAAGCAGAGATGAAACACAGGGGTGATATGGATTCTCCAGCAAAACTGATAAACCGTTTGGGAGTTATACCACTCACAGATAAGCCCAACACCAATTCCACATACGGTATCTGCTGAAGAAACAATACAGTCTGTGCACTATGAAAGACACTGACTGTTGTTTGTGTGTACAATTCCATTTAAAATATCAGTAGTACTATACTATCAATACAGAAGTTTTTAGAGTTGTTCTTAGTTGAGTTTGTTCAAGTAGAATAGAAATAACTTCTTCATCTTTACTCACATTGTGTGAGATGCCAGAAGTAAATCCAGTCTCAACAAGCAGTGAATTAATCTATTTGTGACACATTTAATAAAAGGTTTAAAATAATAATGTTTTCTTAAGTTGCAAAAGTAAGAATTTTCTGAGCAAGAATTTAATTTGTCTTAATTAAAGTAACCTCAAGGATCTTCCTGGTTTTCAGGTTTAAACTCAACAGCACATGCACATACACATAGACACACACACACACACACACACACACATACACACACGTACCCTGGTAATTTGGTCTGCATGTCCAGCAGAATGCTCCTCCAACCCTGAGGCTGCAGCTGCCAGATTCGAGCTGTACCATCCCTGCTGCCACTCACAAACCTACAACACACATACATACATGAGAGCACAAATTCATGCATCCGGAAATAAGCAGTTCTCATTCAGTTAACTACAATGCAATGGTTTCCTTTGCACATCACCATACACCAATGGTTGCGTATGAAATCCCTTGTGCCCTCCTCTAACTCTCCTTTTTGCATAGTTAAATCTGTCTTCACTGCTGTAGATCACAGCAACCACTGGGAATTACAGCAAAGCCAAACTCTCCTTCAAACACTATCTTCGTGCACACAGCTTAGCACTTAGAGCACACAAAACATGTGTATTGATGTATTAAAACATTAAGCAAAGCATTAAGCAAAGGTGGTGTTTCTGCTGACACGATCATGTTAAATGACAGCACCCTGAGGTTTCATTAATAACAGGCAATGCAACAGTGATGCACATAGTAAAACTAAAGTTAGGCCTACTATATAGCTCTCCTACACACACCAAATAAACTCAGCCTGTAAAAACTTGCCTGTCGCTGCAATGTGAAAATTGGATGCTGTCAACTTTGTCCTGGTAAGAAAAGTAAAAGGGAAAAAAGAAGAAGGAAAAGTTAACATATCTATTTCCCCTTCCTTCTCAATAATGACACAACATATGTATGACCTTAAAAAAAGCTGTGACAGTTGACTTTAGTAGGACAAATTACCACAAAATGCCCGCAATAGAATATAAAGAAATCGGAACATTAATAAGTGGTTTTAAGTTTAAAACAATAACAAAAAATAATCTTAGTGCTGACTCACAGTGTGGGATTCGAGTTCAGAAATCTTTTCTGGTTGACCTGACCCAAAGTAGTACACTCTGATGATGTGATCAGTGCTTCCTGTTGCAAGGAACATACCACCTGGACACAATGCAGAAAGGAACCCGATTATGAGAAGTTTATTTTTGTATTATTATGTTGTTTTCCAAAGGCTTTCAGATAAATTCACACTGCTAAGTGCAAAATGTGCAAAACATATCAAGTACTTCCACAATGTTGGTGCGCTGTACAAAATGCAAAAAACAGAATGCAAAGTTAGCAAATGTAAAATCTAATTAAATATGAACAACACATTAAATGTTAAAACTAGGACATTGTACAAATTAATCCATCCAGTTTCCATACCATTTCACCCAATTCAGGGTTATGTGTAGCTGGAGCCTATCCCAGCAATCAACAGGCAAGAGGCGGGATACACCTTGATCAGTACAATGTACAATACTTAATGTAAATTTAATGTAAAATATTAAGCTTCTTAAATATGACTAAATCAGATCTGAAAACGGTTCAAACAGGACAAAAAAAACTGAGTAATTTGACCAATTGGTTGAGAGTCTGCATCTCTGTTGCAGCTTTTGCATTGCAGTAGTGCTTATGGCATATGCAGCTAACAATCACTTTTAGGTTCATTTGCACTGTTTTTACCTTTGCATCATTTCATCAAAATAATAGCCAATGTCTCAGTTTCAACTACTGATTTGTTGTTAATATCTAATGGAAGGGGGGTTAAGAGTTGCAAATCATTGCATTTTCCTTTTTTTTAGGTTTTGTTTATTTTATTTTACTTTTTTTTTATTTTATCTTTTGGTCTTGGGGTTGTAAATGTTCAAGCTTGGTAGTATTAAAATGTGGAGATAGCCACGTGTAAACTTAAGGGCTCTATATATACACTGAAAATCTGGGAGCGTCTTTGAGTGTGGCTGCTTGCTGTGCTAAATCTTCCTTTAATCTGGACAACCTGTGTACACGTTTTCAGTTAGATGGCCATTTCTTCTCAATGGTTTAAAAGTAACCATGAAAATCAAAATGAGTTGCTCTCACCTGCACTGAAAGAGGAGCAGATCATCTGGACACCAGGCCTGGAGCGCTCTGTGAATTTACTAGGCCGCTGACTGGACGCACAAAGAATACAAAACCAGCAAAGTTATAATCAATGTAAAGATTTGATTAATAATATTTATTTTATCTAAATATCCATATGACTGTATTCTTACTTCTCAAGTAACATATCAATAGACTGCTTGATATGAAAAGTGTGAAAGTCACTTGTGCAGGTGAAACAGTGTGAATACTATGTTTTGGTTTTTCTCACCCAAACTTGAGCGTCCGAGCATCCCACTGCCAGAAGCAGATGGTGCCATCGGCTCCGGTAGAGGACAGGTAACGCTTGGAGCCACTACAAAGAGGCGAAAACTGCAAACAAACCAGATAGAGGTAAAAAAAAAAAACATAGTGAACGATCAAATAAAATCTCTAGTGCCGCACTAAAAATAATTAACCCATTTATTTATAAGTATTAGCAAAGTGTCCTTAAATATTATGTAGGCTTATATTACACAGGATCACATATAAAACAAAGAGATAAAATAAAAGAGGCATGTTAACAAATGTTAAATTAACAGCAACATGTACAAGGGAAGCAGATTGTTCCATTGTGAAACAGTCAATTAACCTCACGGTTGATCTCGTTGACGTGCATTTAAGGGCATTATATGTACAGATTCACTTGACAGGATTAAAGCCAGCTCCACACAGAAGCTGCAGCGTCTGTATGCGAGGGAGCCACTTAACCAGGAGAGTGGAAAACTGACAAGTTTAAAGTTTATGTCGATTTAATTTTTTTCTTTTATTACTTTGCCTGCTTTCAGGAATCCAAGAGACTCCTCACCTTATGGTAAATCCACAGACTTATTGAACCTATTGAAGAAAATATGTGCATTGTACTAAATGATGGATATCAAATATCGTCTTATGGTTCTTATAAACATCCCTTCAAATCTTCAAAACATGTAAATCCAGAGGTAAAATCCTGCTGATGTTTACTTTTTTACCTCCCATGGGGAAATGTGCGACCGAAAATATTTACACAGGTTCTTCAGTAATTAAAAAAAAAGGAAAAAAAGTGATTTGGGGGCCACAGAACAGGATTGTTTTAAACCCTAACTCCTTCCTACAAGGGATTTACTGCTGGCATCTCACACAATTATTTAGTTTGAAAAGATAAACCAATAAAACCCATTCCTATAAAATGATACATGTTGAAAATAAAATAGTATTTAAAAAACACAAAATAATAATAAAACACAACTTATTAAAAAAGTAAAAGAAAATCATGAAATCATGCAATGACGTGCCATCAGACTTTCTTCTGTTTACCACAAAATACCGCAAGTCTCAATTGTGTAAAATGAGACTTACATTGGATAAACGGACACAGACAAGCCCCTCATACCTGCAGAGAAGTGATGGACGCTGCATGTCCCTCCAGTACAGCCAAAGGGGCACAGGTTTGTAAACACCACACTCTGATGTTCTTGTCGCAGGATCCTGCAGCTATCATTGTGTTCTCATAGCTGACGGCCATGTCTGAAATCTCAGCAGCGTGACCACGCAGTGTCGCTAGCAGACGCCCGTCATCGGTTCCCCAGATCTTCACTAGGCAGTCATCTGAGCCCTTGAGAGAGACAGATATGCAGAAAGAACAATAAAATGTAGGAGACAACAAGAATTTGAGACGGAGACATTTAAACAAGTTAAACATGTTCGTTTCAAAAAGATCACCATATTACATTTCTGGGTGCACTTAAAATTTCCACTGTCAGACTGAGAAAGATAAGACTAACAGAAAAAACTAAAGAGATTTATGATTAATTTGTTACAGCAGCTACTCTACTGTCAGTGCATTTATCTGCATGCAACTAAACAGATTACTTATTCATCCATCTATTTTCAATACCACTTATTCAGGGTTGTGGGAAAGATGAAGCCTGTCCCAACAATCAGCAGGCAAAAAACACAGTACAACCTGGAAAGGTCACCAGTATATCACTGGGCCAACTCAGAGAGACAAACAACCACTCACACTTACCCCTAATACAAATTTACCCGACCGAACTGACTGTTATCACAAAAAAAGGGACAAATTCTTTGACTGACCTGATTTTTTTTATACAAAAACTGAGAAATGAATGTTTGCTATGAGTGAACTGAACTGGATTATACTGAACTGTACTATTAAATGAAACTGCAATTTATTGAACTTAAACTGAACTTACTGTATTCACCCTTTCTGTATAAAAGAATATCACTTCTGTACTTGTTTATGAGTAAAAATTGAATGACTGCACATATACACATACACATTTAAGGACTCAAAAAGTATATTTCTATCCACAAGCTGCTGTTTAGCAAAACTGGGGCAGAACACATACAAGTACCCTAAGCAGAGAGCTTTGTTTCATTATCATTATTATATTACTATTATTATTATCCATCCATCCATCTACTTTCTACCGCTTCTCCCTGAATGGGGTCGCGGGGGGGCTGGAGCCAATCCCAGCTGACATCTGGCGAGAGGCGGGGTACACACTGGACAGGGCGCCAGTCCATCACAGGACCAACACACACCATGCACACTCACTCCTATGGGCAATTTAGAGTCTCCAATCATCCTATCCCCAAGGTGCATGTCTTTGGACTGTGGGAGGAAGCCGGAGTACTCGGAGAGAACCCACACTAACACGGGGAGAACATGCAAACTCCTCACAGGAAGGTTCCTGGTTGGACCCCCGCCCCAGCCGAGGCTCGAACCAGCAACCTTCTTGCTGTGAGGCCACAGAGCTAACCAACTGCCCCACCATGCAGCCCTATTATTAATAATAATCATAATACATTATTATTATTATTATTATTTCCTCTTGATAAAGTTGAGGCATACCGGTTATTTTAAAGAGCTCGTGTAATTTGGGGCTGTTGTCTAAGTCTGATTCCTACACGACTTTAAAACTCAAACAATGTAACAGTGCAGTTGTTCGCAACAATAGAAACATTGCTGAGAAACATTTCAACAGTGGAAAAACAAAGCTGCTGGCCTAACTAACCAGATTTTTCAGGAGTTATTTTCAAGGTGAAAGAAAACAGAGCTGAACCCAAGACAACATAGTAATGCAAGACAGAAGAGGAGCATAGATGTATCAGCAACAACTAAGAAATCAGAAGATGTATGATTTAGTTAAACTGAACCAACAGAGCTAGGACCAATTAATTAAAAAAAAAGGCAAAAGAAAAATGATCAACATTATCAATTTGATCTAACATTTAAAGGAGAGAAGAAAAAAAGATGATAGCCCAAAGCCAGCTCAACAACATTTGTTAAGTCTCTGTTGAAGATCAAGAGCTCAATCAAGACTCCAAACCCGCCTTCAGGCTCTCAGCTGAGAATTCCTGGCTGGGCTCCAGCTTGTTGGGGGCTTCAAATGTTTTGTGATTCAACATGGTGCCATCCACCCATCTGTGCTTGATTAAAATCTAAAAAAAAATTCTCTAATCCAACAGGTAACAACACACACACACACACACACTTCAGGGTGTGACATTTGCTTAATTTATCATTTTATATCTGAAAAGCACTTTTGTAAAAAGCCACAGTGCCAGTAAAGTTTCTATAAGACATCATGAGTGGAGCTGCAAACCAGATGAAAGCTGGTTCCAGGTTTGATTTAAAATAAAACTTAACCTTCCTGCTGTAGAGGTGATGTTTGCTGCAGATGGAGACCTTTAATTTATTCCAAATAGTCTCAATTTGTCATTTCCAATGACCGTGGTAATGAACTCCTACTGAGCGATATTATGCAAATCAATATAGTTGTCTGTGACTCAATGTCTAAACTAAACCCACATGCATGTGCTCATTAAACGCAATGATCACAGAGGATGCTCAGGCCACAAATAAAATCAATCAAAATATCAAAATGCAGCTGCACCAAAACCTCAGCAGGAAGACTAAAGTCATCTAAAAATAAGATAATATATAAATAAAAGTTATGTCGTGATGAGAGGAGACAGCAGGGGGGAAGAAAGAAAAAATGACTGAGAAAGAAAAAGTGACAGATCAAGAATGAATTTTAATACTGGCACTTAGCCAGCGCCTCAGAGGAAACATTTTCTCCAGTTATGAAGAGAAATAGCATCAAGAGGGAGGGGGTGAGAGAGGGAAGGGAACAAAAGGAGGGGCAGCACGGGATAAGGAAGTGGGGGAGAGATACTAAAAAAAAAAGAAACGGAGACAGTCTCAATCTAAGGCCTCCCCTTCTCTCCCAAGCAGCAACCGGCCATTTTTGGAGATTTGAGAAATGAAAGCTGAAAACAGTGTGGAGCAGCAGGCAGTGTTTGACTCAAGGATCCAAACACAATGATGGCAAAATCATATCAACATCATCTTATTGTCTGGTCAATATTTGAAACAAAGAAAGAAAGAAAAACCTCAATCACAACTGCTTTGCACATTAATACAATCAAATAAAAGTTAAATAATATAAAGTTAAATAAAAGTTCAGCTTCCATCTCTTCAATAAAAACTAAAATATTAGTTTGTAATTAAAAAATGTAATTACTAGAAAGTTGTGCCCCCTCGTTCTCTTACATCTTAAAACTATGACTCATGGTACAACATCCCATCTCTGTCAGGTAAACACTAATTACCAGCTACCAGACCTGGTACAGCAAGTCATACACATGTTCAAATGCAGAGCAAAGCAAAAACACACAGCATGTAAGGGGGACATAAGGAAACACAACAATCAGCACAACTTAGCACTACTAAATTCAGGCTCAAAAGACGCCAATAATCCCACACAAACATAAAAAAACTGCAGCCTTACAGTGAAAATACGCCGGCCCGTCCGGTCAAAGGTCACACAGTATACCGACGACAGGTGTCCCAAGATCCTCTTGTGCATCTTCATGTGTTGGTACACAGCCGTGGGCACCAGCTGCTGCAGACGGTAGGAGCCGTTTAGCCGTCGGCTGTAGCTCGTCTCCACTGGACGCAGAATAAACAAACAGCTATTTTAAGTATGCAGAGAAAGTGTCTCTGATATGCTGCAAGCTTAGACTAGTATTTTTCCTCCAACAATTATTTTTCAGTTTTTTTTACCTATGTTGGGTGGGCTCCCATAAATAATAGGAGGCTCGGGTGGTCTTCCACAATGCAACGCAGCCAATGCTGAACCCTTCCACACAACATGCTTGCAACCTGGAAGAAGACAAGATACAGTTAAACATTCATATTGTTGCATGTGCATTAAATGTATGCATTATAGCAGTTTATGCACACATCCACTCACTCTTGCTGGTGCGGAGGAGATTCTGGCGGCCAGCCCCCAATAGGCTGGTGAGTCCAGGCACGCTGGCAGGGACCTCCCTCTCCAGCAGAGGACAAACTCTGGTGCACACCTGCAGTAGGTGATCTGGGGAGATGTGTCTGTAGAGCTTCACCTGAACACAAGCACACATACTGGGTAAGGTTGCAGTCAGGCTGACCAGAAAACAGCAATCATGGTCAGCAGATTGG
Source organism: Pseudomugil gertrudae (assembly GCA_037177535.1). Classification (NCBI taxonomy): domain Eukaryota; kingdom Metazoa; phylum Chordata; class Actinopteri; order Atheriniformes; family Pseudomugilidae; genus Pseudomugil; species Pseudomugil gertrudae. The sequence goes on from JBAMHV010000024.1 coordinate 5,422,264, forward strand.
TAAAAAAGAAAACTGTTGGGATAAGGGATAAAAAAAACATTTTCAAAATAAGCTTTTCTGTTGCAACGAAACCCTGACAGAAGTGGGGACAAAAAGCTTGCAGTAAAGATGAAAATGGAACCATTTTGTCAGCACTAAAGCTGTAAATGGAGAATTATTTTTAATTAATTAAAATGTTGATATGCGATTATTCAGAAGAACAAACTCCTTTATTAAAATGTTAAAAATAAGTCATCAAGATCACGATTGTTTTAAATTAATATTTATAAAATATGGACATAATTAGTGAACGTTTTATTACGATCTCACAGATACATTAGGATTTGTGAAAAAGGGGGAATTACAGGTAAAACACAGGAAATCTGAAAGAATTAAAACATCTGACTGATTTTCTCAACTTGATCAATCTAAAAAAAAATTTTTAAATAACTGACTTTAAAGCAATGAGTAAAAACTACTTGCTCCTCTGCAATCAAAGAGTTTTATAATAATCACACACCTTTTCAAAGCTACATTAGATCCTGCAACTAAAACCTTCCTGTGAACACAAAATAACAAACTGCACCTTCCATTTAGTGATCACACCTTTCCTTATGTTACTGCTCATAATGTTAACATGCCACCACACATTAAATAACGTAAATAAATCTGATTTAAAAGGCATAATGGATGGTTTTTTTTAAAAATAGAGGGAACTGTGCTATAGAAACACAAAGGGGTAAGGCAGCTTATCGATATGTCTGTGAAAATGACACGTGGTCAGCATTCTTCAGCCTTTTATCACAGAAAATATCAACAATTACAAGGACTGATGTGCCAGACATATTCACTAAATACACACATATAAATACACAGGCTCACAAAACACCCCCCCCCCTCCCTCTTCTTTACATGTCTACAGATGCAGATGACAGCAGCAAGGAGCAGAGGGGGTGTGGCACACAACATAAGCATGAGGCAGAAAGAAACCAACACTGGTATAAACACAGTGTGTCACCGATTTCACTGACACATGGGGGAGCACTCCTATATGGCCTAGTTTGGAAATAAACACACACAAACACATACACACGCAAGTCTAAATGATGTGAAGTACATGCGATACACAGTAAGAAGAAAAAAGAATAGAGCAGCAGCGTGTGTGTGTTTACTTCAGGCACAAATGTGCTCATAAACATACTGCAATCAGCTCTGCGTCAATCACATCTGATTTAAGCGTCCTTCCACAGAGACGCTTTAAATTCTCTCATTTTCTTTATCTGAGAATCGACAATAACTCTTATTCTCTGTTCCACACACACACACACACAATTAATGACCCCATAATTGCTTTCAACATCCTTGCTGGCTGGGAGACGTGATCAGTGTTAATAAGCGCATATAACAGCACAAGCCACATCTCAAGAGCAAAACACATATATACTTATATATAAATTATTTCTGGTATAATTTGCTCTTTTTTCATTTTCCTCTAAAAAATAAATAATCACACTCATCAAGTCACAGCTACACCACCAGAGTCCACATGATGTTACACACCACTGCAACTTACACTCCGTATTATACATCACCTTGCTTTCTAATATCTATTTTACCCAATTGTTATTATTTACCCAACATAACCTTTAATTCAACATATACACACACACCGAAATGTCATCTAATTTTTTTATTTAAATCAATATTAACATCAATCATAAGTTAATAAGGTGATGCAAAAAATTTTATTTATTGTGAAAATGTTTCTTTCCATTTAAAAAAAGCCTATTTTAAAAGTCGTGTTGTGGAACTAGTAGATTTTTATATGTCAAATAAAAATAATTAAGCATCTAATTAATCCGCCGTAATTAATTAGACACGATTATTATTGTTAATTACAACAATATCATTGAAGTCAGCGTTTATTCTTCATTGCAGCCCAACCCCCTTCTGTAAGCAGCGGTCATATCTAACTACAAAAAATAACCCACACCCCGGCGTTGCTACTCCTCCCCTCCTCTGTTTTAGCATAATTAAAACCCCCATCCGCAGTTTAATTTCACTGCTATTTTTCTATTTGGAGAAATAAAGCACAATAGACGGTATGTATGCTGAACGGCTGGGAATGAGAGGAGGAAGAGAGCAAAGCGAGCCGAGCAGGAAAAGAGAGAGAGAGAAAAAGAAACGCAGCTGGGCAGAAACACACCGTCAATAATTTCTAAAAAGAAAAAAAAATATCTATACATTAACATGCTACTCAAGCTCGTGCCATCGAGAATGCTCGTCGATTTAGGTTTGTCGATCCGAGGCGAAATAGCACACTGAAAATGTGCGCTTTTTTTTTTAAAGTGCCACAATGTTTTATTTTACTGGTAAAATTAAACTTATAAGATAAGAAAAGATAAATAAATAGCACGCGCGCGTTCCCCAGCCTGGCTAAAGAAGCAGATGTGTAAGCTGTGATGAATTCTCTCCACGCCCCCATGCGTAAAGGACGCTTTCAGCCGAGCCCCTGTTTGTTTACGTGAAAATTAGCGCTTCAATTAATAGCTCGATGTTGAGATAGCTTAAAGTTACCTTTCATCTCCACATGTACAGATCTCCCTCTTTGCTTTGCAGCAATCTCCCAAAAGTGCTCGCAGAAAAAGTCACATTTTAAACAAAACCATTTAGAGCAACAGGGTAGCAGCTGAGCTTTAAATAGGCTGCGAGTCCATCTTTACTCAATCTACTGTTTATATTCTCTTCTAAAAGTCCAGTTTTTCTTTACTCTTGTCCCCCTGTGTGTTTTCAACCCATGCACACAAATTATGCTGCTTGCAGGACAAGAGCGCCTCCATCTCTCTTGCTTGTGGCGCAGGGAGTCCCTCCTCCGGATCCTGGCGCTCTTACACCACAACACTCATGACGTATCAACATTTCACACACAATTTTCAACATCTATTAAAACCTTTAGGACTTGCATGGCACCAAACTCGCACACCATGCCGCACAGGTGGCTGGGACCCGACACCCCTGCTGCTGCAAAACAGCCCACAAACCTTCAGCCAACTTGCCCTGCGAGTGCTTTGGAGTTTTTTCTCCACCACCTGATTTAAAAATTGCGGGAAATTCAATTTTTATTTTGCTCTCTAAAAACTTTTTCCTCTGTTATAGAGCACCCTTACCAAATTTTTGTATGTCCCGGGGTGTTCCAGCCCTGTCCAGTCCAGCCTTTTGGGTAGCAGCTGAGATGGAAAAATAGTATTGACAATGATCATCCAGTTCTTGTATGTATCAGGTGATGTTTTAAAAGAGTAAATGATAAATCAGAGTAAAAGCAACATCACAAAGTACAGTGTGGAGAGATGCATCTCTCTCTCGTAGTGCGGACTGCTTACCTCCTTCTCCTCCACCTCCCTTATCAGAGTCTGAAAATAGGATAAAAAATACACAAATTATAACCCGTGACATTCTCGGACATATTCTAAATTATCCTAAAATGCAAAAACACTAACCTCGGCTGCTTTTTGGCACGGTCCAGCTTCTAGAAAACGGGCTATTAGGAAGTACAGTTCTAGTATGGTTGGAGGGGGAGAAGAGGACGGGAGCTGCGTTAGAAAAGGGCACCGAGAAAATTGGGGGGATATTAAAACAACCATGACATATTTCACGTTCTTCTTTACTCACCAGAAGTCAACTGCGCGATGTTTATACTGTCTGAAGCCATTTTGGTGTTGTTTGCCAGGGCAGCGCCAGAGCCTGCGTGCTGGGTCTAGGTGGCTGCCCTGTAGCTGTCACTGTTTATCCACCAGGAAGAGGCTGCCTCCATTCAGCCTCGCTCACACATAGTCCCGGCTGCGTCGAATATTCCTCCGCGAGGCAGGAAATTAGTGCGCACTGCACTTTTGCACCTCAATCCATCGTCTTCCTACGGAAGAGAACAATCTGTGAAAATATAATATTACCGAATGTTACTCGTGGTGAATTTTAGTTGCGTTTGGGCTTTGGTAAGGATATCTTTGTTTAAATCCCCCTCCCCCCCAAAGCGTAAGTCCTTTGCGGAAGCATACATGTCTCACGCCCGCCTCTGAAGGGAGGAAGAAATGGCAGCCTGCGAAAGGAGGACACATTGCGGCAGCATGGCTGTTACTTTGTATCCAGATTATATTTTTATTATGTTGTATACTGCAATGTTACAACTCTTTTTCCCTTTAGTTTAAAGTTCGCAGTGGAAAGGCAAAACGTAGTCCCTGCTAGATTCTATTTAATGTGTATCTGCGGATGTAGAATATGGCACCCGTGTGAGGGATTTACAACCGATCTGTTTCAACTAGGTTTAGCTTAACAAAACAGCTAGTTAATTGTATTAAAGCTGTTTGTTAACGCTGGCCTCGCTGGTTTTGACCCCTCTTGTGTAACTTCATGTGTAGCTAACACACCCACTCTCTGTGTGCGCCGTTTGGTGGAGAAGTCGTCCATTTCTCTTCCAAATATTACCAGGCAGTAAAATGGGGGAAGGGTTAGAGAAAGAAAGGGGAATGCAGCTTAATGAATGAAACCCCCTGAGTTACAGCAATTTAATGGCAATGGAGACACTGATGCAAGATAGGCCATCATGCTAGATTATTAAGAAAACTCATAACAGCACACACACTCAACACTTGACAACTAAGAATAAAATGGAACAACTCGTGTTAGTTATGACTAAATTTATAATGTTTGTGTCCAGGTTGTGTAGCATAATTTAATTTTAATTAAATAGCAGTTAACTAAAGCAAAAAGTGAAGAAATCACTGAACCTCAGGCTGTGTTTTTTTTATATATATTTACAGGTCACTGTTGATATTTTTTATTAAACTGAAACTTTTTTTTGCATGAAGTTAACACTGTGGTAACCTACAACATCCCATTAAAAGTCAGCTGTTTATGCATTCAAAGTTTTTTTTTATCCTAGTACAGATGGTTCATCCCATAAACCCTTCAAGAAATGTATTTTAAACAGCAGATAAAATAACTATTTAATGCACCAACATATGTCTAGTGGCGGTATTGACTTGGGATTTTCTTTTTACCAAATGTTGGTAGCAACCCAACTAAATAACTTGGAACAAAGAAACCATAACAAGTCAGTTCATACATTAAGTAATGCGTAATTAAAATGAATAACAAGGAAAAATATTTGCAATGGTCTAAGAGAGAAAACGACTGATTCATTTGTGTGTTTGTTTGGGTTGTTGATGTTTGCAAAAATGTTTGACTATGGCAAAACTGAGGTTGCGATATGGTTTCTCAAATGCTTTGAGTGGACTCAAAGTTGAGTGGAAATGGTCACATGACAGATTTATCAGAGGACCTGTAGCTTTGTGGGTACGTGCAAAACTAACACCAAAGAAGATACACGTCTCACTCAGCACAATTCTGCATACGATACTCTTCCATTATGAGGTTTAACTTTGTAAAAAAAATTCTTTGGATGATTTAACTTGAGATTGTTGCATTTATCCTTATTCTTGTGATGCTAATGTGTTTAACCTGCTGCAATAATGGCAGGGAAATTCAATATCATTGGAAATGCATTGTACGAATGCAAATGTTCTTTACTTTGTAGTTTTCATGGGTTGAGTGAAGAGTGAGAGTAAAATAGAACTTCAGAAGACGTCGGTAAGGAGCATGGCTGTTATTTCTGTGGGTTTGTGCAACTACAGCATTGAACACATGAACAAAGTGAGACTAAATAAAAACATTGAAGTCAGATCTAGCAGCATCACCTGGCTCAGTCCCAACTGATGACCTGTAAAAATGTCTAATTTCAACAACTCATGATGGGGGGAAGCAAACAGCTCTCTCAAGACATTTAACAACCTTATTGATGCAGAATTACAGGCATTTGTTAGAGGCTTTCTAAACTTCTGACTCTTCCAGTAAACACTCTTCTTGGTGTAACAATTTGGTGTTTTTGAGAACTTATAAACCAGAAATAAAAAGGTGTTCCTAAAATATTTCTGACACGATTGAATGAAAGGGTTTTCTTAAAGGTAAGGACAACTTGTAGTGAGCTTTAGAAAGAACTGAAATGCGTTTAATTTCATTTAAACTGATTTGTTCTTAGGAAATGAGTAATTGACTCAGCAGCCACAACATGTGCACGTTTACCAGACAAGAGTCCATTTCTGAAGAAAAAGCATGTTAAACCCATGTTAACCCTTTAAAGCTCAACCTAAGAACACCTCAGCAGATAAGTCCCATTTTCACAATCTGAAGCCTTTATTTGACCCTTTAATAGAATCTAAAAAAATAAACAATTTGATTTTTTTGCTGTGTTTACTATTTATCACTATGTGATAGGTCAAAATTATTGTAGTGTATTCTTCTGTTTTTTGGTGTTATTCAGGGAGCAGGAGACCAGTATCAGAAGGTGTACAACAAAACATATCTCGAGGCATTCTTGATGAAAATGCCATCTACCAGGATGATGATGATGATGATAAAGATGTTTCCAGACAGAAACCTAAGGACACTCAACTGCTTTCAATTACAGAAAACAAAGCTGCCAGCATGACAAAGGAAATACCTCGATTAGAATCTAATTGGACATTTATTGAAAGAACAACACATCAGGTCATAAAAGAGGCTCAGAACCTTTGAGATTGAAAGATAATGTGGAGGAACGGATCACATCTGAGCAGAACATGTGACCAGTTTCTCCATTCAGGAGGCATCTTGGAGCCAGCATTGTCAACAGTGGCATTTGTGTGAATTAAATACAGTTCAATGAGGATGCACACAGTGCTTTCATTGCACCACATCTGATTTTATTTAAAATACTTTGTTTTTTGTTTCTTTATATATATGGATTACTTGGGTTGTTACTCACATGTAATGAAAATTTTATATAAATGGCCCTGGTTAAAAATGTAATTATTGGAATAAAAAGGATTGCGTTACAAAATTATTTTACCTGCTACATAATGTAAGAAAGATTATCTTTTAGATTAATTTTGTACTATAAAATCCCCAACATTTATATAGAATCAACTCTTCTTTGCTTTACAGTCATTCAAACACCCCCAGTTTTTCATTGTAAATCAAAACAATCTTTATTTTTAAAGCTTTGTGTTTTAAACAACAAAAAAGATATAAAACATGAACACACACTCAAACATAAAATGTCAGCGATCAATAACACACACCTGATTGCTCTCTCTTGCACCCACACCATAGCACTCACGTCTTTCACAGCAAACATAAACACCCACCACTTCCCACCATCCTGCTTTGCAAACTTCTAGCTTTTAGCCTTTGCTTTTTAACAGGTACATAAAACATAACTACACACGAAACACCTAGAAATAATCTTAAATTCATACTTATAACAGCTGATATTTATGCTAATTAAGTGTTGAAACTTTAAAAAATAAACTTTTTACAAGAATTGCAGTGAAATTTGGGTCATCAACACTTTTAAAAGTTACTTTTAAAAATCTAATAATGTATATAACATCATTTCACATGGAAACAGCAATAAATCGTGATTTTTCAGCATATTTATACATATAAAACAGAAGCCATATCATGTATTTTCAGTGTATTCATTATTTAACATGGTTCATGTTTACCGTAGTTTTAATGACAGTTTCTTTAGAAGACCGTAATGGTTGTAGATTCTCCAGAAAAATGTATTTATCCCTGCAGAGATTTTCAGCAAAATTGATACAAAATACATATCAGGGGAAAGAAGCACATAGCTAAAAGTATAACTGCAACAATGGTGTCTGAATGCCAAGGGTACAACCAGAGGATTTGCCTGTAATGCTTAAGAAACACTAATAAAACTTGTCATTTAGCTCAAACCAAATTTCTCTTGTTATTAATGAAGTATACGTGCAAATATATTAAGCTTGCTGTACATGTCCAGTTAAAAGAAGGGTTTAATTTACACATGTCCCCCTATTCCCAGTCTGTACCCCCACTGCTTCCTCTGATACAATGTTCATCACCCAGCCCTGCTTCATGTCATTGCAGATGCTGAAATGATTTCTCCTGTTTTTGTTTTTTCATTAAAAGCAGTTGACAGTATAAACGTATCCGACCACAGAACATGTCCACAGTTCTGCTGTCCATATAAGACAAACACAAGATAACTCAGTTTTTTAGGTTTTGTTGCACAGAGTTTACGTGTGCCTTCGACTTGTGTAGCTGCTGTGACTTTTATATTACCAATGAGGAAAAATCAGTCTTTTGTTATCTGAAATTGTGATGTTTTTAATCTTAAATATTTAGTTATTGAACGAAACGTATGAGTCATTCATCCTTGGAAAGGGTTAGGGTTCTGTTGGATGGTCTGGATGACAGAGACTTCTCAAAGTGGCAACCATGATAAAAGCAGTTTGAATTATCTTTCATTTAAAAGGTTAAAGCTCCCCTGCTTCCTTTATCATCTACTTTAGCATCACCAGATATCGCTTGGTAAAGGGAATGATACTGATTCCACAACTGCCTTCAGGAGCAACTTTGAAACATGATGCTCGACTATGTTCGTCTAGTTGTACTAATTGTGACTTGAGGGGATAAATGTGAGGGCAATGGAGTAAGTGTGAACAGTGTGTGGCAGCTGTAGCTCAAAAGAAAGAGCTACTATTTACCAACCAGAACATAAGATACAAGATACATTCATCTAATCTATATGAACTTAAAATGCAGACTCAGCTTTAATTTGAGGGCATACGCATAAAAATTGGAGAAAAGGTTGAACATAACTAACACATAAAGGCAGCAGGATTGCAGATATTCCAACTTTAATAGTAATGGAGCAAGAACACAGGAGCAAAACAACACTGGCACCACTAACAACAACGGTATGAGGAAAAACTACAAAATAAAACCGGAAACCAAAAACATAAACACAAAAAGTACAAATCATCACCAAAGGTCTGGAATTTTTCCAGACATGGAATTGCCTTTGGAAACTGTTGCAGTGAACCCACAACATGCGCTCCATTGGAGAGATCAGTTAAATGTTAGGAGGGACCAAGTTAGCAGTTGGTATGTTCTCAGTGTAAGAGTGCACTGGTAAGGTTAGGAACTCAAAAGGCCTGGTTGTCCATGGGAGAGAACAGGGATGTGTGCATGACACATTTCATAGTGATACAAATCATTTCACAACATCTACCCAAAGGAAGAAAGCCCTCCATAAAGTAAGGGAACCAGTATCTTCATTCACCTTAAAGAGAAGACTTCATTTAGGCAAATAAAAGGAGCAAAACATTATTCAGCAAGGTTGACAGGATAACATGTCAAGGTAGAGATAAAACATACTAAAAATATACTTAAAAAATACTCCAAGAAGATTCTACCGTGGCTGAGTCAGTTATCAGATCTCAACTCGACTGATTATGAATTTTAGAGATGGTGGGCAGAAAGGCCCATAAACAAGCAACAACTGAAAACAGCTGCAGTAAAGGTCAAGCAAAAAGAGGAAAATACACAGCTAAATAACTGGCAGAAGTCTGGGGCATGGGACCCAGACTTCTGGCATGTCATTGCCTGCAAAGGATTCTCAACAAAGTATTAAAAAGCATACTTATTTATTTGTCTACTTATTTTGATGATTGTCTAATAACTTTTAAACCTATAAAATGAGGTTTCCCTATATGGGTTTGTGCCTGTTAAATAAAAATTAAAAAGATAAATAAATCACAGCTTTATTACATTAAAAAAAACCCTACTTATCTGAAAATGAGGTTGAAATGTTGTTCAGTCAGTCACTTATTAATTAATCCTCACAACAACAAACATCCTAAACTTGTTTGGTGCCAGTTGCAGATATACGGGTGTGGTATTTACTCTGCAATAAAAAAGTGATATTTTAGCTTTGCTATATCCACTCTTGCAGACGAGCCACCTGCTAGTGATGGTGAAGTACACATAATTAAACCAGATGCGTTACTGCATTTCCAGTAGCTCGTGTGTGTTCTGAATAAAAATCACATTCGAGAACCTTTTTAACTGTGTTAGCATTTCATTTCCAGATATCTGCAAACACTTTGTGTTCTAAAAGTTCTTAAAAAGAACATTTTCAACAACGTTTCTTTGCAAAAATTAAAGCCTCTTTGACTTTGTGGATGAGAAATGTCTCCTTTATCCTTGCTGCTGTTAGTACTTTACTGGACTGTACATTTATCAAGCAGCCACCATCACACACTGGCTTGACCTGCGTGTAAAGCATGTGCCACATCAGAGCTCACACCGTGACAAAGTCATTGTGAAAGGGCCTCTCTGAGGTCAACCAAGAGAAAAATTGCTTAACAAAAGTTGAGTGTCATTTTAAAAATCCAGCATCTTATTTCAAGCAATGCTGTTGAGCTGGGGAGCAAAGACGTCAAACTATGTTGATACGTGGCCTGAGAACAAGGGGGCTCTTGTAGCAGTTAAATGAATTAGGATTTTTTGCAAGTAGGGACATCATGAATTAGATTTTTCTCCCAAATTATATAAAAATAAATCATATAATGCTTGAACTATACTGATATTGGTATAACCACAAATACTGTTTACTAATACATACTTGCTCTCATTGAAAAGGAACAATGTTTATCCTTAAAGTAGACATGGGTTATCACCCTAACGACATCCGAAAACCCTCGATCCTCAAGCATATGTGTGATTATGAGGGCTGACGTAACCACAAGGAGGCAACCTCCTCCTGTGCCATTCTGCTGATTCTGGGGCCACAGAGGGGTCAAAGGTCAACAGCACAGCACAAAAAAAGTTTACTTACTTACACTAATAATTTTTCTCTGTTGAATATTGGAAAATAAGGTATTGCTTTTTAACATGCGACTTTTATTATTTGATTGACTCTTAATCTGCCTCGATCTAATACATCCACATTTTTTAATAGAACTACTTCCTGTAGTTTCCTCTCAGGATAAAAAACATACAAACTCCCTCGTTATTTGCACTTTCTGTTAGCGTACACACACACACACTGCATCTATTGAATTTCCAATAAATTATTTCAGCATTGAATTCAATTCATTACCTATTTAACCTGCACATACCGAATGGGGAAACTTTAATTACATTCAATAATAAAATAATTATCATCTCTATGTCATTATAACTGCATGTGTGGCAGGTGCATGTTTTTTATAGATTCCATATTTAATGTGGAAGTTGCCCAGCCACTGATGTGCTGAGGCTAAACTGAGCTGTTTTGTAAGGTGGTGTAAATGCGTTTAGTTCTTTTAATTGTTTTATTTGGCTGTTTTGATTTGATGCTTTAAGAGATTTCAGATAATTTCAATGATTTTTATTAGGTTATCTTGAACACTGTTCTGATTAGTTAAGTTTGAGTTGTAGTTTGTTTAAACTAATATCACAGTGTACCCTTTGTGTGTCAAAATGGCCTGATCAGCCAGTATATATGTCTCTTATGCAACAGTTATGGGCCTTAAAGTAATTATCAAAAATGAATTTGTTAATTGGTAAAACACACTTAACATTCCCTGTGCTTCTGTGATTTTTGTCCCTCTTTGGCATCATAAAAACAGTAATGGCCTCTGAAGTGGAACTCATATGTTATCTTTCCACACCTTTACGTGCTAAATAAATAAAACAGCTAACAGTTTATCACTTTGAGTGGCAGGCCCTCACTCAACGAAGAGACCAAATGGTTTCACAGGTCCCACCACTTTGGCAAATGCTGACCTTTCACTTCCTGACACAGCAGTTGTATTTAATACAGACACGTGCCCCTGGCGACCTCCCACACACACACAAAGATGGTACGCAGACACAGCGGTGGCATTGTGTTAGTTTTAAAAACTACACGTAATCCTGAACACACTGAAAAGGAGCTCTCGGGTACGAGTGTGAAAATACTCAGACGACACGTGCACAACTGCAAAGAACCAATGCTGAGGAAAGATAAGCATTTTTATTCTCAGTCATTTAAAGAGAAAGTGAAAAACAGAAAGACTCTCATGTGACATCAGCTTTATCTTTTATTTCAAAATATTCCCCTAACAGGATGAAACTCAGAGAAGCCCAGAGGGTCCAAAGCCATTCTAGAACAGAAGCACCACTCATTATTGCTATGTCACTCCGCTGTAGGACAAGGTGTTTATGGGGAATGAGTTTCTGTGTGTGTGTGTGTGTGTGTGTGTGTGTGGCGGGAGGGGGGGGGGTTCAAACACAGAGACCCACAAACACTTTCACTCCAGCACACACTGACAAAAGGAGCAGAAAACAGTAGAGATGCTTCTAAAAGCTAGTTTTGTTTAAAAAGCTGCAGATGTTCTTCATGGTGACAGACTGGTTTCGTGTTGCTCTGCGTTTTAACTGTTGATACAAGCCCCAAAAACCTCACCTTAACACTCAGAGGGGAAAATGATCAGAGCATTTCCTCATTAATGGTGGACTGCCAGGAATGGTGATCTGCTTTTTAAAGAGGAAAATTATGATGAACAAAGGCAGAGCTGGTTTAAAAGGTCGTAACAGTCAGGTTTATGGCCCCCCTTTTAGGCCAAAGAAAGAACATCTGCAGTCGTCTGATAAAACCACTTCATTATACCTTTCTGCTTCGAAGAGGCATATTGTACTCTACAGCTTGTACGGGATGGAGGAAGGAGGAGACATTAGCAAAAAAGTAAGAGTAAAAGTGAAGAAATGGGGCGGGCCTGCTGGTCATCCATCTTTACTATCACAAGTCTAAAAAAAAAAAAAATCAGCATGATACAAAAATCGTCAGTAAAAAAGATGCTTTGCTGCCATGAAGTTGAAGCGGACGAGTCGGTGGACGTGTCCGTGTTTTTACGCTTTGTCCTCAGTCGCCTCCTCTGCTGTTTCAGTCACCTGCAGGGGAAAAGAGGGAGAAAACCTTCAGACCAAGCTGTAATCATCACTTCCTCCAAGGCGAACAGGATGGGATGCGATCAGCGGACTTAAAGTCCCAGCCAGCAACTTGGTCTCGACTTAATTGAGTCTTTCAAGACTGAGTAGCTCATCCTGCACGATCAAATCGGGTCTCATTTGATTTTTTTCATTCCTAGAAGTGGAATTGCCTTGTTAGAATTTATACAGAATATCCCTTTAAATAGGATTTTCTTAATCTACACTGATTATCCAAATTTATCTTATCTGATTTAAGGCAACATGTTCGTAAATATATCATTTCTTCTAATGATGACTTCCTGTCCTGTTTAATCTCTTTATTTCCTATTTTTTATGACACACTCAATAAGACTTGGCTAGAGTTGGTGACTGTTTGACCGCCTCACCTTGTGACTCAAACCAAGAAGTCATTAGCTTAGCGTAAAAGCACCTAAAATCCCCAGCAAACTGCTGTCTGTGAACACCAGGTTCATTTCAGAGGGAAAAAACAAGCATGTGGCATTTTGCACGAGACATAATGTGCAGAAAGGTTGGCATTTTGTTATCAAACAGGCAATCGAGCAGTCAAAAAGTGAGCGAATGGAGTTTAAGCTGGAATTCGTTTAAATCATTTAATATTGCACCTTCACAGTGACAGCATTTTGCTTAGTAACAAGCAAAGAATATGTCATGGTATATAAAATAAGTGTAAAACTGGCATATAATGATCATGATAGTTTCATTGAGTGGCCCTTATCCCTCTATTATTGATATTCTAAGCAACAAGGTGTTTCTGTCTGTTTAAATGTCTCTGGAAGATAATTACATTTGTCCAAACATCCACCACGGAAATAAATCTCCTGCCAAAAAACAGAAAGCAATCATACATAACCCCAAATGCAAAGCTATTTTTCAATGTTTCAATTCATCTTCTAAACAAAAACTTACATTTACTAATTCATCTGAGCACCTGATTAATGTTTTTATCTTGAGCTGTCAGTTATTTATTTCCACTTTAATGTAAGATGTACAAAACCCAGGTAAAGACTTGTGCCAGCTCGTGATTAAACTCGATCCTGACAGAAATGTGTCCATTGTGAAACCTTACGACTGCCTTTGCCTGGCTGCTGGCAGAGCCAATCACATTTCACACCACAGCAAACCTTTCTGCTAACGGGAAAAAGTTGTCCTTGGCCCACTTCACTGCACAGCAGAGACAACCTCATCCTTTTCTTCACCCACTGCAGTTCCTACACTGCAATGCTCTTTCAGAAAAAACACTGATAAACACAGCACTCCACAGCACACATTCATTTTTATTCTGTTAAAAGGACTTTAGCTGTTAATGTCAAAACACACCGAGAGCAAACGGCAATTAGAGACATTTAACCATACCCTTAACTCTGACTGTCACACTCGGCCCTCTCACTGACATCATGGAGGGGGCCATGCTTCTGATGTAAGACACACTGACAGATGGACGAGACACATAGATCTGTGTGTATGTGTGTGTGTATGTGAGAGAGAGAGAGGAAGAAGCAGACGTGATTGTGCAGTGGCAATATAGATGAACAAAGGTGTAGTTAATGTATGGGAATGTTTATATTTACACAAACATGGACACATTTTGGGAATAAAAATGATTATTTTCTCATCTTTTTCTGAATCAATATGTTTTTTTTTTTATCTTTAAATTTTCTGTCGTCATACCTCATTGGCCTTGGTCTCTCCATTCTGGGCAGGACCGTCCTCTTTCTTCCCCTTGGCGCCGCCTTTCTTTGGCTTCCCCGCCTTATCATCGACCACCTTCTGCACGGAGGAAAGTAAAACCATACATTGATGTTTAATATTGGCTTTAATATCGAACAAAACAAACATCAAGCGATACTGATATATTTTGAGTAGTGCAACTGTGTGCAGGTGCAGACGGACAGTGTCACAGCCACAGGAGGAAAGTGAAAATCAATACAGATCATTTCCAATTCCAGTTTAATGTTGATATCGGCCGATAATATCGATATGCTGATAATATTGATACATCTCTGCAAACATTGCATTGGAACTCAAAAGTGGGGCAGATAATTGTTCATGCTGAAAATGTTCTGTATGTCAATTAAATGACCCTCTATATGTGCAAGGATCCATCTTTAATTCTTTTATTTCCACTTTAAGCTAAAAAATACATGCAAATAAATAAAATTAATTTTGTTCTTAAACTATAATTTAATTACATACAATTAGTACAAAAACAACTGAATTAACTGGGGGTTTTTTTATAGATGGAAAATTAACTTTTATTGTTATACAAGTGTGTAAAATAAGCATGCTAACATCCATCTTTGGTCATTAACTGTTTCTGATTCCTGTAAATGTCTGCAGATGTAAACGGATGTTTGGGGTTTCACTGTGTGTGCTTTACCTTCACGATGGCCTTCTTCGGTTTGGCCTCAGGCTTAGGTGGAGCAGGTTTCTACAAATTATACAAATAATAGTTAGGAGTGCTTTCAGAGGTCATAGCTTGTTAGAAAAATAACTGTTTATATTTAATCCCCCCTCCACACTTGACTTGCAGAGCCATTTCTGTACTATTAAAAGCATTGTTTTAGCCCCAAGAGCTGCTCAGCAAATTCATTCTGATGAATACCGTGCTCATGGAGGATTGGAATGTCAGCCATGGGTTTCACTGTAAATAAGATTGTGCTTGGACCTTATTTCCTAGGCAACTGGCTCTAAATATATTGTTGTGCAAAGTTGTTGTAAATATCCGCATCTTCTAATAGCAAGCTTCAATCATCCTAAAATGACTTTATCAGATGGATAAATTCTAGCCTTTAATGCTGCCGAGCTTTTCCAGGCAGCTGAGCGTGGACCACGTTACCCTGCAGCCACATGCTACAAGAACACTGCTGTCACAAAATTAAATCATGTGATTTTTGTTTCTGAAAATATCTTTAGAAATTCTGACACCGAGCATGAGATCTAAACTGAAAGGCAACAATTAAGCCAAGACCAGCAGTAGTGGGGCCTCACAGATACAGCGCACAAATAAAATGACCAATATTTTAATAATGGAGCTTTGAAAAATGGAGAAAGGTTGGTTAGAAAAGAATATTGTTTAACTCAATAGAAAATTCACTAGTAAGCTATAAATATCAGTGGTGGTTAGCTGCTAAATGTGGCAAGCTGTTCATAGCATTCACAGAAAAAAAAGCTAATTGGCTTGTTAAAAAACGTTTTATTTATCTGTCAGACTCATGCATTTCCTTCTGCTTTACTTAAAAACACTCTGGTGTTGTGCCTGAGAATAATTCAAAAGTGAGAAATCATATGAACAATCTATTGCTGTCTAGTAATTATGTGACGAAACAGTTTCAAACAATTCAGACACTGTCAAAAATTCATGCCAAGACGGCTCCAGATATGTCTGCCTCCGGTCCCCAAAGGCAGCTACCCTGCAGGTTTTAGGTGTCTCCTTTATTCGACAAGCCTGATTCAAATCAGCAAGTCGACCCATTAATCTGATTCAAGTGACCCACAGCTGGAAACGTGTAAAACCTGCTTAACTGCAGCACTTAAGGACTGAATTTGTAGACACCCAATCTTAAAAAAGAATGCTGAAATCTCCCAAGTACTAGCTAGCACCGTGTTTACATAGAGTCACTAGCTGCTGGTTGTGACTTGTAAAAAACTACCTGTAAAAACCATGATTTGCTTTGTTAGGATAAAATAAGCTAATATTGAATTTATAATAAATTCAGAATTCACTAGTAAACATTTTAAAACCATTTTTTAACCTTTTGACTTTTTTTTGTGTTTCCAGCCTTTGATCTGTAAAGCTAACACGTTAATAACAGCCACTTGTTAAACAGACTGCAGCTAAAACTTGCTAAATCTTTCTGTTAACATATTTATATTTCAAGTCTGTGCTCCTCACCTAATTGAGCCAAATTACAAACAAACCAGGAGCCATCAAGAAAGTCACTATTTCTGTTATAAGAGGAAATAATTCATCCATATTTGTGACTGTAAAGTAACCAATATAACTTCATGTTAGCCCACATTTATTAGCAAGTTCAATTTGTGACATTTGCTCCACTATCATAAAATTCTGCTTTTAGTCCTGGAAATTCTGTCTTAAAAATGCTAAATAAATTGCCAACTACCTACTTAAAGACATTAAAGAAGTCGATTAGATATGGAAACAAAAACACCAAGTTGGCAACACTGAAGCAAACTAACTGTTAGCTAGTAGCTTCTTTTAATACATAGAAACTTTTAATAGTTTCTAAAGGTACCACAGAAAAAAGCCTTTTGATTTTGTGTCTGCATGATAGGAACAAAAGTCCTATATAGGACAGAGACTTCCCATTGTAAGGCCTTTTTAATGTCAATTTCAGCAAGGCTACTTTCCCTCTATGACAGGAACTATGTTGACTGGTTGCACATGTGCATGCAGCACTGGAACCAACAAATATCAAAGGAAAATAAATCAAATATTGATAGATGAAGCTATATAAGAAACTTTAACTGTTAACTTTGGGAAAATGGAACAAAACAACTAAAAGCAGAAGTTTAAGATTTGATAATGGTATAAGCAAGGGGTGAAATACAATATTATACATTATTGGCAGCATTATATGGGCAAAGAAGGGATCTAGTGAGAAATGTACAAGACGACAAACAGTTGTTTCCAGGATGGCTTACTCTATAAGAAAAACGTTGTCGATAGGGATTCTCTGATCAAACTTATGGCAAGTAAAAGACATTAAGAGTATCCCAAAATGTCATGCTTTCCTCCTTAGATAAACATGCAAATGTACAAATACATGCAAAGACTCAGCCCAGACAGTTGAACATGCAAAGTGTAACAAACATAGAAACATGTGGCCTGCATGGCAGAGCTGCATGATCCCATATAAATAACACACACTGATGCTGATGATGCATTTGCTACATGGCATCACCATGGTTGCAGCCTATAATCAGTAGTTTTGTTTTTTTAAACAACATTTTAAGCATGTTTCATCTTTTATTTAGACAAAACTACTTTATTACTGTGGATATGACAACATGCTTTGCATTTATTTATGCCAGATCATTTAATAGCATGCAGCCCTGGATAGCAGCAGGTCACAACAACAAAGGATGGACAAAGACAACAGAGAAAAATTACACATACCAAGCAAGATCAGATCCTCAGGGACCAGTTATATGGAATTGTAAGTACTGATTGCCTTGATCAAATCCATAAACCAGCTGAGGAGAACTTTATTCTGAACTATGGGAATTATAAGGCACTATGATTACGGAGTGGGAGAGGAAAGAGAGGACAGGGAGAGAACGAAACTTACCGCTGACAATCTCTCTGACCTTCTGGTGGGCTGCTGGAGCAAAGGATGATCAATAAGACAGAGGTAGAGAAATTGTGACAGAGAGAAAGCTATCTTCGAGGGCTGATCTTAAGTTGATCTGCCTTGTGACTAATATAAATGATTAACCTATCATGTGCCTATTCTCTCACTCAAATACATACTAGTTAGTGCAAAACAAGGAGAAAACCAAATAAACAGCATGTTAACACTGCAAAGCGACACACAAGCACACATGAAAGATTTACCTCTTGCTTTGTGACTTTGGGGGCTTCCTTCCCCTCAGGACCCTCAGGAGACTAAAGGAAATTACACAGTGTTTACTTTTTTCTTAATTATCATCAATAAACAAGAACCCAAACATATCTGCTGCTCCAGAATCTTTCTTATAAAAGCACTGAGGCACATGTTGCAGAGTTGTAACACTAATGTCTGAAATATATTCCTCAAAAACATCTAATACATTGATATATACGCCATGACAAACAAACATGTTAGGTCATGCAATACCTGAATGAATGAATGAGATGCATCTCATAAGGGAGGGATGCAAAATCTGACAACCGTTTAACAACCCTGCTTAGATACAGTATTAAATACTGTACCAAATTATTTAAGATAATTAGATGTCAGTATGTATACATTACTGACATGACAAAATATTACTTTATTATTCCTTATTGTGCAACTGTCAGTGTTTGCTTGTGAACTAAATGCAAAGAGGTGTATGTTGAAAGGAATAAAGTGCCCACATCTTGTGTTTGGGAGGTGATTCCTGTCAGAACAGGCCACTGATCCTACAGGTCCGTTAAATTCATTAACAGGGGCGAGCATCATTCTTCAGAGTGGCGGAAAGGGATGGTTTTGGCCAATTTTCTATTCAGTTTTGTTTCAGTTTTTATGATATTAAATGACATATTCTGGGATTGTGGATTAAAAAACCCAGTTTGGACTTTTGGAAACGATGACAGGATCTTTTCCCCACACTTGTCCCGTTTGCATTGTACTGACTGCTATTTGAGCAAAAATACTTACAACTGTTAATAATAGTACTGTCTCTGTATACTTTATGAAGTTACAATCCTTTGAGTATTGCAAAATCATACAAATAAAGAACGACACAGGAAGCAGTGAGCCACCATAAATATAGTGTAATTTTCCAATAAAAGCATGAGACTATGTATTTTTCCTGAAATAAAATGTCAACAACAGCTACTCTAAACAATATAGTTATGTCAAATTATTACAATACTAGAAATTATTTTTATAAATACTTATCATTGCTGCATACTAGCATCTATTGTCAATTACACCTAATTAACTTAATTACCCACTAGGTACAAAATTATAATTTCCCAGCATGTGATGATAATATAATATTGAAGCGAAGCTACAAGCTCTCTGGTAGTTTCTATTTTATTAACAAGGGTATTTTGCTTCCAGTCCAAACAAACCCAGTCCCTGATGGACACATGGGCTGCATTATTAACGAGAAGCGGGTTCCGCGGACGGCGCACAGGAGCATCCACCCCCACCGTGGAGGGAGGAAAAAATGTTGCTTTAGCCTGCAGGTTGGCAATCGCATCATTTGCATGTGGGCGACCTCCGCCCCAGGAGGCCCCCCATTCTCTGTCCTCAAAGGAGAATCCGCAGACAATAGCAGATTTTTAGGTGGTAGAAAAGCCTGTTTCCATGTACGCACGGATACAATACCCCGGGGTTCGACATGTAATGCTGTTTAGATAGAGTCACGGCCTCTTTTAATCACAGATTGTCTCTGATTCTTTCTCTTTATCTGAATATGGGTTTTGTTTGTTCGGCTTAACGCCAGCCATTTATCTGCACAAGTGCAAAATTGCGGATGTTTTCTCCCCTAATATTATAACATTATAAGAAGAAGCCTCTTATTTGCCGGAAACGCGCCCACACGTCTCCCTTGGGATTTTACGCGTCCATCCATCCTGTGAGCCTGTCTGACATTCAGCAGTGCGCACTGTGGAAGGAGAAGTGGCAAACAAAACGACCACATATCGGCCATGGAAGTGAACCCTGTAGGATTTACACTGTGTGGGGGGAAAAAAAGACAAAAATAGTCGCCCAATTTATTTGTCATGTGAGCAAAACAGCAGAGCGTTTTTTTTAAATCGTCTAAACCATTTGCGGAGCGAATTATCCTGAAACTTTGCCATCACCTCACCTGCCTCGACGTCGCCACAGAAATCGCGCACCGCTATTTTCCCCTCAAACGCAGAGCTGGAAAAACTATGGTGAAGTGTGCAGGATGGCGGCGACGAAACTCACCTTTCTCTTCGGCATTTTACGCGTCAGGTATTCTCCACCAAGCTCGGGGAAATTAAGGTCAAACCCGAAGCGCCAAGGGAGGTGAATTTGAACTACCTCGAAATACTGGATCAATATCTAAGCACCTTCGATAATATGTTGATAATATGCACTCCCCAGAACTCTGTACCTCCTACAGCTATTGGGTAGAGGGGTCAAAATCCTGCGCTGTGCTGACTCGCGATTGGTCCGGATGCTCTCTATGTAAATAAGAGGGTCGCGGGGATTGGCCGACATTTACGAGAGGCTGCTTGCGATTGGCTACGCGCGGTTTGTGCGCAGATCCCAGTAGATGGCGAAAGCTGAGAGGGAAAGTGGAGGCAGGCCAATAGAAGAGCGGCCTGCTCTAGGTGGATCTGGGTAATGTAGGATGCGAGAGAAGGGGATCGATGGGCATAAAGTACAAAGGACCAGAAAAACGAGGACAATGGCACAATGTCGAGCATAGACGGGATCCAGAAAAGCTTGCAAGCATTGTGTCTTGAAGAGTGTCCCCTACTGTAAAGAGCTAGAGTAATCATATAGTTCCTAGTAGAGCAAAGGCGCCCATCTCTGTAGGACAAGGATGCTGAATAAAACAATGTATGGGTTGATAAAACACACCTGTGCATGCTAGCTGTTATATTAATTAAAAAAACACATTGTTTTTAATATAAGCCAGTCAGACAGGCAAACTGTGTAAAATGATTTGTGTGAGATATATTTACAGTATAGTAAAAACTTACACAGTGTAACTCTTATGTACAGTAAGCGGTTTTAAGTGGGAGGAAGGGTATTATCCTTGATTTATGTCTTATCTCTTGCAACTCTGCAAACAGCCCATTCAGCATTCATTAAAGCTCTGAGGAACATGCCGTATGGAGAAGTATTTCATGTCTGTTGTCAGTTTAGTTTTGGTCTGTTTAAGAAGGATGCCAATGTGGGAATTTACTGTTGTGCCAAGATCCTTTTGGGATCTTTTCAGACACCTCCGCTCAGGTGAGGAAGCTCATATTTCCCCAAATAACCTAATTTCTGGTTTGGTCAAATAATCCATTCATCTAAGTGCTGAGCAAAATAAACCCAGATTTTCACCCCATGCAGAGCAGCTCTGTTTGCATAGTTTAAATTAGTTGCACACATTGAAAATATGAAAAACATCTTATATGGTGAAGATTTTTACAATGACAAGAGTGTGAAAGGATCAGCACACTCTGGAACTTACTCAAAGCTTGAGCTTAAAGCTTAGAGGAACTAAATTTCCTTCAGATAAATCAGTGTGAGACAAGATTTTGGTCAGTTATGAGATACACATTCATCTTTATGCTGTGTTGCAAACAATTTGATTGTGATGCTAAATCAGTAAAACTGCACGATTGTTTATTATACAAATATTATTGTATTGTTTTCTTGACTTATAAATGTTTATGAAATTAAATTAAAAATTAATAAAATGAAATTAAATTAAATGAAAAATACTTTATAGATACTTTAAATACTTTATAGATAGTAGTTTTTTTTAAATACAAAAATAATTATTGAAGGGTATTGTTCTTAATGCTGATGGCTACGGGAAAGAAGGAGCGTCTGTATCGGACCTACATTGGACCTGAACCAGCCTCTCACTGAACACACTCTGTTGTTTTTTCACTGTGAAGTAAAGAGGGTGTGAAGAATCATCCATCATCTTCATCACCCTGTGCAGTACTCTTTTTTTGGACAATCAGCTCCAGCGGGTCCAGAGTTTCTCCAAGCACAGAACCAGCTTTCTCCGTTTATGAATGATAGATGCACTTTTGTTTTCACAAAGTGTGGAGAAAGAAAGAAAGAATTAAATATCTTAATGTTGCATCTGTGCTGGGTTGTTGCTGTAAATCAGAACTGGTTCTTTACTGATCCATCTTGGTAAATAAAGGTTAAATAATTATTCAAACATATTTAATTAGATTGAATAGATGACTAAAGCACACAGAGTGCAAACTTCTGCTAAGCAGCTCATTTCCATCAATATTGTGATTTCCTGTATGCAGTCCTAGTTCATATTTAGATCCCTGATTCATTGATGATAAATCCACTTTGTTGCATTTTTATATCTTAATTTGCTCTCTTGCAGTGTTAAAAATCCCAAAATCCAATTTTTCTTTCACATATTTGATTTCTTGTAAAACATGTTGGAACCTTCTCCTGTAGTTTTTGTCCAAGCAGTTTGACCAATTCTTATAGTTATATGCATGCATACTGAAAACATTCCTGTCTCACAATGATGAAGAGTCCTTTAAAACATGATCCAGATGGTAATCCAGATCATTCCTGAAATGTAATGAAGGCTCAGTTGGACTTGGACACATTCTCAGAAAAGAAACATGAAAATACATCCATTAGTTTTTACTTAAGGTAATCACTCATCTAAGAATATACAGAAAAAACAATATATGCTTTTATAAGAACATGAAGAGAAGCTGATTGCAGGCAGTTTGTCTTTGGAAACTGTCTGGAAATCAGCTACTGATCTATTACGGATTTGCTCCTGCATTTTAGGCTCTGTAAAGGTGTTTTACAGGTCTCACTGACAACACATCTGCATCTAAGAATGCTGCTGTCCTCACAAAGATTAATAAAGGGAACATATTATTCCGGCTTTCTTTGCACCAAAGAGTTAATTTTAATATGCTGCAGAAACAAGATACCAAATAGTTCTGAACCAAGATCTTTATCTGATCTGTTGTAACATCTTTAGCTTAAATCCATTTGGTCCTGTCAGTAAGACATAAAAACATTTGGGCAAAATGAGTTTTCTATAATGAGCATCAGAATTAAAGAAGGAGAATCAAGAGTTTACTTTTTAGTTCCCTAATATCACAAACCAAATATCGTTTGTTCCAAAACTTTGTTCTGCAACACCAACTCCTAAAATGTTTCCTTTTGCCACCACTTAAGACAGGAAGTGTTCCTGATTCATTAGTTTCCTGATTGTGGTGGTTGTTGATATTTTCTGGCATTGCATGCAACTCAATTCATCATGAATATTTCCTGCCGGAACCAGCATCTCTGTAGAGTTTGGATTTCTTTTAGTATTTGCTCAAGGTGTTTTCAATCAATCAATCAAAATGACTTTATTCATGCCTGGAATTCAGTTTAGCAGGAAATCAAAGGATAAATTCAATAAAAATTCTGCAAGTATCTCATTACGAGTATCAAATAAATGCTTAAGCTATCGCTCTTGTTCTCACATCTGATTAATAAACATCTAGAACCTTTACTATGATGTTCACTGTGATTTACAGTTTTCAAACGCACACATCACAGCATATATCACACTGTTTTAAACAAACAATGACCATAAAAACACGGTGTAGAAGACAACAAAAGCACCCTCTACACTCTTGGAACGACATGGATATACACAAAGAAACAGAGACAGATACAAATTTCACAATAGACAGAGCTTTCCTGCCCACACAAACAAAGCCCACCTTTACTACATAGGTCTAAATACACAGTTGCTTTAAAAGAAACCCAGAACACACAGGAGCAGGTAGCTTCACTGTTCCAGTTCATACTGTCAGCTAAACGGTTGAAAAACGTGACAAAGAACTGTACGTTTACATTTACAGTATGAAAGGCATAGTTTCAGGTATGCTGGCTGTGTTTCAGTCGGATGCATTTGGTGGTGTGTCATCTCTGTGTTTGTGTGTTTTATCTTCAAATTCAGAGCACTTAAAATGTGTTAGAGTAACTTAAAGAGTCAAATCTGATCACAGAGCATCCAGATATGTTTACAGGGGAGCTAAAGCTATTCGCTAAATAAGAACATCGGCATGTTTAATACTAACTGGTTCGTATTATATTTGGTTTGAATATTGATATGTATATTTAAAAAAAAGGGTCATGTGTGTATCATATTTACCAGCTTGCTTTAAAATGTTTACTTAAGACCAAAGTGGGTCTGGTCTAATGTGTAGCCTATCATAGTGTGTCATGTTGTATTGCATTAACACAACTAACACACATTTGGTGTTTTTTGCCTGCCTTTGTAGCCTATGTGCTGTGTGGGAAGTTTTGTACCATCCAAATGAACTGAGACGTACATATTATGTGCAAGAAGTCTCATTTGCAGATGTGTTATTAGCAGAAGTTTTGTCACCTTGAACCGTGCTTTTATGCGTATGTTTTACTCTAGATTCATTAAACCTCTCCTAACTTTCCTTTATTTGCTGGCGTGGCTGTATTTTTCTGAACAAGTAAAAAACAGATTGTAAGACTGTGAATAAAAATGGCAGAGATTTACCAGAATGACCTCTCAGTGCTGCAAGGCATTTTCGATTCTTACAGATCAGAGCCACGCGTTGGTTTGTGAGCTTCTGTCAGGGCGTAATACCAAAATCTGGGATAACACATAGAAGTACTCTTTTGTCCCCACATTGCTCTGCTGACCAAGGATTTTATGCTTTTATTTATTTACCATAGTCGTTTTTGCTATTTATACAGTGGGATTGTTACACCAGTTGACTGGTTTACTGCTTGCTGCATATCAAATGACCCCACAGGGATAATAAAGAACCTTTAACCTTAAGTCTTGAACCAAACTGGGTAAAATGAACTAATAAATAAATGGACCTAATAAAGTGGCCAGTGAGTGAAGTTCCAGTTAACATGAGCCCACACATACAGTCCGTATAACTGAATTAAGTGGCTATTTAAAAAAATATATTAAAAAGATCCAGAAAAAGCTTTTATCCAAGACATCACAGGCAAAAAGACATATTCTAATTCTGATGTCCATAGCTGCTCATAAGCCATAAAGTTTCTTGCTGTAGTAAGCTTTAAAAAAGTGTTGAAACATCTGCAAACGCATCTTATTAAGATGGAAATTCTTTATTTCTCTAACTATGCAGCAACATGGTGTTTGATAATTTGCTACCACAGAAAGAGTGGCCTACATTTCAATCAGAAAGTCTTTGACTGACACCTTGTGGGCAGTTTTTGTCATGATTATGGAGGGTAATTTTTACTGTCATATTATCACATCTATTAAATTTAATAAGTAAGAGTTTTGAGACGCACTTTTTTACATTTTGATCCCTTTATATTTAATTTTCTAGCTGACAAAATAGGTGTGAATTTCGTAAAACTGGAACAGTCTGACACCAAGATGTCTGTTGTGTTTGTTCAGCCGCCCCCTTATCTCGTACTCCCACCCATCACTCCAACCCATCCACATGACGTCATCGAGACCCCCAGCGCTGCTTCGGAGCGATGCAGCTCCTCACAAGACGCGACATGCACCTGCACCAAGGAAACAACGATCAGAGCTGGGTTTTCACATGTTTCCGCTCAGATCGGATGACTTTAAATAAGCTGACATAAAGGGTGACCACAGGACAGGTTGAAGGGCGGGACTTCCTCCGAACCACAACAGAAACCGGTCCGGGTTGTTTATCTGCAGCAGCGCTGGATCGAGCCAGCAGGATTTGCTCTGAATACAAGGTGAGCTGGTTGACAGCTGCTCCGTATTTTAAATGTTGGTTTTGTGCATTTGCAGTGGTTTTTAAATCTATTTCTTCTGCTTTGTATTTCTTATTTTTTTTGCATGAATCCGCGTGAGCTGCACGCGCTGCCTTTGGTGGTTTTTGTTGCGTCTTTTAGCTGTTAGCTCTGCAGCTCCCAAGCTGAAACAACGTCTGCCCTTTAACGTGTCTCGCATGTGGAGGTTACTTTAGTTAATGTAGAATCGGATCACTTTCTCTGGTGCATTGCAGCCTTTGTAACCCTAGTTGGACTAATATCCAATGACATCATGGCTGTACTGTAAGTACCAAACTACTGCTGTAGGGTCAGGTTCTCAATCTTATGCCACTAAAAGATCAAGTATGATTTAGTTAAAAAAAAAATTAAACTAAATTATGCTTTGTTGTCATATTCAGGCTACACCAACAACTGTTTTTCACATTTATTATTCTGATTTTTGGTTTTATTTTAAATCTAGGATTAGAAACTTGGAGTCCCAAAGAAATCTAAGTCTAAATTATATTAAATAAAAAATGTAGCTCATGAATGTCAATCTATACAGTCTATGATGTCAGTTTAAGCCGTGAGTGCTATACGCTGTATTTAGTAGGGATGTACTTTTGTGAAATTGGTTACATTTGTGGAAGTTCTGCAGGAGGCATGGTGCCAGTATTTCTGTTGCTCATAAGGTGTGTTAGAGGACAAATGTGAAATACCAAATGCATCAAATGTTCAATGTCTTTCTTTTTATGGCTGAGTTTTGGAACATCGGCAGGATAATGTTGAGTTGCTATATAATAAGAAATGAATAAATGTAATTGTGTGATTCTATGTTTAGTCAGCTGAGTGGGTTATGTGAAGGGGCTAGATATAAATATAAAGCCTAATATAAAGCCTAGAGTTGCTTTATATTAGAAATAGACATTATATTCTAATCTATCCTACAGTCATTTAGCAGCTTCATTTCTTGCAGCTTCATGCTAACATGGAAATGTGAATTTAAGCATAAATTATATTAAATAAGGCTTTTATCACTGCATCGGCACACAAAAACCATACTGTGACAAGCCAGAGAGCTCACATCAACACACACAGCTAAACCACTAAACAACAATAATGCTCTACTGGCTATTTTTATATGTTACATTTCTGACTTTAAGTTAAAGAGAACTAGTACTGATTCATACTGTTACAACTGCTGTTGGTGGATATGTAAATGCTAAATGGACCTGTGCTTATAATTTCCAGCCATATTGACCACTCAAAGTGCATTATTTACACTACACAGCACATTCAAACACTCGCACCCCGATAGGCACATCAGGGGCAATTTGGGGTTCATTGTCTTGCCCAAGGACACTTAAGTATGTAGCCAAGGGATATCTGGGATTGATCTCCCAGCCTTCAGGTTAGACTGCTCTTCCTCCTGAGCTACAGCTGCCCTCACCCTCATGTGACCTCAGTAAGTCCAGCATTGATGAATGCATTGATAAATGCTGGACTTCACTGTTACTCAAGCCATCAGTGTTTTGCTAAATCTTTAACAGACTACCATTAGGACCTGTTTAGGGGACATTTAACTAGATTTCCATACCAAGGCATCACAAAAGAATCATGCGTATGTTGATGCAACCATTTTTTTCTGACTTCATTGTGGCTCCAACCATTAGAAAATTTACTTTTCAAGCACAGCAGGAGTGTTTCTTTTAATTTTCCTTTAATTATACCTTCACAGATGTGCAGTAAGCAGTGCAATGTGGCCTTATGCTTCTCCAAAGCCATCAGGGGCAAGGTGGCTTTTGAACTGTGTGCTGATAAAAACCTGGTTGGCCCTTCCCTTATTGAGCCCAGATGATGAAACAAATGTGACATCATTAACATTGCATATTGTTTCTATTTCCAGTTTGAAATATTTGGGCGTAAATGCTTAGTTTGAGCTGCTTTTGTTTGTGTTTTGCAGTGTGCATCATTAATCCTCACACCATGCTGGGCTACTTGCAGCATCGTCCTTTATTTTGCTTCTGGGTATCGCTTCTGCCCCTGGTGTCCCCACATCGTCTGAACCACCAAACCGCTGTGAATGACCAGCCCAAGCTGCTCCTCGTGTCCTTCGATGGCTTCCGATGGGACTACATTGACCGTGTCCCGACACCTAACTTCCGTAGCATCATGGATGGGGGGGTGAAGGTGGAGTACGTCCAGAATGCTTACATCACTAAAACCTTCCCGAATCATTACAGTTTGGTGACTGGGCTGAATGCTGAAACCCACGGCATCGTGGCCAATGAAATGTACGACCCCGCTCTCAACCTGTCCTTTTCTATGGAGACGGACAGCATCTATGATCCAAGGTGGTGGGACGAGGCTGTGCCTCTCTGGGTGACCGTTCAAAAAGCGGGAGGGCGAAGTGGGGCAGCAATGTGGCCGGGCTCTGACGTGAAGATCAGTGGCATATTCCCCTCTAAGTACCTCGAATACAATGCATCTGTATCCTTTGAAACCAGGGTGCAGCGAATTGTCGAATGGTTCTCTGCTCCCAATGGCGAAGCGGTGGATTTTGGAGTTCTGTACTGGGAGGAGCCGGATGAAAGTGGGCATATGCTTGGACCTCAGAGCCCCCTCATGGATGAGGTAATTGCGGGGATTGACGAAAAGCTCGGCTTTCTCATGAATGAGCTGAAGAAGGCTGGGTTGTTTGAGAAAGTAAACCTGATTGTGACCAGTGACCATGGGATGGCACAGCTTTCCCCTGAGAAGATCATAGAACTAGATGAGTATGTGGACAGAGACTTGTACACCTGGGTGGATAAAAGTCCAGTGGTTGGAATCCTGCCTAAAGAAGGTAACAAAGGAGATATTTTGGCAAGTTGATTAATTTTTTATGTCACATGAACTGACTGCTGGGCTTGCTCTATATCAGGGGTGTCAAACTCAGGTCCTCGAGGGCCAGTATCCAACAGGTTTTGTTGTGTCCATGCGCCAACACAGCAGACTGGAATTACTTAATAGGTTGACAAGAAGATGTTGGATTTATTTGATTTACATCAGGTGTGTGGTGTTAATGTGTGTGTGTGTTAGTGCAGGGAAACAGCAAAACCTGCTGGATACCGGCTCTCAAGGACTAGAACTTGACACATTTGCTCTATATTAACATCAGAAATGAGCAAAGCCCTGTATGCTTATTACCTATTTTACTAATTTACAGAAAAGTCAAAACTGGCTAAGAATATTGGACATTGTACAGATGATCAGGAAATGTGCAGCTTCTCGTGTTTTTTGTCTTGTAGGAAAGCTGGATGAGGTGTATGGTCTGCTCATGGATGCAAACCCAAACATGGTGGCGTACAAGAAGGAGAACATTCCCGAACGCTTCCATTACCAGCACAATATCAGGATCATGCCCATTCTCTTAGAGGCCAAGGAGGGCTGGACCATCATGCAGAACAGGAGCGGACACTTCATGTGTACGTTTTCAGACTCCGCATTGGTTTTATGTCTCGGCAAATCACATGAACAGAAGCTTTGTCTGTTCTAATAATAGCTTCACAGGAGGGTTATTTTGGTCTTCAAACCAAAGCAAGGAAGTAATACGAAGTGTAATCAACAAAGTAAGCCAGTTCCCAACAGGATCGGTCTTTGTGTGTGTGTGTGTGTGTGTGAGTTTTTTTTTCCATCAAATTGAAATCCAACTATTTTTTTCTTGGTTAAATCAGTGGCTTGTTTTTCACATTTAATGCTTCAGACAGTGTAGCAGAGAGGCACAGTGTTTGTTAATTAATCTTACCTGGTTAACAGCTTGTTAATAAGTAAAATTAACTTACTGCGAGGTTTAGATGTGAAGTTAGATGCTTGTGAGATTTTACAGTTTGTGTTTTGTGTATTTTCAGTAGTTTTACTATTGTTGAATCGATTTATAAAATGTAGATCTGCATGAATTTAGTGGAAAAATTAAGCTAAATATAGAAATATTTTAAATCTGGCTCTTTGATGGTATTCACATTAAGTTTAGAGGAAGACTAAAAAAAGCTATCAGATTTTATTCTAGTTTTTTTTTAACATTGTAATTAATTATGTTTGGTTGTATGAAGCTAATATTTCTGTTAGATTGAGGTAGTGTGAGCATCTAATGTTCAAATGGTGGGTCTCATCTTGACCATTTAATAATAGTTTGGACACAATGTCTAAAAAATCTACTTTCAACCTGTGAAGGATCTGTAATATAAATGTGTAATAACAGATTTTAAATAGTAGAATTAAACTGTCCACTGACTTATAGAACTCATAATTAATCCAGGGATCCATTTTCCGATAAGTACGTCATTAATGTTCTAATCGTTGATGTCATTGGTTCCTGGGGTTCAAGTGTTGATCCAATGTTTTCAGATATGTTTAAGAGATTTTTAAAGATAAAATCAAGGAAAGGGATCATTTTGTGTTTTTCTTCCTTTTCAGTGGGAAACCATGGCTATGATAACGCCTTACGGAACATGCAGCCTGTGTTTGTGGCCCGGGGTCCCGCTTTTCGGCAGAATTACATCAAGGACTCCATACGCTCCGTTGACCTTTACCCTCTCATGTGCCACATCCTGTCAATTCACCCTCTACCAAACAACGGCTCCCTCCTTAATATTAAAGACCTTCTGTCTTCAGAGCCAACTGCTGCCACTCCAACCCCATCCCATCCACCCATTCCTCCTAACATCAATGGACACTCCTACGCTCCGGTTGTGGGTTCGTTCATCGGTGTGGTCATGGTTCTGGGCTTCCTGGTGGTCTATATCATCCTGGTGACTCTCAAACAGCAGCCTGTGCTAAAACACAGAAGCTGGGAGATGTCACAGCCTTTACTGCAAGAGGACCTTCACCTGTAGCTGAAGGACCAAGATGGGTGGCAGATATAAAAGAAGAGGAGGTATTGCTCCCCAAGGTACCGCTCTGTCCAGAAGCAACCCCTCCTTTACATCATTAAATGCAGTTGTGCTGCTCTTTTAGATTTTAATAATCATGTGGAGCGATGTGTATGTTAGGGAAGGATTTGTAGGGTTTGCTTCTGGTTCAGGCTTCGTCAAAATATTGAACATTTACATGTTTTTTAGTGGCTTTGCTTTGATTGTGAATTTAGCCTCATCAGCATTTACATTGTCACTCAAGAAGTGGAGATTCACTCCTGTGTGAAGTATGAAGTGGTGGCCGAAACCCGAGGTGCCTGTATGCTCCTAATGTATTTGTTCAACAGAAATTACAGCTGTCCTTCCAGGCAAGCGCATGTTCAAGTGTCTTCAGGGGTTTACAGGAAATCTGTATGGGAAGTCCATGAGCATGTGTTTACCCCACACCATTTTGTTAAATGGCTTCGTACACATTACCAGGCAGCAGTAACTCAAATCAAATATTTTCCCTTGATACAATTCATATCAGATCATTTCAAGGCTGCAGCCCAGAGAGGATACACGTCCAATACATGGCTATAATGTGAGTCTGGAAAGCAGTGAGCTAGATCAGTTGTACATCCCAGTCTTATTTTCTATAAAGAATACAAGCATTTTTTTTAATTTTCATATGTTTTTGAATGTATTCACGTAGTAATGCTGGACTGGCAAAGACAACAGAGGAGAGTAAAAAGTAGAAACCTCCCTTTTCAGATCCTCCTTTGCTAGGTAAATCATTCCCCAGGTGCCTGTACTCAGAGCTCATTATAATTGAACACAGGTAGATAATTTCCTTTAAACAAAGGGGTTGAGCTTTCACTTATTAGACCTCAACTATCCTCTTAAATTTTGTTCCTAAAAGATTTTAGATGAGAGCAGGGAGCTACTTTTAGATGCACACAAGCTCATTATTTATTTTCATCTTTTACTCTCATCCTCTGCAACAAAGAGGAAATAAGCTCTTCTAGCTGCGCTGCATGGTTTGCATTTGGGCATGCATCAATTGCACCGGTATGTGATGCATGTGATGCTTCATATAGTTTTCTCTTAATGGAATTGTATGTGCATTAGGGGCACAGGTTATAACATATCAGTATATTAATGGATTCAGTGTTTGGCGGCCTACAAAGTTCTGCCATCATATTATTTTTGATCTGATATTATTTAAGGCAGTGTGTCACAATGTGTCATTACTGTAACCTTCATCAGCCAGCTTGTATAACTTCTGAAATGGAAAACATGACATTTAAATTTACACACTGTTATCCAACAAATCTAAGAACTTTCTTCGGGGCATACGGACACCTTCGCATCCTGACAGCAGCAGGTTAGTTGGATTTAATTGACATTTTCAAATCTATGCAAAACAGATTTGTGTGTCACGAAATCAAGAAGGACCAAAGTCGTGTTAGAATTTCCCACCGCTTACCCTGCCGGTGGTCCGAATAAGATTTTACTTTGAACTATGAATGCTGTGATTATTCTAAACGCATTGAAACGCCTCTTGAAGTTTCAGGAAAACAGCCGCAGTCACTGTTACTTTTGAATGTTACCTGGAAGCAGATCTCTGATTTTAAGACTTCACTCGATGTCAGGCTACGTCTCGTGTGTGTAGTTCATCTCATGAGCTAAATCACATCTGTGTTTATCTTCATTAGTCTGCTACCATTTGCCTTTAAACTTGACAGAAAACACGACTTCAGAGAGTCCAGTTGTTCATGTGTCAGTCCGTTTTTGTAGCTCTTGTGTGTTTTTTTTTAAATATATAGATGAGTACACACTGCCCTACTATTATGTGTTGACTGTCATAACCATTGCCATATTGTTGGTGAATGTGAAGTGCAATTGCTATTGGTCAGTATTTTGTCTTAGGGATTTAGGTTATATTGTTGCTTGCTTGAGAAGTCTTTTTTTTTTTTTGGCACAGCTGAACTGATCCCCTAATTTTGCACTACAGGACTGAAAGGGTGGGGGATGAAGGGACAGTTGCAGGATTGTTTTCGAACACGTAGCCTCTAATTTGCACTCCTAGTTTATTGTTGCTGTTTGATACAAGTAAAAGAAAAAGAGGTCAGTGTCTCTTGCTTAAAAGCTTTTTTTTTAAAACAGCTTAATTATAAAATGAAATAGATGTTAAACTGAAATTAATTATGCTAACATTTTTTCCAGCACCTTATTATAATAATAAAAACGTCTGCTTTGCTTTTATAATGCATTAACTGGAACTTGTGGCCAAAAAAGGAAATGACAGACATCACTGTGATATGTATACTTTTTAAGAGATTGAATTTCCTAAATTCAAACGATTTATAAAGAAATAACAAATTTTCTGGTCATTTGAAATGTTTTAGTAAAGAAGTGTGTTGTCTGATAATTTCCCCAGACTTGTTGACAGAGAAACAAAATATATCCAGATTATATTTCCAAATCATCCTTTTGAAACAGTTTGAAAAGAATAAATATCAGTTTTATTATAATTGCCTTGGACTTGAAATGTGGATGTTTAATAGGACTGACAAATTCACTATATTTGCCATGTTGGTGCAGTTAAAGAGTCTTCTGAAAATAAAGGGACTTATACAAAAACCTGCATTGGAGTTTAGATTTTTTTGTTTGGTGGTTTAGAAGATGTCTACAAGGACAGATCCTTCTCTCTGATTGTAAAATCTGATGTAAAATAATGAGACACCCTTTTAGCAGGACTTAAAGAAATCACCAGAAATCCTTTCTAGGTTAAATATTACTAGTAAATGGATCTTCCCAGCTGGTGGCGCAGCTGGTTAGCACTGTGGCCTCACAGCAAGTAGGTTGCCGGTTCGATACCTGGTGTGAGCAGGGCTCCAACCGGTATCCTTTCTGTGTGGAATTTGCATGTTCTCCCCGTGTTAGTGTGGGTTCTCTCCGGGTACTCCGGCTTCCTCCCACAGTCCAAAGACATGCACC
>JBAMHV010000024.1:5456264-5466367 GCA_037177535.1 Pseudomugil gertrudae
CGTTGACAGCTGGGATAGGCTCCAGCCCCCCCGCGACCCCGCTCTGGGAACAAGCGGTAGAAAATGGATGGATGGATCTTCCCAGCTGTTACAGTTAAAGGTGTCTCTGACCTGCCTGTGGGCAGTAAAACAAGTTCAAATCATGCTTAAAAATTGAGCTGTTATTATATCCAAATATGGTACTAATCATTTCTTTGTTGTTTATCTTTCTCCGAAACAAACAAAAAGAAAAACATTGCAGGTTATGTAAAGTTGCACCAGAACAAACACCCGAGCCTCTTGATTCCCTTCTTGGGTGGTGAGCCAGTGGTGAGGGGATGTTGGATCCCAGTCATCGGGTATCCAGGTCTGGTTCTAGTGTGAGCTGACTTGTGTCCGGGTATACAAAACCTCTCTTGGTCTCCTGTTTGCCATCGTTGACCCCACCCAGCTGCCATTGGTCAGCAGTTAAAGTATTAAAACATAGATAAATAAATTATAACACAATATAAATGTGATGTGGGGTTTTTGTATTCGTATAAAGTTGCATTTACTTCATTTAGGAGCTCAGCTATAATTAGTTCTATGTGGCAAAGGCACTAAAGATGTTTAAATTAAGTAAAGCAACAAACTCAGTGGGTTTTAAATGTATGAATTATTGTGGCACAGAACAGAAATAATGTTAAAGTTTTAATAGCTTGCTTGTGCTATTTCTATTTCTCTTCCCCTGACTTAACGCCCTTCACGGCTCGGGTCTTAGCTTTTTGCCTAATTCACTTGTTAACTTTCAGGATCAAAGGTCTGTTATGAGTTAGACTATCTGTGGAGTTTGCCCAGTCTCTCTGTCTCTGTCTGCCTGTGTGCCACCAACACTGCTCTCCCTTCACCTCTCTGTCCCAACGCAAACATGGACACCTCTTATGACAGCATCACTGAAGAAACCGCGCAGAGCCAGCGCAGCGATGGAGCCGAAAGCTGGAACCGAGAGCCAGAGTGCGAGAACCCAGGTGAGGAGCTGGAGAGGCTGCTCAGCGAGGTGCAGGTGCACTCACCTGCGGACGGAGCGCGCGCATCTCCGGATTACATGGAAATAAAAAGCGCGGATGAGCACGACTCCTCGTCCTCATCATCCAGCGACGAGTCCAAAGCTGAGGAAGAGGCAGTGGTAGCAGAAGAAGTTGTGAAAATAGAGATCGAGGAGGCGAGCAGCGAAGGGCACGACTCATCCAAGCGCTCATCTGTCTCCTCGCAGTCATCTTCTTCTCACGGAGACGCGCGCGATGACGCGCCGATCCAGCAGGAAAAACAAGATGAGAGTAGCTCCGAGGAGGAGGAGGAGGAGGAGGTGCACACCGAGACGCTGGAGGAGTCGTTTGACCTCCAAACTGTGGAAAATGTGACACTTCTGGATGACCCCGGCCAACCCAGCATCCATGTATTCGTCAAGGTAGGATAGTGGAAGCTTCTGGAGGGTTGACCTCCAGCAGGCAGCAGTTTGTTTCACTCTGCAAACTTTAGAGTTTAGCTTTAGACTTAAAAATAACATCAGGAAAAGAAAAGGTCCAGATTTTTCACTAAAAACAAGCAACAACTGATATGTTTGTCTTCTAAAGCTATTTAGCGCCTCCTAAGTTTTGTTTTCTGGATATTTTCTATTTAGTAAAACTGGCATAAACTTAATTCAGCTTAAACCTTTTTTAGGAATGTTTTAGATGAGTTAACAGCAGCTTAAATTTGTAAGAACACATTTTTAGTCTAATATCAATTCCATTAAAAAATCTCTGTGTCTTAATGATATGTCGTAATGCTTGCAATAAAACAATTTATCTAAATTATTTTATGGACTCTTCTCTCCTCACATTGCAAAACATAAAACGTTAAAACAAAGTTTAGAAAAATTAAAAATAAAATGAATTGCAGAAATTAAGAATTTGATTAAATCTTTATGTCTTATATAAGGACTGGAGAGAAAAAGGGATTGCAAAGAAAATGTGAACATAAATTAAGAAAATAAATTGCAGATACAAAAGCATATCCAGTTTTTATCATTATAACAGAATTAAATGACTAATGTAATAAAATGTATTTGGATAACCACAGTATAACCAAATATTGTTTAATAGTGGAGTCAGCTTTAGTTATATTTAGTCATAATCAAAAATGATTTTGTATCTAAAGTACTAATTTTAGAAATGCTGTGTTAACAACTTCTCTGTGGCAGAACTTTTGTCACTTTATTCTGTAAAACCATCTGATCTAATAAGTAATCTGTTTGCTATGTCGGCCTCTGTAATGAGGGTAAACTCCATGTCTGTGCAAGTCCACCGCAGCTTTGCTCTGTTGTGTGATAGCTGCTCTGTGTGCTATCAGCTAATGCAGGGGCCACTTTGCTGATTGCATGCTGACACCGAGGCAGTCGGCAGGAGTTGTGAAGGCTTTGTAATAAAATGGTAATTAAGACATAAAAAAAATGCATAAATTGTCTTTACATTGGGCAATAGCCAAAATGACATGGAAACTGGCCAAGACTGCCGCGGTTAAATCTGTATGATTAACTCTTTTAGCACTTTGTCAAATAATACATGT
Organism: Pseudomugil gertrudae; assembly: GCA_037177535.1. NCBI lineage: Eukaryota > Metazoa > Chordata > Actinopteri > Atheriniformes > Pseudomugilidae > Pseudomugil > Pseudomugil gertrudae. The sequence continues at coordinate 5,458,830 of JBAMHV010000024.1, forward strand.
ACAGAAACCCTGCAACAACAAAAGTTTACTTTTATTAACTTTATTCAGAGAAAATTCTTGTAAGCATAGTAGAGGAGCAAAACTCTATCACAGAGGTCAAAAGTAAGCATTTGCACAGTACAGACAGATAAAAAAGAAACATTTTGAGCCAATGATGTCTTAGTGTATTTATTTCACAACTCAAGATAAACCTGGGCCATAATTTACTATGTAAATGACATCATTCATGGCCCCTTTTCCTATTTCACCCCACCCTTTCCCCTCTGTCAGGTCTTCCTATCTGAGTGAATCCAGTTTACAGCTTAATCTTCAACAACTGCCTTGGATAGTAAATTGACTTGTACTTTTCCCGTCATGCTGACCACTCAAAGTGCTTTACACAGCACATTCACCCATTCACACACACACACACACTCACATCAGGGGGTAGTTGTGGGTTGAGTGTCTTGTTCAAGGACACTACAGCATCTCCTACCCTGCTGGTTTAAAGATGGCCGCTCTTCATCCTGAGCTTTAAAGTAGACTAACACCAGAGGATAATAAGTTAGAAGTTTTTTGTTTTAGTTTTTTTTTTTTAAAATGCTGTTGACTTCTTATAACATAATGTTGATAACACAAGATAAGTAGACCAGAAATTCACATTTACAGTGTCATTTACTGGTGATAGCTCATATCATGTCTTACAAAGTGATATAGCCTTAATAAAAGTGTGTGGTTAGCACATTAGGTGAGTGTGTAACAACAGAACAAAAAAATCAGACACTCCCCTTCACCATGGCTCTGCATAGATACAAATATCTGTTACTGGTTGATGCTGATAATGAATGATTAGCCCAAGAAGTCAGTGATTTGAGCTTCATTGTTTTTCTTCATACAAAAACAACTGCAGTTTCTTGGAAATGCTAGAAGGGCTAATCAACCTAAGAAAAATTAATTATTTTATTTATCAATCGTTTTCAGGGTTGCAGGGAAGCTGGAGCTTGTCTCAGCAATTAGGAAGCGAGAGGCAGGATACAACCTGGACAGGTCGTAAGGCCATTGCAGCATACAAAAAATAGTTTTAACTTTTAGTGTTTTTGTGTCTCTGTGGTAAATTCAAGGCCACAATGAAAAAATATATCTGCGTTTAGATCATCACTGAACACAACACATGGGGCAGCATGGTAATGCAGTGGAAGGTTGCTGGTTCGAGCCCAGGCTGGGGAGGGTTGTCCAGTGTGTAGAGTTTGCATGTTCTCCCCATGTATGCGTGGGTTCTCCGGCTTCCTCACACCCACAAGACATGCATGTTAGGTTATAATAGCGATGGGTAAAATGGTTTAAAATAACATGTAAGTCGCTTTGGATAAAAGCGTCTGCCACATGACTGTATAGTATTGTGTATAGTATTTAAGTTTATATGTAGAGAACAAAAAGAAGAAAAAGAAAATTAGGTGCCAGGCTATTTGTTTGTTTGTCCTAAAAGAGATTTAACTTCATTTCAAGAGGTTAAAAAAGCCTTATGAGTCTTCATGTAATCTTATTTTCAGTAAGCACATCCGAGATTTGTTTCAGTCGGTCCAAATCGTTTAATAACCTGACAGTTCCAGGTCTGAATCCTGCTTCATCCACTTCAAGGGACATGTGCATCTTATGTCTGCATTACTGATGTATGTTTGTTTGTTGGTGATCGGAGAGGCGAGTGGTGCCACATATCTGTCAGGAGAGGAGCAGAGGCTACATGTATCTTACCTTCATTAGTGTGTAAATGTGGAGTAAACAGATGATAGACTCCATGTAAAGCGCTTTGAGTCCCTTTAAAAGCCCTTCATGAATTAAATCATGATTGTGAATATGGTTCTGTAAAAGGTGGCCCTGTGATGGACTGGCGACCTGTCCAGGGTGTACCCTGCCTCTCGCCCATGTCAGCTGGGTTTGGCTCTAGCCCCCCTGCGATGCAGTTCAGGGAATAAGCGATAGAAAATGGATGGATGGATGGGTTCTGTAAAAGGTCTTAAAATTAGACAACTAATACCTCAAATAAACATTAAAGCATGAAGGATTACATAATTCATTGCTTGTTCCAGACGGCAGCAATGGAAAAGTAAAGCCTTACTATTTCTATAGGAATTATGAGGATAAGTAGCAGCTACGTACTGCTAAACAAACTTGAGTAATTGCTCATGATCATATTGAAATAATGCCATGGAGGAAAGAGATTAGCAATAACCGTAGAGAAACACGTGTTACCTTTGTTGTGGGATGTGTTACACTGTAGGAATAATTTCAGACAAAGAAAACAGTAGATAGTTTCCAATCTTCCCAGAAGAAGACATTTGAGCAATTCAATGAATTTTTTCACTTTCATTTAAATTAAATCAGACAAAAGCAATGAAAATGTCCAAATATTATTTATTCAGAAGACAGACAGTCAAATAAGAACAAGTATAAATCTTCTTCCACAATAAGAGCCAGAAACTAATTGTTTCTAAGACTTATAAAAACTGAGATAGCAGAGTCTGACAAAGTTGCACACCTCACCTTTCATTATACATTCATTTAATCATATAATGATCAGATAAGTTCTGGTCAGAAAAAAGCTAATAAAAAAACTCCACAATTCTTACAAATGAGTGTTTGCTGCAATCCAGACTGATGTATTTTCAGTTTGGATTGCGGCTGTTGACTTATTGACCTTTGAATCATCAATGCAGGTGGGTGCGTTGTTACTCTCTTATCCATTATCCTCTTAAATATGATCCACATGGTTCAATTAGAAACAGAATGAACAAAATGAGGCCTGTTTAGAGGGGCGATAATAGGATGTCCATTCTTTAAAAACAAAAACAAACAAATAAAAAAAACAGACTTGTTGAATCTGAACAATCTACAAAACCTAAAAAAATGTTTTTCAGACTGATGAGGGAAGGTGGACTTGTTTGGTCACAAAGCACCAAATAAGTTTTGCTGAGTATTTCAGCAGTAGCAGCTGCGTGAGAGCATATGTGAATGTCTGGAAGTTATGAACGTTTTATGCTTTCAGAGAGGGAGGATGGAGGAGAATGCAAAGTTCTGGAAATATATTATACAAATATAATCACAGAGCATATGGCAGTGAAGAACTGGGGCATAAAGCCCAGTAATAGACTGTGGCAGCCCCACATCCCTACCAAAACCAGTGCAAGCTGGCCCCAACCCACACAAAGTCATGGTAAACCTGATGGTGGACCACCACCGGGCACAAGGCCAGGCCATCCTCTGCTCTATCAAATCTCCTCATCAGCCCCCATATCTGCATCACTCTTGAGCAGATTTTGTTACAATGTAAATGAAGATAGTTATAATCTGTCAGATCAGTGTATTTTAAAAATGGCCGTTCACAGTGTAGGTCAGTCAACACATAATTTACTATCCTGGTTTTGTATAAATGTTTATTTGTTTTGCTTTTTCCATTTGTAGTAAAAGTGAATACATATCTAAAGAATGAGGACTGCAATGCAGGCACCACTCACACACCTCATACATCCCTGTAACCTTTTTGTATTTAGTTAGTTTGTAATGTATTAAAATAAGCCATGGAGAGCAGAAACAGCCCTGATCAGAGGACCTGAACAGAAATGTGTCTAAAAGACCCGGATTTCCTAAAAAAAACACTGATTGTAATGAAGTTCTTCTTCCACATGACCCAGTAATGAGTTTATGCTGTTTCTTAGTGTGTCAGCCAGGAGAGGGAGCTGCTCTATAAATAGTGACAGTTAAAAAGAATCTCCATCTGACTCCCAGTTTCATCACACTTTCAGCTTATTTCTTTTCTTCCACCTTAGTAACATTCCTGAGCATTGCGCCTTTCGAGTAACCATGACACAATCACTCAGTTGCACTAATCTTTTGTTGTTCTACAATGCCTCTCTGTGTATACGAATGCCACTTCCTGCTTTTAAACCAGAGTAAAGCATCAATAATTCACAGAAGAATCTAGCCCGGGTCTGCTGCTTTCTTAAAACTTACATGAATTAAATATGGATGCTTCTGCTCTGGTACCACATCCACAGAGATTTGAAGTGACATGACTATCCTATTTTTGGAAATGTAATGGGATGTGTTATTTTTATCTTTTTACTGCTGGATTAATTCTATGAATGATATAAAACATGTATATTAATGGGTAACAGAAAATTGAAATGGTCTAACAGGTAAGAGAGTGAGTGCTTGTAATGGTGTGTTTCATCACTGGGGGCTTGGGTGCAGTGGTGTGAAGAGAAGGATGGAGCTCCACCCCCCTGGCTTAGCTTGACACCTGTTTTCCACTTACTGTCAGTGAGATCTTGCTCCTCTCACCATCTGTCTAAATCAGAAACAAGCTCCTGGGGTCACCCGGAAGAGATAATTACAGGAGAAACGATCTTCACTCAATCAAGCAGTCTGGAATCCAGAGCTAGCACCAAAAGGGAGGATTATTTCCAAAGGTGTGAGACATTACTCCTACAGAAAAAGGATAACCTAAAGCGGGATACTTATTTTATTTTTTTTATGTTCAGTGGAGGATGTAGACCTCCAAGGATGAGAGCAATATAATTAGAAATAAAATAAATCTTAAGGTGACATCCGGAGCCAGGTGCCATGTCCACAAATAGTGACGACAAAGACCCTGATATTGAACTTTTTGTTAAGGTAAGATAAAACAATGACAACATTTTGTGTTTTTGTTTGTCTTTATTCAATTTGAGACAGTATATAAGCAGAAATTCTAGCTAAGCACCACTATGTGATCTGAAAAACTTGTGTAACCCAATAGTAGAGTTAAGGTTACAGCAGCACGCCGCACGTTGACCCAGGATATTTGTGACAGTGATACAGAAGCTCAGGGCCGATTTTGGAAAAGCTTCTGTCAACCACTGCACAGTTATCGTTACTTCAGCAGAACTTTTGTTACAGGAGAGAGCTAATTAGCTTTAATGTAATAGCTTTAAACCACTGCACGCAGGGATTATAATCCTGGAAAAAAGGCATCACTTTAAATCAACATGTATCATGTTGCAAAAGCCATTTCAGAAATGCCATCATCCGTAGATAAAGCAGGAGTGTTTTGTTGCAGCAACAAGATGCACTTCAGGTCCCCTGAGAACTGATTGGAGAGGGTAATAAAGGTAAAAGTAGATGAGGCGGAAGTAGGTGGAAAAGCTTAGAAAGGAAGGCAATGAGCTGATGTGAAGGCCAACAGTTAGTCCATGTCCTAGCAAACCAGACAACCAGGTAGCTGGAGGTTCACTGGCGCCTACAACAAGAAAAATCATAATAATGGTTAGATCTGATGCACTAAGTTATAAATAGTAAATTAAGAGTGTGGGTCCCATAGCAGCTGCAATCCTAATATTAGTCCTTTCCTGCTTTTGCCATCTGAGATGTGACCTAACTGGACAGAAAGCTGTCACGTTGTGCTCATTTGCAAATGTAAACCAAACAAGAAGAGCTACATTCTTTTAAATTATCTTTAAGCATCAATGTTATAAATGTCAAGATGTTCCCTTATAACAAAGTGTCCCATGCTAATAAGAAAGGTTTGGATAATCAGCCGGCAGTGGGGTGCCAATGAAAATATCTGTTGCATCATGGGGAGTGCATGGTCCAGACCCACAACTTTATTGATGAAACTGTATTATGGATTCTTTTTATGCAGTATTTGTTGGCTCTTATGGGGCAGCTATTCCACCAGAAGACTTCTCTAAACACAAATCACTCGGTGCATTCACTGGCTCCATATAATCACGTTTCTCGTGCCTACAGGTCTAGTTGAACACGGCAGCTTGTGTCCTCTGTGTTCTAGATGCTGATTGGCCATTATCTGCTGGATATGTATTGTGTTACCATCATGCAAGTGAGCCCAGCCATAACAATGCTTAGACAGAGGCATCACATGCAAACAGGCAGCACTGAGAGGATGAATGGCTGGCGCACATACAGTTGGCTCAGCTACTTTCAGACTGACAGCTCATTTTTCTGGTTCTTACTCGGTGCTGCATACAAATGGACCAAGGGCAGTGAATGGCAAAGAGCCTTCCACCTCTTTGTAGCCTCTTGTAATGTACTATTTCCTGCAACAGCCAAGTAAAATAAGTCTAAAAACTGTTTAGTCACTAAATCAGCAATGCACCCAATGAAGGAGTCAAACTTCTAATGCTAAATGTGAGGTCAGTGCCTATTCTATTGGGTAGTGTGGGCCTCTGTGTGACTGCAGGCCAGCAGGTCAGGTCCTGCACTCTGTGCCCCAGTGGCCAGTGACCCAGGTTGTGGAATCAATATGTGTAATTCAGTTAGGCCAGTGGATCAGGTGCCACAGTTGTTGCTCCACATGCTGCCACATGATATCAGGACCTGCGTACAAGTGCTTTAAGGAGAGGATGTCGTTCTGTGTGGTTCGTTTTTAGAAACAAGGCATATGATGTGGTCTGTCCTCATTTGACCAAGAATAAAATAATAAATGACTGTGTATCCTCTGAGATACCCTACAGTAGTGTAAGACAACGCATGCACGTAACATAAAGGCACATATTATTTTTTAATAGTTAATGTGAATGTCTTTAAATCTATTTACCTCTTAATTTTAAGGGGTAAGATGCAAATACTGAGCTGTTGTTTTTGTCACGCTGGTGCACTTGTGGTTTCATGATGGTCCAACATTCTTAGACAGGCAGTCTAAGACATGCAGGGCATGCAGGGCATGTTAAGTCATTAAAAACTCAACTCATTTAGCGTTTTAGCTCTCGTAATGCTAACTTCCTGGATAATTACTCAAGGACGAGGAGCATCATGCTTAATCCCATACATCAAAGGTGACCAGATCTGGTTTTAGAGCTCCTGCAACCTCTCCAAATCTGAATCAAATGAATGTCTTGTTACTAGGCCTCTGCAGAGCTGGATGACACACAGAAGAGAAAATTCAGCTATTTAACACCTGCTATACGTTAGCAAAAGTGAGCAGGATAAATTTTCTATCATACACTAAATAGATAACTGATCAGTCTTGGGGTATTTATTAGTCTGTGTTCGTGTCATGTCCTTGTCCAAAAACAATCAGATTTCCCCCAATTTGAAGGAGTCCTCAACTACATCAGAACCATTAATGCTAATCTTATAACTAACGCAATATTTACTCACCTGAATTCAGAAAGCTTCTCCTTAAAATATTTAGGAACCATTGCCAGGCATGACACATACTCTGGCTGTAGCCTGCCATTTAATTCAACTGCTAATGGGACAATATTACTCCAATAAACCCAAAAGGCATGAATGTTTTACACTAGACGTTAAAAGGAACACCTGCAGTATTTATTTATTTGGGCAAATAAATAGATATTTCAGAAAACCACATAATATCAATGTAATGGAAAGAAAGTGTTTTAATGCCATAAACTTTCTCTGATTTACTCTGATTTTTTCATTTACTGTGGGTTGGAGGAGGGACTAAGCAGTAGAAAGGATAGTGAGAGAAAAAAAAGGTCGGAATGAGTGGTAGGTTTATTAATATTGGTGGTTTTTGTAGTGAGTGTTAACATTCCTTG
>JBAMHV010000024.1:5477552-5506834 GCA_037177535.1 Pseudomugil gertrudae
TATATTAATGTGTGAGTATGTGTGTTTAAAATCAATATTAACACTGTATCACTAATTAGGTTGTATCAGATTTAGTTTAAAGAAAAGCTGGAATAAACTGGACTATAATTAATCAGATATATGAGATTATGATATATTAGATTAAAATGAATTGAGCTAAACTGGGTTGCTGCTTTTAAAACAAATTTCAGCTTTTCTTGCTTCTTTAATATAACGTTACTTCCATTCTTGTTACGGGGCTGCGATTATTGTGGAGCACTTTGGCAGTGCTTTTAAAATGTGCTCTATACATAAAATCATTTTTTATTTGTATTGAAACAAACTGTATCAAAATTTTTATTGAATCAGACAATCATCTATTTGGATGAATTGCATAATAGAGGAATGAACTGGATTAAATTAGTCAGGCTAAGACTGGATTTGGATTAAATCTGTTTATTTTTTACTGGATTATGAGCCGACATTTGTTGTGCAATTGTGCTGCAATAAATACACCAAAGTAAATCAAAATGACATCAGTGTTATGTTTCATTGCACGGCTCCTAATCACCAGTAAATTGGTTCATCAATTAATGTTCCTCTGATAAAGTTTCAGTAACATTAATCTGGCAGAAGCAACACACAGAGTGCCTTCATGCTTCGTTTCAGGAGAAGATGGGGCCCCTGCATAAATTTTTAGAATTTTATTGCCTGTCTGAAACCTATGGAAAAGGCCTGTTTTGCATGAATATTTGGCACCAAGCTGCAGTGTACCCCATCTCGTGCTCTGTACCTTGAGTTGCACTGCAACAGTTTGCCATTTTTTTGACAGCTGAGATGGTGTATAATTTGAAACACTGACATAAAGGGAAGTCTTCAGACAAAGAGACCTTTTGTTTGTGGATTTGGTCGCTGTCCATGGTCCTGACACACATTTTTACAGTAATTCCTCCTTTTTTTCAGCCAGTGTGGCCAGTATCACATTACATAATCTGAGCTGGCAGAACTCAATAGATGTAGGCATTTTAGGTTTCATAAGTGCACTTTTTTTTTAGAGTTGTGTTTCACTTTGTAGCAAATGGCTTCATGGAATCAAATGTTTCCAAAGACGGCTAAAGACACAGGCATGCTTTAATGTAGTGATGAATGGATTCTGGTGCAGGCTGCTTTAAAACCTACCATGTCTCTGAGCTCCTCGGCTGCTGCCTGGCTGCAGTTTGCCTGCCAGTTGATCATTGCTTTTAGTAGAGGTCAAAAGACAAGTTGTGTTTTACAACCCTCATTTTGTGAGTGTGAACTCTTCATATATGGCATTCATCTGTAGAGAGTACGTTTTTGTACTGAATCTAGTTTTTAGAGACACAACATGAGGTGTTGCAACAGTCTCATTTATGTAAGTACCAGTTTGGCCACATTTAACCTGCATTTGACTGTGTTGAAAAGCACCTAGGTGGGCCACCTCAGAAGGTCCCCACGGCTTAACAAAAATACCACTAGAGTGCGCCAAAGTCCACAGTTATTGTTGTCACAGTGTGAAAATCCCAAGGGTGGAACTTTAAGCAAATTAAAATCAGGCTCAAGTTCTTTTTTCCCCTTCTTTCTCTATAGAGGACACTCAAAGGTAGCTTTCCTTTGAAAGATTTAGGTGGCCTGCAGCTGATAGTTAAGCAAGCAGGTAACCGAGGTTCAGGGAGGTTGGGCTTCATGCTGATTCAACAGTTCAGCCATGCTGGAGAGCCCATAGCCTTGAGTTTATCCTGGGACTAAATGAGAAATCAAGATGCATGGATTCCTGTTTAAAGGCAGCAAACACACGCACACACATGCACACACAGCCTTGTTAGTGAAGACAGAAACATAGGAAGTGATATAGAGCTTTCTGAATGGTATGAGGCCCTTGAGGATCACTTCCCGCCTGAGCTGCTCCTCTGAAACCTTTGTAGAGGTCAAGTAAACAGTTTGTATTGGGCTGTCAGCTGTCTGTGTGTGTGTGTTTATGTGTGTGTGCACAATCCTTCCAATGAATTGGTTATGTCTCCTCATAAACTCTTGTTTTTATTCCTCTCTGCTGATTGCATAATATAAGGAAGAAAGAGAAGTCTGCTTTGCTGCTGCAAAACTACTTACAACCTGGAATAAAAATCAAGCGTACATCATCTCTGGCATCATGTTCTACCATCAAATTTAACTGGGACAAAAACTCCATACCAGCTCTCCTAAATGGGGCTGCCTCTGTGCTGATGTCTCTCCCGTGCATGCAGGACATTATGCTAATTTCCCTGGGTGTCTGGGTCCCGTTGCTTCTCCAGAGTTCATTATTATAATTGCTAGACATGGCTGAGAACGCAGAGAATGCGAACCTGAAACCAGCGCAAGCTTTTTCCACACAATCCATATTCAGGGAAACCCCGACAATGTTCCCAATTTGAACCTTAACAAAACATATGGAGATGGTGTAGATCTCTGTTTTCAGCATGTGTACACACACTTAGATTGGCTCTATTATGTCTCGGAATAATGTAAAACAGCTTCCAAAGCTAACCCTGTTTCTGCTTCTGTCTCCATCACTTTGGTTTCACAGTGTATCATTGAAATGCAGCCATGGCAGTGGCAGCAGTGGCGTGCAGGGAGGCCCCAGGGTGCCTCACTCCATCGTCCAAAGACAATGTTGGTGCAGACGTAATGGCACACCAGAGATGATACCACTGAATGTGCTCACTGCGTGCAACAAACTGACTTCTGTGTGGTCAATGTTTTGCAGGAGAGCAGCTTTCCCAGTGATGGCTCCTTTTTTTTTTTTAAATCTGTGTTTATTATTATTTATTTGTTTACCAGTTAATTCTCATTAAGCTAACTTTATAGCAGTCCTTGTTTAATGTTGCCCTGTTGTTCTTATTTCAGTTATAATATTGCAGCAACAGTTGCCACTGAAACACATGTGCAATCTTTGAAACTAAGGCGACTGCGACAAAACATTGACCCTCTGAGCTTTTCTTGGGATGCTCCTTTTATTTACATCCAATTAAAGTACTGACCTTCTAAAATGAATCATTTTGAAAATAGCATGTATCACCAGGTTTTTATTTAAAATTTCCACCATCTTTCTCTGCCTTTACTATAGTTTTCATGATGTATAAGTCTCTTTAAATGTAATGATTTTGAGGTGTGTAAAGACTTAGTTAGATTCAATTTGTTATATTTGTCTTTTGGATTGAATGCTTCCAAACAATCTGCAAATCAGCATCAACATCCACAATCTTTTAGAAATTGGGAAGTGTATAAATGATAAAAAGTACGGAGGTAAATGACTATCTTCAATAGTCAATTTAATAGCAGCCTTCCTTGTTTTAACCCACTTTCATCCTAAAAATCCACCCTCACCTTTAAAATGTATATTTATTTGCAAATACACATCTTCATACCTTCAAACAGTGGTTCTGCTCTAAAATTCACTTTCATTGTCTCCAGGTTAGCTCTTTTCCTTTAACTCAGGCTCCCTTTGTGCAGCAGATCATCCCGAATATAACTTAAAGCTAAAGTTTAATTAAAATAGTTTGTCACCTTTCTGGGTCTGTTAAGCATGAAGCAGGAACATGTCAGATGACCGAAAGGTTTAATGTAAATTATGATTTAAGACCTTTACACAGACCTCACCTTTGCCCATTTTCAAGGCCTCCACTCAAAAATAGTATATCCAAAGTAAAATAATGCTGCAAGCAAAAGATCTATATTACACACAGGTACCCAAGTCTGGTCTCCTCCAATTAACCTGGAACAAGCGGCAGAATTCCCTCAACCACATGTCATTCAGCTCTGCAGATACTGTACATGTTAATGAGACATCCATTGGTTCAGGTGTGTTGGAGAAAGGCTGCACCTAAAGATGCATATATTTTTATTTGTTAGGATGTGTAAATATAGCTAAAAGAATAAAGGAAGATAGATAGGAAAATTGAAAAAAGAAGTTTCAAGGTTACCTATACATTGTTAGGATGAGTATGAATATCTCCCTAAAATAAAGCAGCTTCAGCTCTGGTCACATCATAGGTGGACGTGCAGACTGATACAAGGCAAGAACAAAATACTAAATCAGTTCAGCAGAGGCTTCTCAAATGGTCATTTGACACAGTTTCATCCATTTGTTCTGCCCCAAATGTTCAGATCCAGTGTGGAGTTTCAAAAAGCATCAAATGGTCGTTGGGAGTGTTGAGATGGGACACATTCATGCTCAGAGAGGAGATCAAAAGGAATAATTAAGTTACAAAATACCTATTTTATTTTTTTAAAATAACAAAATGTACAATCACAATGCCAATTTCACTCACTGTTGTCAGGTCTGTTTGTCCCTTTAAGAAACACAAACAAAAAACGTACCAGCAAATTCTAACAGAGTCTCCATTAGATTCAGTTTCCTGACAAGTGTTCATGACAAGAAGCATATAGCAATAGAAAGAAGTAAACTTTACATAACAGCAAAGTAAAGTACAATTCCTGGATATTATATTGTGTTGATCATTAAATAATACAAGGGTTTAATGACAGTTTGTAATCCAACATTACAAAAAGAAGTGGTGGGAAAAAAACCACAAACGAGGACAGAGTGGGATGTCAGCTCTGTAAGGGTTTGTAAACAGCTTTAAGGACCATTTTTCTGTTCTGTGTGTGAAGTGATAGGAGCTGAGAAGATACTGTGGTGATAAAAAAAACTAATCTGATAATGTTTTTGAATTTCTCTTCATATGATGCAACAGCAGGGCAGGTTGTTTATGGGCTTGAGCTGCTTGTGAAATGTAGAATGACATGTTCAATTCACTTCACTGAGCTCAGAACTTCCTCTGTTGAGTCTGCGTGCAAACCTTCAATGAAAAAGCCTTAAGTCTGATCCTCATGCAGGCCCATGTTTTCCTCAGATTTTTCTGTTGGGATTATTATATTACCCACATGCACTGAATCTCATATTGGACACAATATATATATATCAAAAATTTTTTTAAACAAATATCGCTTGCCTTTTGATATCAGATTCAAATCCAATGTAAATGGCCTGTTTGGCCAAGTGTTATCCATTCTCTGAGTGTGTGTGATTCCAGGGGCCTTATAGCGGCACTCATAACCAAAACCACGAGCCCTGCTGGCAGCTAGCCGCAAGTGCTGCTAGAAATAAAACAAGAAATAAGTGCTTTATGAAACAAACATACACAAGTATTCCATATTTTTGGTTACCAGTTTGCTGCCAGCAGCTGAATCCAATCTCCTCGGGTTTTTTAAAGTTTTTTTTTTTAATCTCCTTCCACCCTAGCACTTATTAGAATCTCACATAGTCATGTTGAATGCAGACCTTCCCTCATACCAGGGCAAGAAACTGATTTTAGGTTGGTGTCAGGATGATACAGATCTGGTGAGCCTTGCTGGGGAAAAATAAATAGCTAAAAAAAATGCCAGAGTATCTTTTGTCTTTAACCGTGAGACTGAAAAAATACAAAACCTGTGTGTGAAGCACACACACAAACACAAACTTTACTTTAAAGCTATCTTTTGCACATGATATGAAAGCTATAATAGACTTGGCATGTTTAAGCTATAATCCTGACAGAGCTTTCAGCCAGGTTGGATATGAAAAAAAAATGCAGAAATAGCAAATCCGTGGTATCATCCAAGGATTATCCCAGTCCTGAGGAGTTCCTGTGTCGCAAAGCAACCGAACCTTAAAGCCTGACCTGCTGCTTTAAAGTGCAGCACCAGACTTGGCACCACTGTAATCATCTTTGGACTTGATCCGGTCTTGCTGTAACATTTCTTATTTTGACAAGAAAATACACAAGTATGCGTGTGCATGTCAGACCAGACAAAATAAAGGATATTAAACTGAGTTTCTCTAAATGGATAATTGTTTTTTCCCCCACTAAAGCTGGTATGATGCCAAGAGGCACAATGCGAGTTATTGCTCAATAAATACCAAAAGTTTCATTCTAAGCCAAATGTGTGTCAACGCTTAGCGAGGATGTTGGCCTCTCAGTGTGTCGAGCAGTTAAAACTCAAAGTTACACCAGAAGAAACATTTTGCAATACTCTTTGGAAATTACATTTCATATTCCGAGCCATTTAAATCTTTGGGTGCTACATTACTTTCTTGCTCTCTTAAATTACCTATAAAAAACTAAACAAAACAGAAGAATTTTTTTAACTTAGATAGATGCATCAAAAATATTCAGATTACACTTCTTCGACTCAAGTTTCAAATACAATACATAATTTATGGCTTTATAAGTTAAAACTAAGAAAATGCTTCAATCTACATCAACGTCTCACCAACAATATACAAGTTAAATTATTGATTTTGAGAAAATTTGATGTCCACACCACGTAAGGTAACATATGTGTTACTCTTATCACTTGCTACTCAGTGCTTAACTTGCAGTTTGATATTGTCGTAGTACAAAAACATGCTCTGCAAAAAAAGCCTTAATGAAATACAAACACAATACAAAAGACTTTTTCATATATTGTTGAAGCATCCCCTAGCTTGTGGACTATAATATAAACCAAAACAAAGTCTCATCCACTTGGGTCTAGTAAACCAAAATAGTTTTTCTCATTATTGCTGTGAGAATCACTCCCTTTGTAGTGCCTTGGTCAAAACACATTCCAGAAAGACGAGTCCATGCAGGTCTGTGTTGTTCTTTTTTTTTTTATCTCTACCTTAATTTCTGAGCAAAAGGTAGAGATGGCTGATGAGAGCCCAAAAAATCCCCCTTTCATTTTATAAAAAAAAAGGTTTTGTGCTTTCAAACCATGACATCCGGTGACTTATTCTGTTCTTCCCCCTTGTGCCCCTGTTTTTACTAATATGGCCTCCAGACTGCTTCATCCATGCGGCCTCCAGGGTTGAGAACAGTTGGAGAATTGCTGTGGCTCCCGTCGCCATCCACTCCTCCCTCTGTCTGGCTTGGAAGGTTCGGATTTACCAGGGAGGTGCCCGTGGAGGCGCTAGTGCAAGGTGGGATCATCCGGGACGGCGAGCGGTCCCCACCAGGAACCATGGAGAACTGGTACGAGTTGGAGGAGGCACCGTAGTAGAGATAAGGGGTGCTGCTTGTCTGGAAGGGTCCACTCTGGCTCTGGGTGGAGCCGGGATAAGGAGGAGGAAGGTAGGTGTGGTAGTGGGCGCTTCCCAGCGACATGGCTGAGGTGACGGGTGGGGTGTAGGTGAAGGTGGCTGGATAGTGCATGCGAGGGCTGGAAAAGCGGCTCTCTGTGAGGGAAGAGAGGCTTGGGAACTGACGCTCAAACTGACCAGGGAATGGGCTCAGGTCGGAGGAGCCTGGGAACACACAGACACATTCATTTTATTAGGCTCCATTGGTCAAAATGACGTCTACTGTACATATAATTATATTTCTTAAAAGAATTCCTGATTTGTTAAGACATTTTTTCAGTGTTAACTTTATTATATTCAGAAAAGATAAACACAATAACAACATATTTAGAGGTAAATAAAGACATAAAAGTTTAAATAACAATCCCTAACACAGGGGGATTTGAAAAGTAACAGTCAACTGTGATGGTGAGAGTGTCAGCACTGGGTATAAAAGGAGCACCTACTACAGTCTTAGTTTTCCCAATAGTTTGGGGTTCAAACTTGCTTGGAAATTTATAGGAATGTGTCAAAAATCTATTTTTCAATGCCAAGTTGCAAAAAACTTTATTCTAGTCCAGAATATTGTGAAACGATTCAGAGTTTGAAAAGATCTCTATGTGTCAAAGACACTGACGGAAATCCTTGTAGATGCTTGTGATCTTTCTTTCCCATTGTGGTGTCAGATTGTCAGGTTAGTCCATATTTCAGTTTTTTTTTAATAGATGTATTGTCTGCTCCCAGGAGATGCACATCTTTTCCCAAAATGTGGTTATGTTAGCAGGACAATGGTAATCTCCCTGTGCTACTCACAATAGCTTGGTTTAGTGAGTCTCCGAAATACAACATCCGGAGTCCAGAGTCGATGAAATTCCTTATTCAAGATTCCTCTTGCCAAAAAAAAGTCATGTAAAGGAAAACTGATGTACAACAATACTTATTCTATTCTATTCTACAGGCATTTATCAGACGCTTTTATCCAAAGCGACGTACATCAGAGAATAAAACAACACAAGCCTGAAATCAAACAACGAGGAACAGCATAGATAAGGGCCAGACTGCTGCAAGTCTGTAGTACACATTGTCCTGAAGTGCTAGACTTTTTTTAGTAGATATATTTTCTATTTGTTTCCCGATATAATCAGTGCTTATGTGTGGCTAAGAGCTGGATAGATCTGAATCAAATAGAAGAGTTAAGCTAAGTACCGAAATGCACCTTGAACAGAGTCTTTAGCTTGTTCTTAAAAGTAGACAAGGACTCTGCAGACCGGACAGAGTCTGGCTAGCTAGTGAGTACTTAAAGTACTTGTCCCCCAACTTTTGTGAATATGCTGACGACATCAAAGCCAAGTTTTACAAATATCTTCAAAATACAATTATGTTGGTCATAAAGACAGAAATTTAAATAAAACCTCAAACAAATGAACAAATAACAGTTTTATTGAATATTTGTTTAATTTCCAAGTTTTCTGGAAATGAGTTTGCATTATGAAAGCTAAATAAGTAAAAAATGAGTACACACATCTTCTTAAAAGCATGCCAATTCTGATTAGGACTGTGGCTTTACGTCTTGTAGAGTAATTGAGCTAAACAATTACGTAACTTTAGAAATGAAACAGCTGTACAGTAAATCCTCAATTTGAGCTGATATGTATATTAGCCAATTCAGAGGACCTAATTAACTTTGTGAACAGTTTTTCTTTTAGTAAATATGATTTTAATCATAAGCTTCTGTAGTGCTTTGCACGACATTTCCTGAATTTTAATAACTTAACAGGCACACATCTATATGTAACTGGTAAATATGGACATACAGTGTACAGGTCCCTCCACATGTCTTAGTATATTTAAGCTTACGCATTGTTATCTCTCCATGTGTTGTTAGTGCATATTATATATAAATATATATATATATATAATTGTTTATGCATGCAAATTCATTTGCAAATAGCATATGTGTGTTGAGGGGAGTTTATTTGTGTGAGTACTGTATGCACATAAAAAAAGCAGTTGGGATGAATCAGGAGCTGCACATGTGGAAACACTTTGAGTAGAAACTGTTTCCATGAGATCCATAATGAGGCAGGGCTGAGCTCTGATGTGGCTCCTATCCTCGCCTCCCATCGGCTCCAGCATATGTGTGTGTGTGCATGCGTTGCAAGTCGAGAGAGAGAGTGGAGAAGGAGCTGTTCCATCTCACCCTTCGTTCCTCTTTTTGCTTCATCCCTTAAAAAATACCCAAAAACCACTAACTGGCTGTGGCTAGATCCACGCTGGGCGAAGAGTTGAAGGAGAATAGGAGGTCCTCCTCCTCCTACTCTCTCTCTCGCCCTCCCCACCTCTATTCGTCTACTTTCAGTGGTTTAGTCCAGCCATGGCGCTCTTATCATAAATCACCAGGCGTCTTCCGTGTCACAATGTCTGCTGTGAGAGGACAGGGGGTGGTGGGGAAGAGGGAAGAGGAGGGGTGCAGTCTTCGTTATGCAGGGAGGGATTGCGAAGCTGGGGTTTGTCGCTAGCGTCAGATAGCATGTGCTGCCAATTAAGGCCTTTTAAACTTCCTCCTACCACCAGATTTGTTTAATTCTAGGCGAAATAGTAGGTGATTGCCTCTGTTGTGGAAGAGAAGTGTGATCTCAGACATGACCAGCGCTGTTCAATAAACTCCTGTCTCCTGTTTGAAACGTTTGGACCCTTTCTTGTGCTCCAAGGGGCCCTGTGATGATGAGCCAGATCAAACTTTATTAGCTCAAAAGAAACCAGAGTGTGACATAGTCTAAATGTTTGGAGGGATCTTACAAACACTGAGGCATCACTTCCGAAGTAGGTGTTATGATTTGACTTGATAAACTGGTGCAACCGCTTCTCAAACGTTTCAGCACATGGGCCCGAGTGTTTGAAGTTGCACGGAGCTGGGCGGTGTGTAGCGTGCACTACTAGAGCATCCATATCAGCTTCTGCTCGTACTCCGGTATGTTCTGTAGTGGGATACTGTTACAGCGCGACCTGGTGAGGTGTCAACATGATCTTTGGAGATCTGAGAGCCTTAGGCGCATCACTTAGGAGGAATTAAGCAAGTGGGCAAAGGCTTGCATTGTTGCGCGTGCACGTGCCTTCACATGCACATATGTCACTCTGAGAAGCAAAGCCTGACACTTGAAAGATGAAAGCTGAAGGGAAAGACCAACCTAATCAAAGCTGACAGGGCAGCTGGCTGGATTTTAAACCCCTTCTAATGCAGAGTCACACGGCTGCATCGCCTAATCACTCAGCCTCGCTCCAGGCACACACACCCACATGCACACACACATACGCTTAGACGAGCGTGAAGTGTGTTAGCACAAGGAAACGGACAGAAAAAGAAAGGTAGAAAAAAAATTCACATGGCAGTGAGTCAAACAGGTGTAAAGAGGGAGAAACTTGTCTGGCGGCATGTTGGGATTTTAAAGGAGCTTTCACATGGAGGGAAAAAAGGAGACAAATTGGAACACAGATGTTGCTGTTGCTGCAAACACACTGGCTAATGCAATCACCCAGAATGCCTTGAGAGAGTGGCATATCGCCGTAAAGACACTTTATTTGTCAGTCACAAGCCTGTTATTATCTTAGAGCCTGTTATTACCCAAACTTCGGTTGTATCAAAGGCTTAAAGCTTTGAAAAAAAGCAAACAATAGTTTTTTCCGCCACCACTGCTATAAAACGCCAACCTAACCGCGCTTTGGAGAAACAGTTAGGCTTTTACACCAGGCCTAAAGTCTTCTGAGACTGAACTATTACCAGCTTGCTGGCAAATAGCTTGATGTTTTCTTTTTACATTTTTCTTTGTTCATGTTCCTGCATTTAGTCTGAGTGTGAAACTGTGTGGGTGCACGTTTGTCTTTCCCTTAGCCGATAACTCATTTGCAGCTTATTCGTTGGCCCCGATGGGGGCATGGAGAGTCAGAGGTTTGGAGAGGTGGTTCTACCTGGCAATCGTCGAGGCACGTCACTGATGGCAGGCAGGCCCGTGCCTCGGCTGGAGGAGAGGGGGGTGGTGGAGTGGACTGAGGGGGACGCCATGGGACTCAGGTAGGACGGATACGTCTGTTCATATGACCAGGGAGGAGAGGACTGGGACTGACGAGGGTCTGGTGGGGAGAAATGGAGCGAGTGAAGGAGGAAAAAAGAAAGAAAGGAAAAGAAAGAGAGAGTAATTACCAGTGGGCTTTGTCAAATATTCTACTTGTGCTAAAATATCAAAACAATATTGACAACAAATGCTGACTTTACTTGTGCCTCTGATTCCTGTGTACAAAGAGGTAAGTATCAGTTGGACATGTTATGCAACTTCCTCTGTAATGACACATCTAATGTTTACCTTCTGAGAAGAGATCTTCCTGTTTGCCTTATAAAACATTGTGCTCGCAGCTGAAACACAGAGAGCCTTGTTGGCACTCACCCAGGATGTAAACACATCAGCAAGCTACCACGCTGCTCTACACTTTATCGTGTGTGTGAGCGCAGCAGCATGAGAGCAGAGCATGCAACTGATAGAAGTCAAGATTTCACTTAAATACACATGCTGCAGAAATTGCTTGCACAAACTGGATCTGCACATCTAAATGATTTGAAAACTGTCTTTCAAACTAACTGAAAACGAGCTAGAAAAAGATACAACAGAGGTCATGTTAAAAGGTAAACTATAAACAAACTTGTGGCAAAACAAACAGAAGAATCTGCATCATAAATTGTACCGTTCAAGAGTTTGGACACACTTTCCCACTTATTCAAAAATGTGTCCAAACTTTTGACTGGTTGTGTTTGTACAAACATGTGTCGACCCTTTAAAATCTCTTAAACGTTTACAATCAGAGGAGCGAAATGAAGCCATTATCCACATGAAATTCTTACACGTCCAATCTCTCACCACCATGCGGACATGCTGGCTAACTGTGCCTCAAATGAGCCCCCTCAGTAGGACCGCAAAGCCTTGCCAAAGAAAAACTACCAGCCAAAAGATCACGTGTGACAGGCTGCCAGATTTATCTGTGATCGGGTGGCGGCTGTGTCAAATCGTGAAAGATGGTGTTACCTTCTAAGATGGAGATTGACAAAGTGATGGAGTAAAGAGAGACAGACAATCTCAAAGGCAATATGACACGCTGCGAGAGCCGTCAGGCCGAGGCCTCAGTTGGGGTTTGACGTTTCAGTCTGCGACTCGGTGCAATTTGGGACAATGTTGGGGAAATGTTCAGTGCTCAGAAAAACGTAGATAGCGGGTATTTCATAAGTGACTGTAGCGCTGTATTTACGTAGCAGTTTAAGTGTAAACCAGATATTTCTGTTGTCAATGGGAGCATTTTGGATTGAGACAATTTCCATAAAGCAAATGCTTTTTTAAAAATGTGCAGTATAAAATCAGATATGCTAATTTAAATATATTTTAATGCTTAGAAATGCAATGGTTGATTTATCTGTTATATTATAAGACATTTTGGGGATAACATCCACATACTGTATAAAAAATATAGTGCATAAACAATATGATAGCACTCATAGATTTTATCTACCCATTGGCAACGTTGTTAATTATAAAGAAGCTCCACCCAACAGACTGTCTTGCTTTGTCTTTTCAGACAAGCAGCTTTGTTTATTTAGACTATGATGGTAGTGTATGATACCACGTGGATGTATATTATTCTCTTGTACCATCACTACAGTGGATATAAGCTTCTTTTTTATAGCCCACCTGTTATTTGTGTCTGACCCTGTGGGTTGAAGGAGTTGGCTGCTGGGTTTAGAGTTGGACGCGGGGCTTGAGCAGGAACTGAGACCCTCACCCTCATCCTCTCAAGCTCACTAAGGCGGTCTGAAAACAGGCCAGCTTTAGGAGGGTCCTCGAGCTTTTGACGATGCCCTGCACGAAAAACGAAATGAATACATTACAATCAGAGTTGCATGAGGTAAATTGATGTGGCACAAGCTGAACTGAATAAAGTTTTGGGAGACCTCAGGTTGTTTTACAGACCTGGCCTGTATTTTCCGTGCAGAAAGCCTCCAATTTTTTGCTGGCATTAGTGAAGATCACATTCGCGTCCTTAAAATATTTTGATTTTGGGTAGGCATGAAACCTTTTTAATTTGTACTATGTACCAACTTCATTCACTCCTCATCAATAATATACAAATATTCATATACCTTAACAAATCTTACAAGAGTTCCCTTTAAAATGACCCCAAAAGAGCCTGTGGTAGCAGCGAGATTCTCCATTCAGGCCTAAAATATTGGCACAGGACTCCAGTTTAAATCAGAGAAGCTTCTGCATATTTGGTACTTTCAACACTAATACATTTATTAAGACAGGAAGGAGGACTTAAGAGCAACAATATGACTTATAATGTATTTTATTGAATGAATTTCAAATAAAACCATGAATTTGTTGTTGTAATATTACCTATGGCAATGTTAAACATGAAACTGGATACTAATATCTAAAGTCAAATTAGGTATTTGCTAATAAAAATAAAAAAATAGTCGTAATGTTGCATGCAAAACATCTTTTTATCATCATAGGATAAAATGGACTGTCAGTATTAAGCTCTGTGGTTGTTTGCTGTTCTATTGGTGCACAGTTTGTCAAATATCCTGCATAATGTACAGCTTAATGAGTCAACGTGTATGTCCCATGCCTAAGTTGGCAAACAGTCTATGATCCTAAACAAAGAGGAGGTACAAAAGCTTCAGAGAATGGGATGCTACTAGCTCTTAATTAACAAAGACATTGGCAAATATGTTGTATCGTCTTGCACGACAGGAAAACAGAGTAATAAGAGACTTGTATGGAGGCTGAGAAATGGCATATGTGTTCAGTTTTAACCTGAGGAAGAAGCTTCCTCTAAACACAAGCTCTCACGCCATTGCCCCATTATCCCCACAGGAATCATAACCGGTGCCAAATATATTATGCCCCCTTAACTTTCTGCATTCCTTTGCTGATAATTTTACCCCCTTTATACCTGTTTCTATTCTCATCGCTATTCCTGGACGGTAACTCTACACCTCTCCAGTACACAAACACTTTAAATGCACTTTCATAGTGCAACCTCTGTAGGTCAGACACACTATCAGCAGACAGTGTGCCACTCTCTGTCTAAGCCAAAAACATATCTCAGTGCACTATCGGTCATCTAGTGGGAACCAAATAAAAACCTACTCAGTGGCCCAGGTGTGGACTACAGTTTAGCAAAGGTGGGGTAGAATAAGAGGCCTGTGCACACACAGTTCTTTTTAACATTGACACGGGACTGTGTCAGTGCGTCTGTCTGGTCTTGCACTAGTTCCCCTGTAAAGGCGGTAAAGTAAATATCAAACAGAGGAGAGTAGAAACTCCTGCTGTGTTTGGCAGAGCTCCAGCTGGCTCAGGCAGAAACAGAACGCTACTTCAGAATCAAGCCCAACCTGCCTGCAGTCTAGGTTAGAAACAAAGGCCTGGCGCTACACCTACAACTCAGGGTGGGTGCTGAGGAGAGCGAGGGAGAGAGTAAACAAAGAATGTATAAAAAGGAGTTATGATTTGTGCAACTAAAGCATTCCTAATATTGTGGCTGTGGGGTCTTGTTGCATGTCATACCCAGGGTTCTTTCTTTCTGCAGACTTTTTCAGTCTCTGTTATTGGTAAATAAATGTGAGATGAGAAAAACAAACTTCTGTCAAAATCACTGATGAAAGCCTGGCATTTTTCCACCCCTGCAACAACACATTATTTCAGCCTCAGATGTGCCATTAAAAACCGTCCGGCTCCTCACAACAAAATGATTTAATTTAGAGAAACATTTTGGAACTTGAGAGCCAGATTTTGCTGCAAGAAAATGAGATTTGAGGACGGCGACAATGAAAAGGCAGATGCTCGACAGCCAGACAGGCAGTCATTTTTATTACGATGACGTCTCTGGACTGGCATCGTCCAGCTCAAAATAGACGGGCAGTCTCATCGTCGGCTTCTCTAAGTTGCTTTAGTGCCGAGAACAAAATCGGCTACTTTAGGACTATATAGCATAATTCATGTCCATATTTTATTAATAACATTTCTTCATCGTTCCTGCGGATAATTTGTGCCTCTCCTTGGCATTCATCGCCGCGCTGCGCAAGCTGTGCCCAGTCAATCATAGCATTTCCATTTTCAACAGACTGAATTTCTATTCTAAAAAAGCCTCGGGACACAGTGCGGGCTTTGTGCACAGCCTGTCTCCTAGTGATGGGAATAAATAGCAATGAGAGTCCAACGGGGATGAGGGGAGACAGAGTAGGACGGACACAACCGGGGAGGAGGCACATGGAGAGGAAGAGACCCTGATGACTAGTAAATTAAAAGCCGTTTGTGCATCTGAACCAGTCAAGCAACGCAGGTTCTGTGAAGAGTGCTGAGTGCAACAAATGGTGAAACAGTTAGAAAGAGTTCAGGACTTCACTGTTTTTTTTAGAAAGATCCTAAAATACAAACAGATATTTAGACAGTTTAAAGACGTGTAAATATTTAGACATCCCAGAACCACGGTGCACATTTAGGTCAGTGATTAGGTCCTTGTTCAAATTGTTGAGACACTTTGTGACACAAACTATCAGTAGCTGTTGGTTCCTCTGATAAAAAATGATAACTGAAAGCCACAAAGCAAGAGAAGATGGTAATGACATAAGAAAGTGAGCAAATAAAAATGTTCTGTTTTTTTTCATAGGCATAGCATGGAGATACACTAATGATGCTTCGGGCTTATGCAACCAGAGGGGGAGTGTTTGATTCCTACATAGCAATTAATATGTTCAATTAAATCCCAACAAATCCTAGAAGGAAACATCCCATCATTCAGAAAATGGGGAAGATAATAAGTGGATACAACAATGCTTGCTCAGGCTGGGGATTGCATTGAGGTCAAGATCCGATGCAATCTTATGGTTTCCCTTATATAGGCTATTTGATGAATTGGCTCAATATGATGTGAAGCTCCCTGAGATGACACTGTCATGAAGTGGCGCTTCATAAATAAAGTTGAATTGAATTGAATACAATAGAATAATCATAGAGACCCTTTGTTCTAGTGAAAGCACCTCGGAGCAGCTGCGGCACACTCATTGTGCTAACTTTAGTCAATAAGAGTGATTCCACCAGGTGCAGCACTTCTCTAAAACATGTGGCCGTTATATCTTTTCTGTTTGCCGTTTTGAAACCACGTCAATTTAAGCAAAGCATGTTGTCCAAGCAGGAAGTCAGTGGATGAAGAGCAAGTTGACCCGGTCAAGTTTACAAGCAAGAGTTAAGATGTTGGACCGCACCTTCCTCTCAAACATCAACATCTGTCATCACCGTCGGCACAGGCACCAAGCTATCAGGTAAGAGAGAGTCTCACTTCATATTTCACAATATGGTTAATGAGGCATTAATCTTGGAGGTGGAAAACGACACTGTTTTGTATTGTTTTCACACGACACATCCCTTCTATTGAGCCGTAGTGCGTACTATACTAAGTACCTGCACAGGTATCTGGTGATACAGCGACTCATTCAGGTTGTTGGAGATGCCGTGTACATGCTGTGCAGTTGAGTGTAACAAGAAGAAAGACCCAGATATTTCAGATGGTTGTTGTTTGTAGCTTATAATCTTAATGTCAGTCACTTTCTTACTATACTGTCAAGACATATGTAGATGGCTACAACCTATCTTAGAACAAATATATATGTTTTCTTTTCTCCTGTAGGAATCCAGTATGTAAACAACCACAATAAGGTCCAATTTACACTCCAAACAGCCAGACCTCAAGTCCATTAGTTTAGCAGGCCTTGACAGTAAATACAGTTTTTCATGAGTTAATTACACCTTTTAGAGGACAACAGTTGCCAAACACAAGATGCCTCAGCTGTTTTATCGGAACCCTAGCAGGGCGGAGGTATGAGCCTGGGGTATTTAAAGGAGCGGGAAAGGCGGATGATTTCACTGCCGTAGGGAAAGTCCCTGAGATTCCCATCATCCCTGTGAAAACAGCGGAGATTTTTGATAGTGCCTGCCACTTTCCTGCCCAGCCAGCGGCCGGAAACATGGACAGATTCAGACCAGATGTGAGCACATGCAGAAACACACATAGAAATACACTCAAGATGTATGGGAACGTCTGCACACTTAATCATGTACATTTGCACAAGAGCATCATTGCACACTTGAACATACACTGCAGGCTTAAATACTCACACTTACTTATGCTAAGAAAGATTAGCAGTGAGTATAGATAATACCTTTTTAGATAGTATCTCAAATCACACAGTTGGACTCTGATCCTACAATAGTATTATTGTAGCCTTCCCTGAGACATACGTCTGGTTTCAACTCACCACAGCTGATCTGATAACAGTAAAAGCAAGTAGGCGACATGGCAGGCGCTCCGTGATTAATGGCAGCATTAGATTGAATTTGAGCCTGAGCACAGAGATCTTTGACATATTGTTAGCTGTTCCCTCATATAACGTCCTAGCAGAAGATATCCCTCAAACACCCAATAGTTTTTTTTAGCTAGCTAACGATTTGTTCTGGGATTTCACATGACAAGAGTATCAATGTACATTTTTAAGTCCTGGGGATAAAATACCATGAATCATGGATAAATATTGGGAAAGTGCTTATTCGCTTCCTTTCCTGGAGTGTGTCTAGAAGATTTATGTCCACAGTTTCTGTATGAGAATGAAGAAATATATGAAGATTTAGCAAACTGCTTTCTACTGAAGCTTAGCAAAGACAGGAGGAAGATTCCTGAAGTTACGAGTCAATCAGAATCACTACTAGCCAGTTTTTTGTTTCTTCTTTATTCTACACACTCCTTTGTTTGAATTTTGCTCCTAATTCAGCTCCACTTTGTTCAGGCAGCAGTAAGCAAACAATACCACACACAGCCAAAGTCAGGACACAGCCAATGGATGCATGATACCTCACATATGGTTCAACAAGTCTTCATCTAATATCACTCAAGCTGCATTGTTAGTCTTGATATGCTATTGTGCTGGTACGCAGCTTTTTTATTTAGTGCTTTTGTTCGGATTGGTTATTTTCTATTTTTGTTCATGTGTTTTCCCTCCCTGTGATTCAGGGATCCTACTGGCTATGGTGGTGGTGTGGATAATGGAGGATGCTGCTCACCTGCTGCTGTTGGGCACAGTCAGCCTACATAAAGGGCTGGTCTGCTATCCACCCTTTGTCAGATCGTTTTTGAGCACTTATGCTTCTCCCCAAGCATCTTTGTGCCACCACCATCTCTGCCTCCAATCAATTCAAATCAATTGATTTCTCACATTAGAAATGGCTAGTATGATTGCTATGCTGGAAATCTGAGTTCTTAACTTTACCACTTAGATGGAGCTGACTCTAGACTTTAGGGGGCCCTAAGCAGAATAAGTTATAGGGGCCCTACCCCTTCATGCTATGAGCAGTTTTTGGATAGATGCAACATCCTAAGTCACAATATAACGAGCATCTGGGGTAGTAATGATGGCGATTAGATCTGGGATATATCGCTGTATCTCATTTCTACAAATTGTTCTATAAACCTGGAATATGGCAAACTTATGCCAGGATGCATCGTTAAAATACCATACTTAAAAGGTATATTACCAAGTTCAATGTGGCTACTGAATCACTTTGGGATTCATCAACTTTTTAATTCAGAACAACTTGAGTCTTTCAAATGAAATTTCCATGAAACTGAATCAATGTGATTCAGAATTTTCTGATAGAAAAAATTAAACAATTTGACAAAGTCTGACTTAAAAGGATTTTTTTAAAAACTTGTGGTTATAAAGAAAATGTTCTAACTAAACTTTTTTTTAATAAAGTCTATAATCACTGTTAATACAACTTTTTCAGCATAAGTAAAAATAAGTGGTGTAGAGGAGCCGGTTTTTGTGCAATTTTTAAGTAAAATCACCTAATACAGCCGTTACAGTGTTACATGCTCATCTAAATTAGGTCCTGCCTCTACTTCACGAGAGTCGACTCTTCTTGTTAATTACAAAAAATAAGTACATGTTTGTCAGTAATCGATTTCTTGCTACACTAATAACACTGATGCACATGCCAGGGTTGGCTAATAGCTTATAACTTAACAAGTTTGGTCCTATATTTTGCAAGTTTTCAGACCAATTTGGCAACTCTATTAAAAAAGCTGTTAGTTAAAGTACTTGGAATAACACTTTAGGTCTGTTCAGTTAGAGTCAGGGATACTTTCTGTTTCTTTTTTTTTACTGTTTTGAACTGAAATAATATTTCTTAGACGCTAGGGTTTACAATATTAAAAACTAAAGTGGTTTAGTTTAAAGTGGTTTATTATTTCATTCAGTCATTCACTTGAGTACATTTGAAATAAAAATGCGGTTGTCCAGAGAATTTTCTTCTTTTAACGCTGATAAACCTGTCAAAAATAACCAAATGATTTTATTTCCTATTGAAAGCAATAAAAACAGCGTTAGCACAAACTGAAAAGTGCAACTAGGTGTAACGGTCCCATGTTTGATTTTCTCTTCAAACAGGAACTTGATGCAGCTGCTAACAAAGCAAGCCCTCACTGTCTCTCTAACAGCTCTTACTGGCAGCACTGTGTCAACAAATCGGCCTACCTCTGAGAAAATACAAATCAAACCCAAACAAAAATCCTTAGTTTTTATCTCCCATTTAGCTAGTGTGAGTGAGTGAGCTTAAGTTATACTGTTAGACTGGTCTTTGTGGCTGGTTCTAGTTGTGCTTCTGTTTCTAATGCTAAGCTAAGCTAACGTCTCAATAGTCAAACATCAAGAGTCGTTTTTTTTTTTTATTCTGAACTAGTTAAATTATCACCACATAGTAGGAATTTTCCTGCCCGCTCACTGACTCACTAGCTACCATGTGAGGAAAATATAGTGAGCCAGAAAATCCAGAATAAAAGGGATAATTTATAAATTTAGTGACACGTCATGCCCTCATGTCTGAGCCTTCAGCCTGGTTTATGATCCCTGGATGAGCTTGGGTGACTATATGATTGGGCTGATTCAGAACCCCCATGTTCGTGGAGCCTGGGTTGAATCAGCCAGTCTGTTTGCACGTGTATGTATATGTGTGTCAGTCATCTCATGGTGGAACAGTAAAGTCAGTGAATGAATGCTCTGGGTCTATATTTCAACTTTTTATTTGGAGCGCTCACAGTGGCCATGTTGTTTTTGTGAGCGCTCAGAAACAATTCATTATTTCAGGTGGCAATCCGAAACGGGCAGAGCGTGGATCAGGCAGAGAAATGGTGCCTGCCTACCATGGGGGTCTGCTGTAACGGGAGAGCGTGGTCCGGAGAAGACACAGGGAGGAAAATAAAAACAGAGCCGAGGGGAAAAAAATGAAAGAAAAGGAAAGAGAGAAAAAGGGGAGGAAAGAGAGGAGGTGTGGGAGACGAGGCTGCAAGCAAAAAGAGGGAAGGAGTAAGAAAGAAAGAGGGAGCCAGGCTGTCGTGGAGCGCTGCCAGACGTCTGTGTGGTCCATGCGTTCCAGCCTGGAGGAAGCTAGCCAGGCGAGGGGAAGGGCACACACACACTCACACACTCAGTTATACACAATTCCCATAGGCGATACATTTATTGAACGCCAACATACTTTATACACATTTGTATAATACTGTACAAAGTTTAAAGAGCACACACACAGTTTGACTTGTGTGTGGTTTTCAGACAGGCTCCCGCTGCACCTCTCTGCTCACATTAAAGTGTTTTGATGCAGAACATGGGAGATGTTTCCTGTTGCAGCTCGCGGGGCAAAGCAACCCCAGACAGTGTCTTTTTATCATTATCCTCTTTTTATGATTCACTTTCTGTCTCTTTATTCTTCTGTGTTTGTCTTTGTCTCGCCCTCACTGTGAAGGATTCTGTGTTTTGTGTTGCAGAGGCATTGGCCCCTCTTCAAGGAACTTCATAAGACATTCAAGTGACTGGCTGTCTTGGGAAAAGCCTGAAGTGTTTTGCTCTTTTTTACCCCTTCTCCTCCTCCCCCTTTCCTTTTGATTTCTTTTCCTCCTGATGTTTGGGTGAGTTTTATTTGTCCTACTCCCATTACCAAAGCTGGAGCTGCAGTGCATAGGTGATTCTTCTGAAGTCCTTACTTAATAATTACTTGGATGCTGAATAAACGTTTGTTCTATTTTTGTACAGGTTGTGCAGTTTCTGACAAGGCACCGTCATATAGATACATAAAGAACTCATTCCTATACTAAATGTATGGAATTAAATAGCAGCTGATGATAGCGTCTAAATACCCTTGGATTGATAGGCACCTTGGCAAGTGTGATCATTTAATTTCTGTCATTATATAATGATAATTGAGGTATATCACTCTAAATGCCTCCAGCAGCCTTTCCAGCTGTTTATAGAGTTATTCGGTGTCATCATTTGTTTGAAATGAGTTACTGACCTGTTAAAAACAGTGATAAACACACATTAACAGTGCATTTAATCTCCCACTTAATAATTTTTTCAAGATACATTAAAATCATTACTACAAAACTTCCTTCTAAAGCGTTTCCCTATCACTACTTCTATAGAATAGAAAATTTGAACTAGTTTTATTTTAAATCTATTTTAAAGAAAACAGAAATACCAAAAGTGAAAAATGGCATTATTATTGGGTTAAGAGAGCAAACTTTCCAAAGAAAAAAGTCTGTTTGAATGTAGTTCTGGTTTTATGATTGCAAACTAGTCTGCATAGGGCGGTGGGCCATTCTAATTAATGGATGGGGCTAAAAAAAGTGTCTGGAAACATTACATTTGCACATTAATAATGATGAATAATAATTGGAATTTACCTTGAACTAGTTCAAATTTATTAATAAATAAAAAAAATTGGTTAAGAAATTATTCATCATTTTGTGTTAGCTAGTATTGACCAACTGATCAGTCATGTGATCAGTCTCTCAAGCTTATGATATAGATGTAAAATAAAATTAGACGTTTTAAGCTGTTTTAAGGCAGGTGCTAACTTGTTATAGAAATACACATTTCTTAACAAACTAAAAATAATTCAGATGATTTTAGTTGCAGCTACAGTACCTGCTGCTCTTTCTTCTTGTTGGGGGAGTGTTATTACTGCAACATGACTGTGTAATAATAATTCCCCCCATCAGCCTCTGCTAGCATAAAAACCTGACTAACACTCATCACTTTAATTTATCTGGTTGTCCTAGTTCAGATATCAAACTGGTCAGATATATCACACTTTTTCTTTCCAATATGTTCACATTCGCGATGAGTAATTTATAAGTATGATCAACTATTTTCATATTTGATCAAATATTCCTTATATATAAGCCATGTTATATTTTTTAACATATATAAATAAACTTCCACTAATTCTTCCTCTGGGAAGCACTTTGTGACACGGTGTAGTCACATGATTATTCATATGATTATAACCATGATACAGTTTCTGTTTATTTCGACTCCATAGACTGATATGTGACTGTAACACATGTTACTTTAACACAGTCACTTACATTTATATAAAATCACAAAAAATAAAATATTGACAAACAGTGTCTTCTCAACCAGTGGATCTAAGATGCTTTTCCCTGATGCCCTCTGACCTGTGCATGATCGGGATGGGGGATAGAAATATGTATTTTTGCTTTTACTTAGCAGGGCAATTCCTTTTTATGATATAACTTCTATGGACTCGGTTAAGTTGAGTCACTGTGGATCATACTGGATTTGTTCTAATTAGATTAAAAATGGACTAAAATAAATTCTATTTTTTAACTCGGCTGTTTGTAAAAGTCGTTCAAAACAATAAAGCAGAAATAAACTGAAGTAAAACTTTTAAACAAATTCTTAATATGAAGCCTTAAAAGTTTTAAATAATGTAAAAGCATACATTTCTATGTGTAAGTTAAAGCAGGCTATAAATGTAAGCATAATAAGAGTGTCAAATCATAACCAAGGTGGTTCAGTGTGACTTCACAATGCACCACATCTGCATATTTTCTACTGTTTTCCATCTTCTGAAGCATATAAATGATTACATCAGTATTTTCAATGCCAACTGATGCTATTTGATAACTGCGCACTTAATCAGTGTATCATGGCAGATTGATTCCATTGTTCCACCCCTGTTAAATAAAAAAGTTCCTATAATGCTGAATTAACAGAGCAGCATAAGGACTGTGTGTGTACGTCACTGTGTGCTGCATGGATTTGGCTTGGCACGCTGGTCTCCTGAACCACTAATATTGTCTGCAGGCTTGTAAGTAACCAGGGCCTCTTCACCAACCTTGTTAACACCCTGACCAAAACCGAACCAAAACACGACCCTGTCCCCAAGCCCAGAACCTCACAAGACCTGATGACTTCAGATGCCAGATAGCAGAGACGAATCTGACCTCCAACACTGATACGCACACACACATAAACACTCAGTTATGGCGAACAACAACTGGGATATGCCAAGGCAATACACAGCATGTGTGTGTGATGCCACAATGGTTTTTGTCACCTTCTCTGTTTGTCTGTCATCAATTAACTCTGATGGGAACTGTGGGTTTGGACAGAAAGTCTTGTATATTGTGTTATTATGGCTCGGCTATAATCACTCAGGAAGTTTGTCTCAGCTGGCCACAGCCACCATCAGGAGCAGCTGAAAGGAGACAGAACCACCTATAAAAGCATATTGGTTTAAACAACCACTCCCTGTCTATTAGCTCAAAATGACATTTAATGAGGCCTATTAGCTCTGCTCCAAATCAGCTCTGTGGCTGCTCTAGACTAATGACACCAATAACACACACACTCTCTCTCTCTCTGCAAAACACACACAGACACAAGCACCCCAATGCAGACATGCATGCGTTCGCAGATCATATCAACAAGAGCAAACAGATCCACACATGCCTGTATGGATGAACACACACACACACTCGCTAAGCTGCTGCTGCAGTGGCAAACCACAGGGTAACCGAGAGCTGTCAAGCCATTAAGTACAATGCAAGCCACAGAAACCAAGTTAGATTCCCGCAATAGTAAAATGGCCAGGGGGGGACCTGACTAACCGTTTACCATATCCACACATATACACAAGCATTGTAAACCTCATACCACAGATCTTTAAACTAGGCCTCACTAATATTCATCACTCCGACCACGCAATTAATTAACTACTGTATAGCTCAGCTTCACAGTTCAGACATATGAGCCCTGTTCAGTCATGGGTGGTCCTGCTTTCTCATCTCATATCCTCCACTGATATGAGATGAAGGACTGTGTGTTTGTGTGTGTGTTGGAGGGGGGAGGGGGGTCACATCCCTTAGGAAGACTCATATGGCCACCATGAGGCTCATCAAACATAAAGTGAGACACCCACAACCGGGCGAGTTATTAATAAGAAGAGTTACAGTAGAATTCAGAGAAGGAATGAGAATGCTCCTCTGTTTTTTCTGACCAGTTATCGCCTCATGGAGAAATCTACAACTTCTTTTCCAGAAACAACACAATGTTTTGACGGAGAAGTGCCACGGCATGCCAGTGTATGTCAACTCCTGTTCCCTCCCTGTAGAGGCTCCCGGTGTACTGCAGGCCTCCTAATTACGCAGCCGTTTAACACAAAGTGAGATGGCCAACAAAGCTTCCCCCCCTCTCGGTTCATGTCTCAATGAAGCGTTCACAGATAGAATCTAAGTTTTGGAGTCCGTGCTGAAAGACGGGGGGATGAGGAGACCTGGTGGGGAGGCCACATGTGTGTTTTGCCACCCTCCGACCTCGGCTTAATGACCCCTGTGAGAGACGTGTCCTGGCTGCAGTTTCTCTGTAAATTATACCACCACTGTAATTCTGAGCACTTTAGGGGTTATGTAAGATGACATAGTTTTTATTGCTGAAATTGCTGTCCGGAGACTGAAGTTAGAACGTGCAAATTTTAAAGTGAGAGCTTTTCCTACAACCACAAATCGAACAAACAGAAGGAGAAATGAGCAATTTCTGCTCGGACAGAATATCTTCACCTGGTTTCAAGTAAAACTTAATGGCTGCCATCTCTTAAATCAGAGCTTTAGGGAGACCCCCAAAGCTGAAACGTTGTTGAGACCAAACTGAACATTTTCTAAACAAACTCAGCTCCAGCTCCCATCTGCTTGCACCCAAAATGCACGGCTTGTTTGAAAGTCGTCTGATGCGGGACGGCAGATGCACAGGAAATGCTTTTGATCAAACAAGATGGCTTGAGAGTGAGAACGTGTGGTGGAGGTGGCGGTGGGGTGGGGGGGAAGTGGGCGTGATTGTGAGTACATGTGCGCTTGAGGACAAGCATATGCCTTTGTTTCGGGGCGCATGTCTGTGTGTGTTGAGTGTGTGAGGCGGTTTTTGGCACAACGAGCCGGTTTCCTACTACACAGAGTGATGGTGGTGGTAATCCTACTGTCTCCCGGCTCCTCTGTGTCTCCGTGTGTCCTGGTGCCATATGTGACAGGGAAGGCGGGTGGGTGGATTGTTTGTGATGTGATATTGTTCATTGAGACGCCTTGAGAAGAGAATATTTATATATTTTTTTTATGAATAAGGAGGAGGCTTGTGGAAACAGCTGCATGCCAGACCAGTTGGCACTGATGGTTATAGTAAAGTTTTTTTTTCTTCTCTCCCTCCTCGGTTGTTTTTATATGGCCCATTAAAAGTAGCTGAGGCTAGCACTCTGCTACCCAGTGCACCCTCTCTCACTTGGCCTCATATTTATTTCTTCTCTCTCTTAGTAGATCAGACTATTTTCTGTGAACTCTTCTGTTAACAGAACACAAAACAATCACTAGTAAAACTTTTTTTTAAAGTAAATTTATTTGGTTAAATAGCCTTTCATACAATTTAATGTAGCATTTGCTACCATCGGCTGGCTCTGAAGTAAACCACACCTACGTTTAAAGGGCCACTGCATTGTGTACAGACTACTCTGAGGCATCTTCAATATAAAAATATATTAATTATGTCTTATGGGCATTATGATAAATGTAGTCTTCAAACATTTTTGCTTGATGCAGCTCAAGGACAAAAAGCTCTAATTTTTTATTTCTTTCTCTCTTTACTCCTTTATAATTTGTAAGAAAAACACCCCTTCAAAAACACATTAAAGGAGGAAGCATGATGCGTGCAGTGGTACTCACTCCTGGGCTCACGTGGTCCGTCCACGGTGACCTTTATAGCTCGATGGTAAGTGGCCACTTGTGGTGGGTTGGTGAATACTGTGATTGTCAACGTGAAGCTCTTCCCTGTGGTGACATCAAACAACATCAAATCAGATGCCATCCAGGGGGTACAATGAGCGGTATTCATCTCTGAACCATCCCCAAGTCACAAGTGTGGTTGTGATCATATAACAGCCAGTAAAAACTCGGAAAATTCAACTTAAAGAGGATTAACAACAAACAACACTAGATGTTTTGAGAGGCTCTCATTTAGTTGCTTTGGCAGAGTCTAAATGGAGGACTGGATGTAAGAGCCAGTATCTCATTATCCAGAATTTCTAATGCTGTTTGAGTGGGCGAGAGGCATTTTAATAGTCACTTCCTTTCTCGATAATCCCTGGCAGTTGCTGCCTTGGGGTTGACTGCTTGTCTGTGCAAGTGCGTGTATTCCTATGTGCATGCACAAGGAATGCTGTGAATCAGATTGCAAAAGCCAAGTCAGTGGCTACAGTAACGTCTGAGGTATGCAGAAGCATCATGCAGCCATGGCTACACGAGGGAAACAGGAAGAGAGGGGTGGGTGGCTCCAGCGATGCATCTGAGCAGCTGTCCATTCACTCGCAACCCTTTACACATCCTCCCCTCTTCCTCTATGCGGCTGCGCTTGCTATAAACATGGCTTTCAGGGTAGCGATAAGATGAGTGAGAGAGATAACGGCGACAGGTGTCCCACATACCTGATTTGAGGTGCATGGGGGTGAAGCAAAGCCGGTGATCTGTGGTAAAGTGGGACACCTCATGCGTCACTGTCCTGTTTTTCTACCATCGTTACTGTTGTCTACTACCTTTCTGTAAAGGTAAGTCTTTATTAGACCTAATGATCTCATCAACAGTATCCAATTCCTCTTTAAATACCTTGCCCAATGCATTCCATAACGCTGCTAACATACAGCATCATGAATTTGTTTCCCTCTTAGTTGACTCACTCTTAATGTGCATGCATAGATTTCAGCTATCTTACATGCTATCAGTTTGCTGTGCTTGTACTTATCTGTCACTGACGGGTATTAATTTCAGGCACCTCGTAGCCTGATCTGCCCTGGCTCCTGTGTCACTTCCTGTTACTAGATTCTGTGTCAGTGCAAAAGGGACGCACACAAGGTTTCTGTGGCAACAGATCCAGCCACCAAGCCCCCCGCCCCCCCACTCTTTACACTTCATCACCCATCATCCCTCCCAACTTCCTCTCCTTCCTCTCTCTTTGACAGCTACAGAAGAAGAGGAAACTAAAAGGAACAGTCCCTATCGGAGTTGCTGACAGCACTTATTATAGGCAACAACTTTTTTTTTTTACATTTTTTAAAATAAAGTTTGTACAAAAAAAAGATCTCTAAAAGAATGTCTCCTAAAGAGGCTGCAGAGGGAGAGAGCGTGCAGTCAGTGCCAGATCTAAGGCTGTAAATAAGATAATTTAGTGGCAAGTGACAGGAGAAAAAGGAGCAAAGTGTCGCTTAGTGATGCCAAACATTTAAAGAATGCCATTTGACTGAAGAGAAGTTTTTGTCATTCTGACAGCCTGATGATACGGGCAGAGAGTGATCTGCCGCAGGGCTGCAGCAACCCCCCAGCATGTTTGTGGACTTGAACTGTGCTGGGTCATGTCAGGTGAAACCAACTATATTAAAAAGAGCTGATTTTATAATTGCAGCAATGTTGGATAATTTCTTTTTTTTTATTTGTGCTTTGTTTCTTGCAGAAAAAATGGCTTTTATGATATTTCCCTATTCAACCCCTTTTTTGGCCTGATTATAATGCCAAGAGTTAAAGAGAGGAGCAAAATGATTCACCTCTCTGACTTCAGGTTAAGGGTGGTGGGATTTAGCCCTTGAGTGTGAGAGATTATTATGTGGTTACAAGGTTGGGAATGTGGCCACTAATCCACACCACTGAACCTAATAGCTCCTCATGGGTTGTAACAGGCCTCACCTCTGCCACTGCGGCCCACAAAGCGAAGATCATTGAAGCGCGCTACTTGGTTCTTCATCACACCGGAGGCATTACGCAGCTCAGCCGAGTAATTCTCATCATTGCCTGCCATCACGGTGACAACCGTCCCATCGGGTATATCTCCCAGGGCAACCACCTGTCGGGCACATAAAGAAAAGATGCTCCAGAACATGAGATGCAGTTTTATGGATAAAAAGGTTTGCTTTGTTTTTAATGTATGAAAAAGGAGTTTAATGTAATCTCTTTCAACAATCTTATTTATACGAATAAAAAAAAAGAGCTGAAAAAGCAGGAAAGATTTCAGCTTAAAGGCCAAAACCTGCGTGACACACAACCTCCATCTCATTTTTGCTTTTAGACTCATCAAACATACTGTGCCTTCCTCCTCCAAATTATGTTGATAAATGGATTTAATTTTAATTCCCCGAAGCAGCCGACATCAGGATGAATGTCACTGAATGAATCATCTTAAGTACAATCTTTCAAAGATGAGCACTGAGGCCTTGTGTTATCACTTAGATTCTTGGATCCAGATTAAAGAGGATGAGTGGGCCTGCGAAGCTGCAATAATTACAGAGCCACAGTAATAGGAAAGACTATATAATACTTATATTTTACAAAGTGTCACATTTGATTCAAAGCCAAAGCTACAGCTACAAATTTCCACTTCAGATCATCTTTGATTTGTCCTTTAAATAATATCTGTCAAGTAGCCTACTTAACAAGGCCCTTTCCTTCAAAATGTCAGGGATGCAAATAAATAAATAATCATAAGCAGCATCCAAATATCATTTCATTTTCAACTTAACAACACCACCATTTAACACAAGCATTGCAATAATTATATATCTATATCTAAAAATATCTATAAGGAAATAGAATAGAATATTGGTCATTTTACTCAGTTTAGATAGATAGATAGATAGATAGATAGATAGATAGATAGATAGATAGATAGATAGATAGATAGATAGATAGATAG
>JBAMHV010000024.1:5506934-5542621 GCA_037177535.1 Pseudomugil gertrudae
ATAGATAGATAGATAGATAGATAGATAGATAGATAGATAGATAGATAGATAGATAGATAGATAGATAGATAGATAGGGAACTTGCTCAGTGTGTTTACTAAACACACATGTCTCATTGTACATTTTAAAATATATTTAAAACACAGAATCACTTCGTTTTCTGCTTAACTGAATGTTATTAATATTATTGTTATTTTTAATACAAATGGCTAAAATATCCGCACCATGCAAGGTCATATTAATTCAAAAACTATAGCGACACCTTGAATGCATACAGGTAACATCAAAGAAGATAAAAAAAGCACTGGGTGTCATAAAAACCCATTCTGGTCTGTTTTTTTTTTTACTTGTTTGTAGCTTTTCGCACATCACTCCACACGGACTCACCTTAAAGGCGACAGGCAGCGTCTTGTTGCACCGCCAGTGGGAGGGCAGAACCGAGCAGAGAAAGTTGGGGCTGTCGGTCCGGACCAGCTCGGCCGGGTGGTCGGCGATAATCTCTGCCATGCTGCGGTTTTCGTGGGGGCGCAGTCTTGGCACGGCCGCCGCCGCGTCCGGCTGTCCGGTTGGAGAGCTGACATCGTTCATCTTTCCTGGAACCGGCTGGAGGCTGCTGGACGGCGGACTGAACCTCCGACTGGCGCTGGGATCTACGGGAATTCGCATCACAACAGCGTGGATTATGACAAAAAAAAGGGCAAAGTCTTTCCAGCTCTTTGTTTCTTTTCGCTCTCACACAGTCGGGAGGAAACTCGGGAGCGTGCGCCGCTGCTCGCTGAACCTCAGCGCGCCTGCCAATGGAAAATAGGACTCTGTGAGCGCACACCGCGTTTCAGAAACCCTCTCCACTAAAAACTTTGGTGGGCGCCTACACGACATAAAACATACTTCTCCAGTAACCCGTAAAAACTCGATGATGTTTTTAATGACAGCTTTTTTTTCTCAAACGTCTTGGGGGATGCGACCATGTGCCATAACGCAGGCGTATTTGCTCGTGTGTGGATATAAATAACATTAAACAACTGTCCAAGTTCCTAATAGGCTACACAATATAAAAGGAGAGCAAAAAAGGAAAAAAAAACAGGTTAAAAAAAAGAACACGCAACCCTGCTGGTCTTAAAAGTTTTTGTCTGTCTTTCTTTAGTGAGAAGTCAAAGCCTGCTCCAGGTGCGTCATTGAAGTCTTTGTGCCAAACTGAAAGGCACTGAAAACCCGCAGGCGATGTACACGCTCACGCAAACACGCGCACACGCAAAAAAAAAAAGTTTTCAAAGTCAAAAGGATTAATTCTTAACAATGCTTAACAGGGTTATTTATAATCCCACGACGCAAATTCGCCATATCTTTCTGTAAATCTTCCGGACGAGCCGCAGTTTTGTGTGTGGGGTTAAAAAAATGCTTGATGAAGTCGGGGGGAAAATCATCAAGGAGGCGGAAAAACGAATCCGTTTTTGTAGCTGTAAATGTGGTTAGTGTTTGGAGGCCGGGGTTTCCCGTGCTCAGGCTTTTTGTGGTTTATATAGCTCGAGCGCCCGGCAATTATTGCGCTGATGCGACTCCAACACGTGGTGTCTGGAGTCAGATCCATTCCCTCCGCCATAATCTATCACGCCTGTATACACTGCCAGGACAGCTCTCTCTCTCTCTCTCGCTCTCTGTAAAGTTCATATACATTTATGAAACACACACGGGTGTGTAAGCTACGTCTAGAGCCTCTCTCAGCTTCTGTACGTACCGACATGTTATCGCTTCCCCGAAGCATCCGCGCGCTACCTAACTCCGGGGGTGGTCATATCCAGTCAGCGGCTCGCATCAGATCCGTCAGACCGTGTTGTGTTACCCTCACACACATGCGATCAGGGGGGAGGAGGGGGGAGAGTGGGCTCGCCCGGTGAGGAGTGAGTGAGTCACCGGTGGAGAGTCAGGTAGAAGAGGCGCAGGAGTAGAGTTTCAGTCGGTCGCAGGGGAGAGCTGTTGCGCAGGTGTACAGGTATTCCAGTTATACACGGGCTTTAATTTATGTTCATCCGCGCGTGCAGGTCTGAAGTCAGTGTTAAACTAAACGTCATCGTTTTTTTGTGCCTCATGTGAAAAATGAAAGTCCATAAAGCTGAAAGATAAAACCGAGGGTCGTTTTTGCAATGTGTACATTTCCATTCATGAAGGCCTATTTTAAGGTGGTAATTTTAGTTCTTTAACATTTTTTTACTTTATAGCCAACAGAAAAAAAGGTCTTATTGTTTTTTTTTTTTTTTAATTTTGCATTTCTAGTTAGCCTAAATGAAGTCGTAGTCTATGTATAATGTTTTGGCTGTGAGTCAATGGACACCGAAAATATATTCAGCTTAAATTAACTTTATCTAAAAAATGATCACAATAATTAAATAAAAATTGATTGTTGATTTAATTTTTAAATTATTTTTGTATCCTCATATTTTCATCGTATTTCTGTAAATAATTATATGTTGATATGATTTTTAATGTAAATCCCACAAATAATTAGCTAAATAAATCATTTTAACATGCGTGTAAAAACAAAGGCTCTTCAGAAATTTATTCAGATAGTCAGATAGTTATTTTATTTAACTTAAAATTATTTTGTTTTATAAAAAAGACTGCAAAAAAAAGAAAAACTCTTAAAATCAAAAATATTTTTGCACAAAATCTGATAAAATAAAACCCTGAAAGAAAACAAACAAACATTTGTGTTTGAATATTTCATATTTAAAAAGTTTTGTATACAAAAAATCTAATTTCTTGAATTTTTATTGCTTGAATAATCAGAAAAAAGGAAGCATCCACATCCTTTTCTCCTGCCCCTAGCTCTTGCATCTACTGTAGAGGGCATCATCTACCCTCTGTGAGACTCCACATCTAAGCCAGCACTCATCACCCACCCCACCCTCTGCCCTGATTTCACATCAGTCTCCCATTGAGCTTTCTTTTCCTTAAAAAAGAAAAATCAGTGCCACATCACAGGGCAGCATATACTTGTCCTTACTCTGTGTTACTTTTCTGTTGCTCCCCAAAAGGTTTTTATAGCACCAGCACCATAAGACAAAGGCCTTTGATACTCCAGGCCTCAACTGGGAGGCACAGCTGTTAAGTTATTTGGATCCTGTCACGGCTTTTGTAGCCTGTTTTTATGTAGTAAAGTCAGATATAGTGTTCTATATTTGATGAAAAAGACTTATTTTTTGAGCCAAAGAGAAAAAAGGGGGGTTTAATCACAGCACGACAGCCTCAACTCTTGTAATAGCCTCTTCAAGTCATAAATAGGCTACAAGTGAAAGTTTGTATGTGCATGCATGTGCAACTCTCTGAGTGATATATATATATATATATATATATATATATATATATATATATATACATATATATGTATATATATATATATATGTATACTTTATGTATATGTATGCAGTCTAGAGCACTGACATGCTTCTGGCACCTCATCATGCGGATGGATGGAGGGAATAAAAAGGAGTGATTGAGTTACACTCTCCCTCCATGTGCCTCAAACACCAGAAATATGGTTCACATTGTCCAACATTCTCAAAGATCAACTAACGATTCATGGATGGATAAATCTGAATAGTAGTAATTAAATCTGTAATAGCGATAAACACGGCCTTGCAGGAACCGTGGAGGTAGTTATTCCGCCAGGGTTGGGTTTCAGCTTGGATAATATCCTTGAATACACACAAAGTAGAGTGGAAAACATCCAAAATGTAATGGGGGGAATTTAATTTAGGAAATGTTTGGGATAAAATTATAACAACCTTTCAGTCAATTTAATGTCCTTTGCTCAATCAGCTATATTATCTTTTATTTGGACTCTAAATCAAACAGGATTTTTATATGTAGAATTGTTTATTCTCATGGTTTACACGTGAAAGGCTTGTCAATAAGTATCTTATTTAACTATACCAATTTCTTTAAGTCAAACTAATCAGCCCTGCATTTACATCTGCTGCACCCTTTCGTTGTCTTACCAGAGGCTGCATATTTTTTCAGCCCAACCCCAGGCCCCAAACTCTCCCTCCCCCCCAAACCTGGTCGTGACTTAAACCCTGACAAGCTCAGTTCATCAAAGAGTGTTTGTCCCATCTGACTCCGCTTTGCTTCTCCGCTGCACATCCAGCAGCATCTGTCTTCCAGCTCCCTGTAGTACAAGATACGCTTCACATTCATACACGAGGCCTCGCTGTCTGTCTCTCTGTCATTCAGAGGTACCGGGCCGAACCCTGCACAAGTTCAAAATCCACCGTTTGATGTCCTGGAGATGTGTGGGAGACAGCAGAGAGGTCGTTCATGTGCCAAAATGCACTGCTGCACCCAAAATACAGCTTCTCTGCTTTGCTTTGGCAGATTTATCCCAACAAAAAATCTACTTCTGATTAAACGTGAATGCTGGAACGCTGGGCTTGCGGGATATTTGACTGATCCTGCTCAGTATTAACAGATCTAATATTGTATAGTAATGAATCTAGCACAAAGCTGTGCAGCTATGCAGCGGGTCTCCAGCTCGCCTGTTGCACAGCTGGATCGTCTCTTTCAGCTCTGGTATTATTCATCTACTGTGTTACACTGGCTTGGAGTCATTGCACAGTAGGAACAGTCAAGAACCACAGTGTACCACATTCAGCAGGATGTAAGTTCTGTGATTTATGGTAATATTGTATTTCTGCAACTCACTTTCAATTATTTGCTTATTTAAAAAAGAAAATAGAAATCAAACTCAGCTTTGCGACTACTTTTGCTGACATGATATCAGGTGTATAATACAAATTTCTGGTTTGATTGTGTAAAATTGTGTAATCCGCTAATAGACACACCCATTGACTGTATAATGTTGACAGCAAACTTACCGCGCTCAATCTTTTTCCGCATGTTTGTAAGCTTTACATCTCTCACTTAAGAGACCCACGTGTCCTCGCTTTGAGCAACACCTCATTAAAACTGATGACCGCAAACACACATTCAAGGCTGCAGCCAAAAAGTCAAGTCCAGCAGCAGTTTTAGCCCAACAGTATAAGCTAATGAAACCATGTTTGATTTAATCTGTCACATTTGTCATTTCTTTATGAATTGACAGGAAATGTAGGAAATAACCACAGTAATCTTTGCTTTTTGTGGGATCAACTTTATTCTTCAATAATAGCTCAATTCCCCGTAGACTAGCTGTCTTCAGGAAGAGTTCCCCAGGCTTGTTGAAGGACGTTCCAGAGCTCATCTTTGGATTTAGACTGTCTTTTTGTTTGTGCTCTGTCAACACGACCCAATACTGCTTCAATAAAGTTGAGGTGGAGGTTTTATGAAGCCTTTTGCCACTGATTACCACTTTAGTTCTTGTGTCATTTGGTATATCTCAGCACTTCCTTCCTGTTTTCCTTTTTTTTTAATATTATGTAACTTTTTGACCTTTAAACTCCACGTTCTGGACTCATTCTATGATACAGTGACACATATTATGGGCTTGTCTGTCTTCCTGCCGAGCAACGTCCCGAGGCTGAGAAACTGCATTGTACAATCTTTTCTAATGGGACGTTGCAGAATCATGTATCCAGGTTTTACTTTAAACATAACATGCCAGCAAGCAGTTATAAAGACAACAGCTGATTCGACTGCATCATGACTGATTTAGCAAAGAAAAGCAAGAGGACATTACCAGAGGAAAAGAAAAAAGGAAGAAAAACCTGACTCTACTTGCTGGTGTGAAGAGTAGATGGATGATGAGGGAAGGTGGATGGAAGTTGTGCAGCTCGTTTGTAAGAATAGCTTCTTCACAGCCACCCTTCACAGACAATGTTTCTGGGAGATTTCAGCAAACAGCACATAGATCAGATGAAAGTCCAGATGTGTCTGTCAGCTCCTGCGTTAGGTCTGTGCTGGATTTTTACAATGTCTTACTTTTTTTTTAACTGCTCCTGTTCTGTAGAATATTTTATACATGACACACACTGACAATCATGCTGAAATATGCCAAGTATTTAGCAAATGACATAACAGTTTGTGTCTGTAAAACTGTATTCCTTTGGTCATTTTGTTTCATCCCGTTAGGGTAATTGCCTTCTTTGTGATTAAATGAGTTATTAGTAACCTGGTTATAAAAAAAACACATTCCTCTGGTGTTGGTCAGGTAGAAGGACTATACTTAAAATGTGTAAATGAAACCTCTGAACAACCTTAAGAAAGCCTGGAGAACTGTTGCTGAAGACCACTGTTAAAGATTTTTTATAGTCATGCTCCTTGGTAACAAAAAACAAAGAAATATGGGGTAGCTCAAAACACTTTGCACTGTACTCTACGTTACTGTCGCACAGCACCATTCGCTTCACTCCTTCTCTTTTACATCAGCACATACTGCAGGAACGGTATGCTCACTTAAGACTCAGGGTTAAGGCTCCATTTCACAGTTGTGCATTTTTCAAAACACTTAATTATAGCTTACTAGAGGAGCCCAGTGACAAGGCCCAGGCTTCTTCAGCTCTAACGGGATGTTTCCATGTCTGGCAGACGACCAGCCAAGCAGCCTGCCAGCAAACCAATCAGAGAGCCCACCAGGCTCGGCAGCAAACCAGTCAAAGATCCAGGTTGACTTGCCAATCAACCAGGAGAGCAAACGTGTGCCTGCAAAACGTGCTCACTGGTTAATAAAACCGATTGGAGGATGATGACGGGTAGAAACTTTACTCCTTGTGACCTCATCGTCACAACGACACATCTACGCACTGGTCCCAGATCACAGCTAAGCCCTTAATGACTGTTTGTGACAGAGCCTGTGACATCACCATGAACTGTTGGTATGAGGACAGCACGTTCTGCAGTGCGTGTTGCTTGGTTCACAGAGCTGCATTAGACATTGTGATGGCTGGAGTGGATGTGCCTACAGGGTTTAATGCACGCATCTTTCAGCAAGTGATGGGGAAAGATTCGCCTGATATTTCACTCTGTTTTAGAAGAAGGAGAAGAGAGTATGGAAAATGATGGAGACATGGAGGGGGCGGCTGCTCGCTGCTTGTGGCAGCAGGGTAGGGGAGAGAGGGAGGGTGGAGGGGGTATAAAGACAATTTCCTCTCTGCTCTTATTGCTCTGACTGTCTGCCGCCTACCGCCTTCATG
Organism: Pseudomugil gertrudae; assembly: GCA_037177535.1. Lineage (NCBI taxonomy): Eukaryota > Metazoa > Chordata > Actinopteri > Atheriniformes > Pseudomugilidae > Pseudomugil > Pseudomugil gertrudae. The sequence continues at coordinate 5,514,059 of JBAMHV010000024.1, forward strand.
GAGGTCCCTAATTGAGATCACTTGTTCTTAAAAATAGGAACAAAAAGGAACTTCTGCGGGCTGGAAGATGGAGAGGAGAAAATAAAGCAGTAATATGTGATGAAGGCTGCCATTAAAGAGTCCCAATGATAGATCTGAGCAACTGAGATCTCTCCCTGTGACTGCCAGTGAGCCTTCAGATGTTGATGTGTCACACACCACCTGCTGTCACCGTGCATGCGGAGTAAATGTGTGGGTTTTCTTTGAGTGTGTGAGTGTGCCGCTCTTTAATGGGGTAGGGTGACAGTGCCTGGGGCTGAGTCCAGAAACATGCCAAACAGTGAAGCGTTTAGTTTTTCCACTCTTGTATGCATTTGCATGTATTTTGCAGTTTGTGTTTAACCACGCACACTTGGCGGCCCCTCTCTGTGTAGCTTTTGCATTATTAGCTATATTCCTATTAGTCCTTCGCTTTCATTCAACCGTTCCACCAATCAAATCCTCCCTGGTGCAACCTTCCCTTGACTCCATCCCTGAGCTCCCTTAACGCTGAGCTGGTTTCCCTTCAAAACATCTGTCACTCAATCACGTCTGATCATCCCATTAATCAAACAAGGAGCCCCGCTCCTTGGAGACCAGTTTGAGGGATTGGCTAGAAGGAAAGGCAGCACATTCAGGAGTGGTACCGGACCACGGCTGGGAACAGGAACCCTGTAAAGAGCGTTTTTCTTGGACTGAGACCTTCTGTTGGTGCTTAAGACAATACAGACACTCGGGCTTGGCCAACATTCCACTTTACACTTTCCCCTTCCTCTGTGTATTTCACTGGTCTACTTCCTCCCTGCAAACTAGCCGGCTAGTATCAAAATATTTATAGTACATCTGCAAGACATGCTGTTCTCATGTATCTGAGACCGTTTAGCCCCATGTTCATTATGCGAGGTAAAACCAATACCAGATTCACAGAGGGGTATTTCTTTCTGTTGCCCTTGTGCATGTAGTATGACTGAGGATGATTTATGTGAGGTAAGGATGCACAGGAGAGATAGATAGAGTGACTGCCTGGCGAGAGGCAGACAAGCAGTAGCCCAGACTAGCACTCGCAGGGGGGCTATCGGCTATCATTAGGCCATTTCCAGAGCTACGGTTTGGAAACTGTAACAAGGGAGGGAAAGGAAAGAGACAGAATGGATGTGTCAAGGGTGGAGAATGCACATGGACATGTATGCATTGGGTTCAACTTGATGTAAGTTGGTGTATAGGATACCTTGAAGGGGAAAAAAGTCTGTCATAGATGCTCAATTGCACACAGACATAAACATTTAACTATAGACAGAGTTAAGCTATGCCTGGAAATGAGCGACATGCATGTTCAGTTTGGCGTGTTTAAAATGTGTAGTAAATTTTACATCTCTTCGCTATAACATCATAAATTTGATGTCATGAATGAAGCTTTAGCTGTGCAGAAAAGCCTAAAATAAAGCTTTGGCATTGCTTTCTTTCATCACTTCTGGAAGGTAAGTGACATAAAAGCTGTTGTTAAGTCAAGTGAATATGTCCATTATTGAGACTACAGACAATCAGATAAAAAGAAAGAAAAGAAAAAACAAAATAAAGAACAGAGCTGGACAAGCAGCCACTGAATTGGGTGTGTATCAACCAACAGCACTCACATCTGACTGTTTGCTTTCCTTCTCGTTTTCCCGATCACTTCCTGAACACGGTCCAAGCTCGGAGCTAATCCAACACACTGAGCCTGAACTCTGCAACCTGGAGCCGCGTGTACTGGTTTGAGTTCCAAACTGTTCACATGTCAGAATGGCCCCAGGAAGACTTGGCTTGTGAAACGCTTGGAGAGGTCTTGCATGTTGCTTCTATGCTCTGTGAGCTGAATGAGTTAAGCTGATGGTGTCGTGTCTGACGCAGTTCTCTCAGGTAGGCATTTACCTTAAACCTTAGCCTATAATTACACAGAGCTCATTAGGCTACTGGTCAGAAGTGACTCACAATAAAGTGGGGGTGTAGAGGAAGAAATGAATAAATAAATAAAAAGAGGACAGCTCATGTTCATAGCCTGCAGCCCTCAGACCAGATAAAATCAAATCTAGTAATACTTAGAAAATGATGCTTTCAACATTATGAAAACGGAGGGAAATTTTCCAGGAGGTATTTAACTATCGTCTGATTATGTGACCTATGATCCTGTACTTTCCGCATACAGTGAAGACTGGTTATTCCAGGATGGGGATTTCATGTCGTGTCTGCTCTGCCTCTAGGCTCGGATGACGCCAGCTTCACGGTGCCAAAATGGAGCCCCGAACAGAGACTTGTCGACTGCTGGATCCCATGAGAAACATCAATTACGTTGTGAAACGCTGTCCTTCAAACACAATCTATTCTGTGGTGTTGCATTATGGCAAAGCTGAGAATTTGAACGTCACATGGGTAAAATATCCCTCTCTGGCAACAGGGTTGTTGGGATGTGGTCTAGAGCTGACAATTAAATTGTCCGCTCAGAATACACTCTGGAAGCTTGAGATTTATAGCAAATAATTTAGCAAGAACTGATCATCTTAAATATTTTAACTGGATTTTATGGCATCATAGATCACTGTGATATGTTCATGCATCCTCTGGAGACTGAGAACTGTCCCCAGTAGTTGCTGCACTCATTTCCAGACAATTAAAGAAGCTCTAAACAGTCCAACCTCCCCTCACTGAGTGATGATTTAAAAGACTGTCACCGATAAGTGCTCTTTTTTGCATTGCTCTGACATTGTGGTACCTAATGTTGTGCAACCTTGCCATATAGCCCCCTGAACTATCCTTCAGGTCACACAAACCAACTTATACCAGTAAAAACAAGGCTAACAATCATTAAACGGATGTACACAGCAAAAAGCTGTAAACATTAAACTTGTGTTTACATTGCGAGAGATTCTTTTTCATCAGTAATAGCCTCACACTGTGAGCCTGATGATTGGGTAATATTTATTATGGGCCCTCTGGGTGTGCTTCCCTCCCAGTCTCTCTGATGTCTATAAAACCTTCTCCCCTCAGTGCAACCGTAGCACATGACAAGCTCCCATAGCCTGATTGCATATGTGCTTTTAATGTGTGCCTCTATAGTGCCTTTAATGTGCACAGGTCATGTGCACATATGCGCGTGGGTGTGTGTATGTACGATATATGTGTCTAGCAGTAAAGGGGCTGGCTCGGAGACTTTGGTTAACCAGACTATAATTTGGAGGCCCAGTGAAGACTCCCAGCAGCCCCTTGCTGTTTGTTTACCAGAGAGAGCAACGCTAACTGTTTCTGCTGCATCTGCAGGCTCCTGCAGGAAAACGGCGTGCTTAACTGTCTGGCTGTGCATGGAGGAAGCGTGAGCAGATGTGTGTAATGAAGAATTCATGTAAAGGTGACAGCTGAATAGGTGAAGATGAATGAGTCTGTGAACTTGTGAGGACTGTTTTGAACTTCAGAATCGGCAAATTAACATATTATCTATGTTTTCACAGAAACTGAAAAGAGCTGATGTTCCTTATTCCCTCATATTTCTCAAAGCTGCACAGAATCAAAGTTATAATCCACATAAACCTTTTCTAAGCTGGTGGCTAGTGATGAAACAAAAGAACCCAAACTCCACACAGGGAACAGCAGGTTTGCTTAAAAAAATGATTGTCAGCAAAAAATGACTGCTATTTTTGTTTGTATGGGAATTAATTCTCCAGAGACTGAACTGCTCGCTTTCTGTCTCTCTTTCTATATTTTTTCCCCTCTCAGTAATTCTCCTCCCGAGCGGGAATCAAAAGAAAACAATGCAATTCAAAAGAGCGGAGCTCCCAGCCTGTCATTTAGTTGTAACTTTGAATCATCTTTGCTCTGTGTGAGCTGCATGAACTGAGTTGTTGCAGCATCCTAAAATTCCATCACAAGACAGGAAAAAAGACAGGAGGAGGTGAGGAGCTTTCAAAATATCACTCTAATAAAATATTCCCACTCCCATGGGCTTCCTCCTTTGCTCATTCAGCATCAGGAGAAGTGAAGTGGAAAAGGCCTGTGATTGGCCTCCATCCATGAGGGAGAAAGAGAGGGGATGAAAAAAGTGAGAGACCTATTTCCTTTGGGAAAAAACATACAAAAAAGAAGGAACAGAGCAACAGTTGAAGGAAAACTTTTAACAGCGACAACAAAACCGACTACAGACGACTGTAAGAGAGCAGCTGTCTGGGTGAGTGACAGGATTCACTTCCAGACTGAAAGCGTGCTTCAGCAAGGATCAGACAGAATGTACGTATATTGACTTTGATCAGCACAAGCTGCATGTCGGAGTGTGATCGGCTTGAATGTGAGTAAACCGGAACAGCTCAAAAAAATAAAAAAAGCAACAGCTAAGTTCTCTAAAGACATCAAACCCAGTCACAGGAAAGTGCTTTCAAACAACCTGAAATGTAACATTGGGGATTATTCCTTTTTCTAACATTGCTGCTCCAGCAGAAATGATTTGAAACTTTGTGTTTTCCACTAGCAAAAGTCATGCAGACTTCACGAAAGTTGTAAAACAAAAAAGTGCTGCCACTTTACATGGAATTACTTAGCATGTTTATGACGCAAACTTGCACAACCATAATTACTCTAGTGAGGTCTCGCTCACGTCTAAGGCAACTTGGTAGCCAAGACATAAGATTTATCAGATACAGAGTTTTAAATGTCCTTATTTTGAAACAGGTCATTTTAATGTAAGTGTGCAATGTAAAAGATTTATACACTTTAAAAAAAACTTTTGATTGCAGCAGCACCTTACATTTAAAAAGCTTTTTCACACTAAAAGGTGCAGTCTACTCTGATTCACCGCCAGATTGGTCAAAATTGTGGCACTCTTGAGGTTTTTAATTCTTTATTTGATTTGTACCAAAAACAGAACACCAGATTCTCCTTTTAGAAAAATGCACCATAGCTAATTCATTTTATGCAGGCAAAACAAATAATGTATTTAACCCCTAAACCATTATAATGCCTACAAATGTGCATAGTTCAGTCTGTTTTCAGAGAGCTTGCAGATGTGTACCCTGGTGTAGCAAATACCACCAGAAACCGCTGAGGCAGTGTTGCGTAGTATAACTGAACACAGAAGAAAAAATCACAAAGTATGTAATGGCTGCATGGACTATCGCCGTCTACTGTCAAGCCTCTTTTTATGTGTCTTTCTACGAATGCACATTGTCACAATCTCATCCCCCATCGCTGTGTTTACTATTGCCTAAAAGTGATACTGAAACTCAGATAGGGCCTTACTGGTTGTAAAGAAAGAATACCACGACAGAAAAAAAGACTTGGACCAAAGCTGAGCTTGAAGTAGGGTTACGGGTCCAACTTTTCCAGTTGCCAGCGGCCATTGCAGCAGCAAAAAAGCCAACCAAGTCATCCAAATCTTAAGGATGTTTATGTTTTCTTCCACATAGTGAAGTCTGCCCACTTTGGTTCTGGTTAAACTGGTGTGAACACAGGCGCATTTACCGGAAAGCACGGAGGTACTAAGACTCATGAACGGAGTCAGTGCTTGAACCAAAACTGCGTCTATGTGAAGTGAACTTTAAGCACTGCCCTCCAGTGGATGTACTGTTATACAACCATACCAAAGCAAAGGTAATGTGTGTGTGATGTTTGACACGTTTCATAGGGATGTGCCAATAGATGTTTCTAGAAAGCCTAAAATAGACTTTAACTAGACTGACTTTCCATAATTATAATGGCAATGAGAAGTCAATCTGTGTCACTAGAGACAAAGACAAAGACATAGAACGTATTTGTTTCTGATTGGACGACTTGGCGGTGGTGCTGCCTGGTGATGCAAAAATGCATACTGAAATTCAGGAGCAGATTTGTCTTTTGGAGGTGTAGACTTTGACTTTTTTATAGTGACCATAAGTTATATATCATCCTTAAAGACAAGTAGGAAATCCAGAAAGCAGGACTTTTCTTTCTGAAATTGTATAAATCACATAGTCATGAGGGAACAGGTCTTCATTTAGCTTATGATTAAAGCAATACCACACTATTTATTTACACATAACTTTTATTTTTTTGTGTGATAAGAATAAGACAAATCTTAATGAACTGCTTTCTACCTCTTTCATTCATTCTTTCTCCCCCTCCTCTCTATGTGGAAGCAACTTTACAAACAGGAGCTACCTTTCAGAGCTTACCTCCTTTGTCCCCTGAGACTTATATCAGCTACACACACGATTCAAACTTCAAAGACTACCATCCTACTTAACACACCTACACACACTCCCCTGCCCCCTATTGTGTCTCTGGGGCATATTTAATTTCAGTGTCCCTGAACACATTAAAATAAGGCTCCATGCTTGCTTGTGTGTGTGTGTGTGTGTGTGTGTGTGTGTGTGTGTCACAGGTGGTACAGTGCTGGTGACTTTGATTATTGTGGTGTCCAAAGCATTGCAGCCCCATCACATTTGTCATCGCCATTTTCCTGAAAGCGTGTGTGGGAGGGGAAGGATGAAGGCAAAGGGGGAAGGAAAGGAACCGGGAAAGCAGGGAGGCTAAATGACAGTAAATGACCACCCCCACTGTACCATATGGAAGTCAGTTTTATGTTGTGCAGTCAGTTTTCATAAGTGCAAAATAAAAACCCTCCTTTTTGTTTCTCCTGCTTCTTCCTTCCTTTCTTTTCACACAACTTTTACATCAGAAGTCCAGCTTTACCATAAAAGGTCCTAAAACCCCTCACTTCCACACGCGGATGTTGAGTTGTTCCGGCCACCATAAAAGGTCTGTGTGGGTGTTGCTGAGTGGGTGGGCTCTCTGATTTTCAGGTGTATTTGATCTGTTGTGTTCACACCTCAGCGCTGACAGGGGGACCCTGCTGCGTGGGCAGGTAATTTGAGCAAATTAGGAGATGGGGCCTGTGCGCTATTAATGACACCCCATACACTCTACTGCACGTTCACCTATTGTTCCCTCCTGTGCATTCACCTTTCTTTTCTTCTGCTCAGAACCACCCCCCCTCTCCTCCACCCCTCGTCCCATCTGTGCCTCCTGCTCAACACCCACCTTCAGTTTTTGTAAAGGCACAGTGTATGGTATGCACACACATAAACATATAGTGCACATGGGGGCGGCAGGATGGAGGGGGGATTGGTTCCAGGTGCCAGTTTGAGTGAAAACATTAATCAAGTGGATAGATCTTGCTGTCAGTGCACACCTTTAATGCACACACACAATGTGTGTGTGCGTGTAGGCCTTTTAAAATGATAGCATAGTTTAATAGTAATCACATACCGTTTAAAAAAACCAAATTTCTCCACAAGAGCTTTAAAAACAACTGTATTGAGTGACAAATGATCGTAACTACTAAAACAAGGATAAAGCAGCGTTTTCACTCATGTGTTTCCAAGCTAATTATCACATCTTAACATCTATTTATCCTTTTATGAAAAGTTGATCTGCTAAATCCTCCCATTCCTAATTCATGCTCAAGCCCATTTGCATTGCATCATGCGTAAAAATCAGAATTTCTTCTTGCTCAGCTTATTGATTGAATTTCTGGAAAGTAAAGGTTTTATATTATGGAGACTGCAGCCTGAGTCAGAGGGGGACACCACATTCCTTTGAGATTAAACTAACAAGGTGAAAAATGTGCCCTCTTCTATGCGTGGTGCAGAACAGGTAAGGCCTTATGTAAGTGCCGCGTCTCGCTCATGTTGCTATAAAGCTGAACCCCAAACATGTTGAAGGCTCAACAGTCCATATTTCCTCTTGGCATGGAAGCTGTTTTAAAGGAAGAGGAGTAGGGTGAAGAAATGAAGCGGTGAGACTGCTACATATCAACTCTGCTTAAAACTTAACAATCACTGAATAATAACAGAATAGGAAGAGCACGACACAAAAAGAGTGGGTGATCTGGGCTATAATACTGGTGTCTGTTTCATCATGGTTGAACCAGTTCCAAAACAGACCAGTTTGTGTTAGGTAGTTACTTCCTCTGTGTGCTCATATCGGTAGAAACCCCAACATGATGCCATTGAAATGGACGAGGGTCTGCTGTTTGTTGTAAAGTGTTAAAATAGAAAGAAAAGCATTAAAAAGCCTCTCCGGTTAACGCGATTAACCAAACTGGTAATTATGGCATTTTTTGTAAATCAGAGTTATGCATGGCACGAGTTTGAAAAGCTGACCAAAAACACGCTGCAATTTAATTTGATCTCATCCAAAATAAAAAGCAACTTTGTTACCCTGATTTATGATAAAGCTGAACCTGATTAAAAAGCTAAGATGTAAACACTCAGACTGTTTAAAAAAAAACTCCAAACATGTTAAAAAGGCAGGGACACCACAGGAAGTACAACAAACGATCAGGTCACCTTACCATAATATTGCAATTAGTCTTACAGCTACTGGATATGGGGATAAAACGAGGGATAACACACAGTTCCTCCTGAGTATTTGCACAAAATTCTCCATTTGTTGTTGCAGTCTCCACATCGCAGGGATTAGTGTGATCTCTCTCAGTTCAACAACTTTTCACTTCTTTATTTAGACAGATGAGAGGACTGTACTGCGCATGAAGCGCTAGTTTCGAGTGCAGCCACTTATTCTAAATTATATGTAGAAGCAGCTTTCACTAGTGCAGTAAAAAATATTCACATCTAGCAGGTATTTTGTCCCGAGACTGAAATTAAGCTTTCAGCTTTTGTTGTCTTTAGTAACATTCATTACTCTTAGAAATGCTGGAAATGGCAGAAAACCCCTCCAAACACTGGAACATTTAAAATCACAGGTTATAGTGTTCCAATGACACTCTCATTTAGACCTTAATAACTGCTTGCAGCTTTTTTTGGCCACAATCTGCCCACTGTTCACTGGTTGCACGTTTTGGGGAAAATTGCAGAGCAATTAATCTACCTTTGATTAAAACCTGATCACATTAACGTACTGCACCTCTCTGATTACCCTCAGGAATTATGGAGCTGAATACAAACCACCATCACTAATAAGTACTAATAGCTGGCACAGCTCACAAACACAAACAGCGGCGATTTTACCCCATCAGTATGACCCTGCTGGGAATTAAATAACATGTTTCCCTTAAAGGTACAATTAAGCAACGCTAAATGGAGTTCCTTTGAGCCTTGAGTCGAGAGAAGAGTATTCAAGTGAAGCGCTCTGATATTTTCTTCTTCCCCCCCTGCTGGTATTTTGCAAATTACCTATTGATGAGTGGGCTTCACGTCTCTCCCTGGCTGGAGGCACTGGGGGGCAGAAGAGGGAGGATGTCTGGTTCACTTTTAAGATGTCTCCAAGAAGCTGGCCTGTGGTTAGATCTAAGGCAACACTTATGCAACAGAAGCTGCCCTTTTCAAATACATATACGGTTTCCCTGCAAATTATCTGAGATTTTCTTTTGGGGAAAGTTTTCCGCCCGGAGTCTTCGGATATTTACCCACATCGTCCCGCTTCGCTTTTGATGGTGCAGATTTGGGTTCTGTCTGTTTGAGCACTTTTTTCTTGCAGCATGACTTTAGTGAACGATAATTGCACCCATGACTTAATTGTCTATATGTAATTAAGTTTGTAATAGAGAAAATAGGCAGTAAAATGTTCCCCAGAGAGGGGATGGTGGTTGAGTGGGTGCCACACATGGTGGAGATTATTCTGCCCTCTCCATCTGATCTGCCAGCATAAGGAGTTATAAAAAAAAAGAGAAGAGAAGAAGAAAGAAGAAAAAAAAATGGATTTGAAGCAGTTTAATAAAAATTGCCATGCCAAGATATATTTTAATGAGCCCCTTTTTAAGTTTGGGATATTTACCCGCTCCCTCATGTCAATTTATTGCTGGGAAAGTTTGCTCAGCCTTAAATTAAAAATGTCCTTAATAAAAACAGAAAAAAAGGCAAAACAACGAGGCTTTAACTAAATGAGCTGGTGTCACAAAGGGATTCAGAAGAAACATGAAGCAGAAGAATTATCAACTTTGAAATAAAACAAAGTTCACATTGAAGTTTTTTAATTAATATTGACAGCATTAACCCGAATAAACTCTGACCAAAAATATCCAGGATGCCGGTTCTAATTCTAACCACTTCTGATACAGCACCGCTCACTAGTGTACATTTATTTATTCAGAAATATAAAGACAACAGAAAGAGCTGGTGGTCCTGCAAAATCACACTGAGCCGTCAAGGGGGACTTTCTGTGGTTACACTGACAGATTTACAGCCCAGATGTTCATAAACAGGGGCGATGTCAATGAGGCGCAGCGCAGTATCAATCAGCAATGCAGCAGGGGCAACTGATCAGTGATCGTCTCCACCTGAGCATCTTTCTCTCTGCCCGGTCGCCTCCAACTGCAGCATGCTTTCAATTTCCTGCCGTGCTGCTCCTCTCCACACAAAACCCACCACCCCACCCTAGGAGACATACAGAGGTTGGGGGGTTAAAGTGGTAATAGGTGGTGGTGATTGTTAGAGGACGCTCACTCTTGTCCCAGCTTTCAGAAAGCATTAGGAGCTTCCATGCTTCTGTGCCGAACAGCTGTGCCTGGCCATGGAGCAACTTCTTAAAACCATCTTTTAAACATTTGATTTGGGAAAAAAATGTGAGGAGCACATGGGGGTTTTATTAAACTGAGTCTTTTCCTTCTGTTGCAGTCTAAAAATCAATGGTTATTTGTTTGAATTAGAATGTAAGAAGAAGCTGTCACAGCAAACAAACAAAAAAACTAACTGGAGCATGCGGGATGGCCTTAATGGGTGGTTAAAAACCATGATATTGTCATTGTTCCTTCTCACAGGTCGATTTATTTCTGTTCTATTAAGTAAAGACCCACTGTAGTGATGGGGAAGAAGGGTGAGTGCGGAACTGGAAAAAAATATATGGGAAAATATATTTAATAAAAAAAAAACAGCTCTGTTTTCAATTATTTCTGGAGACCCTATAAATCTGAATAAAGCAATTGTTACAGATTTTACATAATCGATTACACACTTAAGTTATGAATTCACTGAATGACAGTCGACATGCATCGCCTTCTTACTCAATCCGGATTTATGTCACTCGATTAAATGCTCCCTTGTGGCTGCCGAATTTGCCACCGATTAATTAATGACAGCAATGTGACCGAGCCATTTCAGGAAGCATTTACAGATCTTCTCTTGGCAAACTAATCAATACTTCTTCACTGTGTGCAACAGAGACACCAAACCAAACACACACACAGCCCAGTAAGTCCAACATCTTGTTTTAATGCTCAACTGTAAACTTTCTTGTGCAGCGTCTGTTTATGTCTGTCAAAAATATCGCCCCTTGCTTTTGTTTTTGGTTCCGCAATGGCATCGCTTTGTAAATCTAAGGGTACGTTGCACAAACATGTCATCTCGCGCTTGCAGAAATATTTATAAACACCACATTCTGGAATCTCTCGGTGCAGTGTGTTCTTTTTGCTTTTCTTCTTCTCTTTTTTCCTGTATTTGTGGACCATAAAAAGTCTTGATGATTGTTGGGTCTGTCTTCCACCACAAATGCTTGGAGCTTCATTGCATCGTCCTCAATGACCTCAGCTGATCCTCTCCTCTCTCTGCTCTGGACCCCAATCCTTCCATCAGTTCCAAGATCTTTACCCACGATACACAACCTATCCAAACCTCAACACCTGACCCCCAAGTCCTCGGCGTGACCGCCCCAAGCCCCCTGACCCGACTCCAAACCCATCAATGACCAAAAAATTTGGTACTCACCCCAGAAGAAGTTTTGCTGACATGGTGTCACTGTGCTGAAAAGGCTGTTAGATGCCATAGCTGCCTCTGGTTCCAGCAAGCCCCACTTTTGTTCCACTGTGGTTTCTGTGACCCCTGACACGTCCTAAACCAAGAGTATGCAGCATGTCATGAAGGGAAAAAAATTGAAAAGCCATCCACAAGACATGCTTTTACGTATCAACTATTTGGATGACCACAAGTAACGACCAGGTTTGGGTTTATAGAGAGAAAAAAAATTACAGAGGCAAATATCGCCTTTGCGGATAGATCAGATGGTGTCTGACTTGCTTGCTTGGCGAATGTGGTTGGAACGTACTTACTCGCTTAGCGCCGTCGTTGTGACTGGTGCTGGCCCGCGACGATTAACCATTTACACTCTGGGTCGCCCTCAAACACCAACCCCGAGCCGCACGTCTGTGGTTCTGTGGTTGTTTGGGAGGCGAGCAGAGCCCTCACACAGCCCAAAAGGCACCAGCTTTAAAACTCGTCTCTTTCCTGCCCTCCATGTGCCGTCACTGGAGACCCTGGGTCACATGCCCTCTAACGTCATCACGGCACAGCCGTGAGTGGGACAGCCTACCGTTGTGGCTTTCTTCCCTCTCTGGAGTTTTTTTTTTCCTCTAATTTTACCTCTCTGGCTCCCCTCCTTCTCTTCTTGCGCGTGGTTCAGCAGCGTTTCCAGGCTCTCTGGGGATCGGGGTGTCTGACGCTCCCATGAGTCAGGAGGCTTCAGTGGGGGCAGCTTGTCCAACGGCCTATGCCCCCCTCGGCATATGGGGAACAGTGCTCTCTCTGCCTGGCTCTCCCTTCACTCTTTTATCCCCCTCCCTCCTCTCTGTCTGTGCGTCTCTGTGACTCTGCTGCTCCTTTAACAGGCTGCAGTGCTGCTCCTGTCTGCCTTTGAGCAGGGAGAGCTGAGCTCGGTAAGATTTGAGGGTGTGAGTGAGGAGCGAATGGCTGGCTGGCGGTGTGAGACTGGGTGTGTGCGTCTGAGCGGGTGTGTGTATGTTTGTCTGTGTAAGCATGTGCAGCAGAAAGAATAGGGAAAGAGAGAGAAAACTGAATGTGTGTGAGGGGAAAGTGGCAGTGTTGTGTCATATGTTGTGTTCTTCCACTAGCGGCTGTGTCACAGGCTGTAGTCGTGTTATTGTGTCACGCTTTAATTGTTGTGTTTATCCATGTGCATGTGTGTATCCAAGCCTGTTTTGAGAGCTTTCATTGGCTCTACCAGAAGCAACACAAGGGGTCAATTCCTGTAAGAGGCCATAGATCACAACCACCTGTCCTCTGTATAAAAGAGATGCCTTCGCACAGTCTCATCAACATGAGGGCAAACAGGCAAGTTGTGACAATCAGTGGTGAATCACGCAGATTCCCAAACACACACACACTTACGCTGAGAACACTCTCACACATCCCAGCACGTTTGGACTTTGATCAGTGATCACAGGTGTTTGTTCCAACAGATCAAACACGCAGACAGGGTGTTAATGCTGAAGCGGAGGAATCTGTGGAATGAAGCTGGAGCTCCGTTAGTGTTCACGCATCTCATCTCGTCACCAGTCGGCGAGCGTGTGTGACTAAGCAGCTAAAAGCAGAAAAGTGCATCAGGCATGTTTTTATTATTGCCAGGTGATTATTTTTCTTAGCTTGGTTTCAGTCATTAGTGCAAATCTACTAATGCTACTGATTGTAGGTTGTGATAGAAAAGGGAGGATATTTCAAAGAATGACAAAAATGCACAAATAAACATCAATAGTTTTGTCTCTGTTTTAAAATTGAGATGTTTTTACATTCATGTACTGATAACAATTATTAAAATAACTGTAAATTTTATTGCGGCTTTAAATTACATTTACAATTTTAACACAAATCAACATCTTTCTGGAATTTTTCAGCAGACTGTAAGGGGCCTCAGTACGAACCTGTACAAAGTGTGTACATTTTAGATTATTCTTACTGTTTCTAAATCAGATATAAATTCAGATATTTTTAAGTATAAAAATACTATTTTATTCTATTATATTTTGTTTCATGAAACAGCAATTAAGAAAAGTCTTTTGTGTAAATAAAGTAAGTTTTAAAGGATCTTGAGGTCTTAATAAAAATCCAATTTTTTGACCTATGAGTCATTTAAGTATAAACAAGTTAATCCATGATCATTTGCATTACACTAAAAACATAAACAAACAAAAAAGATTATAAAGATACACTAGAAATAATAAAAAACATAATAAACTGAATTTGGTCAAAATTGTGGAGAACTGAAGCACTCTCATAGCCGGACTATCAGATGGACTAACTCTGAAACTCATTTAATCTCAAACTGGCCGAAGGGTCTGTTCATATTCCACAACTAGTGTCCTTTTCACCTGGACATCCACAAAATGGTGGTACACAGGAGAAAAAAAGAAGAAAATAAAGAATAAGAATGTGCAACACTGCACAGGACAGTTTAACTGTCCAAATTGCCACTTCAAATGTTACCAACTTGCACTAACCACCTAAACTGTTGCCAATTTCTTTAGTCTGTAAAAAAATAAATGTGGCCAAAGACAAACTAACAAGCAGGAAGCCCTTAAACATCTTTTTTTATTATTATTAAACTTTTCCTTTGCATTGTGTGTATAGTCTGCGATCGTCGTAAAGAGTAATGGATCAGTAAAAGCAAACAGTAGCTCCACTTGCTAATAAATCAACAAGGTCAAGTATTGAATTTTCAATCCATCCATTGCATTGTTGGCATATTATAAGCTAAGCTTGAGTTTTTTTTTGCCTGACTTTAACTCACCACAACTAGCAGTCAAGTTGAAAAGTGAGTAGTGCCTCTGCAGTATGGAGTTAGATGGTGCTTGTAATTGGTTCTGTGGCAAGACCAGCCGCATTTAAAAACTACCCTCCATTCACTTTTATGTCCTTTCAAGTCCCTTTAAGCATAGTTTCAGTATCAGATTTGTGATGCAATATGTAGGTATTTAACAATTTCTGACCACAGAAAGATTTTTGAGCCTCTGTTGTAAAAGTGTGACAATTTGCACAGAACCAATATAGTTATTTCACATTCTGGAGTGAAACTCCACGGATGTGACAACTTGTGATAAGATTACATCAATGCACCAATGTAGTATATACAACACACATCTGTCAATGATGCAGCGTTAAGTGCAAAAAATAAGCAAACATGAACTTTTTACACTCAGGAAATTGAAATAAATTAGTAAGCTTAGAAAGCAACAAAAGCAACTAACTCCACCTTTTGCCAGTAGAACTAATCTTTAGTGATAAATGAATTCAAACCTGCTGCACAACAGCAGCTCCAAAAGCCTTCTTTTTTCACCACCTTCCTTATTTTGGTGCTGTGAAACATTTTCCTTGGCTCGCTGCTTTGTAAATATTTGCTGTCTAAAACAAGAACAAGCCTCTTGAGTTGCAGCACATGCTACAGAATCCTTAGGGAAGGGCTATTCAAATCCTGCAAACACACTGAATATCACATAACACACACCAAACACGCACTACCTGTTTCCATTTAGAGTTAAATCCATCATGTCAGCCATGCAGTTAGCCTTTAAATAAAAAAAAAAACCTCAAACAGTTAACAGCATCCCTTTTAACTTTTTGGATATTGTCGCAGACAGGCTGTGTTTACAGATTAGTTCGGTGCTGGATACAGAAGCTTTTCTTGAATAATATTTAAGGTTATGTCTAAATATTTTTTAAGGTTACTGCAAACGGATGCTTTTCTGTCAGGAGCTTTAAGCAGCAGGACGAAGTCCAGTGCTGCAGTGAGTTCCGCTGAGCCACAATAAATTACATGCAGTTTGATGGGGATGTAATTTCCACTTCGTGATTGAGCCTAAAACACGGAATGAAAAAATAAAGCATAAATGTCAGACCCCCCTCACACGGCATGAAATATAACTTCTTGGGTGGCACTGCATGTGATAAACAAGCTTGATGGCGAAAAATCTGAACTGCGATGATTTTGTGTAGTCTCACATATCGCTGCAGGATTCTTTAAGAGCTGAAAAGATTTGTATCAGAGGGGTTGTGATGGACGTTTTTCCTCTGATACAGTAACAAAGTTTAGATAAAGTTTGCAAAATATTGTTTTACTTGCCCAACTGTGGGTCAGGTTAGTGGTCAAGCCACCTTAAGACAACCGCTGCAAACCTTTTCAGTGTTAAAAACCTTGACAGGAATTCCTGTACCCTTATCAGCAAATGTTGAGATTTTAATTCAGCTGCTTCTTTTTCTAATCTAATAAGTAACAAAAAGTTTCAGGTTAACAAGCAAATGTGAAATTACATAATAGTCTTGAAGGCTTTGTTTTGCAATAGAGACAATTTTTTAATACATGGACTTCTTTCTGTAAAAAAACAAGCTTTTATGTAAGGGTAATAATGTTAAAGACTGGAATATGAGGTAGAATATAATATTTAATTCATCACTGGTTCTCCACTGGTGGCCGTCTACTACACTTGTTGTAGATGTGTGTCTCGAGCTGAAGAGCTTGGCCATACTCTGAGCTCTGGCCAAGGTCTGCCCTGAGGACTGTGGTTGGTGGCCCACCCTGCCAGACACTTTCTCTCTCTCTCCTCTTCCACTCCGGACCACACACCTTCAAATGGACCCACTTTGTTATCACAAGCTCTCATAGAAACATAATAGAGGTATCATATGTTCTGACATGCTTAAAATTACATGTGCTATTAGCGCTGTGTGCGTGTGATGCAGAGCAGCTCGCCTCTTCGCTTTGTCACAGCCAACGCCTCTCGGAGACGGGCTGTTTTCATAGAAAATCATTTCTCGCAGCGGAGAATTTCTGGAAAAATATTAGAGGAGAATGATACCTAAGATGAGTTAAAATTAACTCAGACTGAGGCCGAGGAGCTGTCTGTGTTCGTCGTCTCTGTGAAAGCTAAAAATGACATGACATAATTAGACCAGAGCAGACATTACACACATGGAGGCATTACAGTATTAGAAAAGGAAAGGCTTATTAATAGACCTTTTTGGCCTCTGCTGTGTACCTTCTCTGGCAGGGCTTCAGAACGGTCCGGTCAGGCAAACAGGCAGGTACAGTGATTCACTTTAACAGGCGACATCTGTAAAACGCCAAGGTAGTTTACACTGCGGCCGAGCCTGAATTAACGTGCTTTCATTGGAAACAAACACCACTTGCAATCAGCTTCTGTTGGCTCCTCTGCTCCTGGTGTGAACGTAAATGTCTCCTTATAGCGCCGCTGAGGCAGAGCGGCGACATGCGGGCTGCAGGATGGATCAGGAGTCGGGGAGAAGTTCACTCCAGCGTGATCCAAAAAGTCTCAGAGAAGCAGAAACTTAACCCGTGTCGCCAAGAGGATGTTGATGTTCTACACGAATTGTTTGGTGAGGTACAGTATGGTATAACCTTAATGAAAAGTAGATATTTTTCTTTGGGAGTCCAGCAGTGGTATCTAAATCTTCCAGTGACTTAGAGCCCTTTCTTGTGGTGTCTGGACAGCTGTTTTTGGAGTCACAGCTATGAGGGAAAATAAAGTAATAAGGGGAAATGTTTAATATCGAATGGCGCGCGCACAACCTAAACACACATTAAAAATAGCTCATGGAGTTGTGATTACATAAAGTTGCAAAAAGGGGAAAGTCAGATCATCATGGAGGCTGCTTTGAGGAGGCTGTGGCTGACCACCGACAGACTGAGCCATTTCTTTTTCTTTTTTCCCCCTCCCATTCCTCATTTTAATCAAGGTCCTGGTCCAGGATAAACAGTGCCTACCTACACTGCAGTTCAAACACCAAAGCCCGCCGAGAGCAAGCGATGATTTCTAAATGTTCACTGACAACTTGGTTTAATTTGTGTGCTAAGTAGATGGAGTTGGACTTATATATATCCTCCTTGCTTTGGCATACACCAAACGCTCCTGCTGTTTCTCCACCTTTGTAAAACGTCCGTATGAAAAGCAAACCAGTGCGCCACTGGTCCTGCTGTCTAGTTTATATAAGCCATGCTGCGTTAAAGGTGAGGACATGTTCAGCCACTGAGACCTCAACTAAACCCTACGCTGTTTCTTTATCTGAAAAACTTGCTCCACTATAACTGAGGACCTCTGTGATGTTCATGCTGGAAGCTGGTTCTTTACAGCTGTGGCTGCTGGAAACACTGTCATTGGGTGGTCAGTTGTCAACAGCTGAGAGATTTTACAATAACTGCAAGGCCGGGCTCAACGTGGTTCAAGTGGCTGAACTGCTAAGTCAGCATTATAATTACACAGCACTCATGACACAACTTCATGACAAGGTCACATGACGCCCCCGGTGACTTGATGCCGTCACTCTGGGCAAATGTCAATAACAGAAATGACTGTGTGTCATCAGCAGCAAGTACGAGGAAGAATACATTAACGCTGCGCTTGGCCGTGACTCAAACCTGAGGATCACAGCAGCCGATCACAACCTGAATGAGCTTACAGATAAGCTGTCCATTATGCGTCTCAGACTCCCAGTTTACTGGCTGAGAAGAACAAAGTAGGCTTGATAAAGGCAGACAGCTCTCTGGAGAAACAAGCTATTATGAGGAGGAGTTCGGCACTGTGTCACTGACAATGGAGCAAACAAAAGAGTCTGTTGTCTCCTACAGTCGGGGGGTTATTTTCTTTTTTTTTGTGGAGCTTTTGTGATGGATAATTGCCCTTCTCACATGATTTCATAATGCTGTGACTCGTCTTTCAGTCCCTGTGTAACACAATAACAAGATAAAAAAAAGGGAGGGGAGTCTAAATCTAAATCTGATTTTTTTTTTTTTTTACGTTGTTTAGAAGTGGTGGGTTTTCTTCAATGTGGTGTATAATTTTAGAAAGATGTACGAGCAGGACGCTGACTTGAAGCAGTCACAATACAGCCTGGAGGCCAGGCCTGCTCCCAGAGTTTACTGGCTGCTTTGTCTGAAGATAATCATTTAACAAAAGGGTCTCAAACAGCCTTATATGCTCTATAGCTTTACATACAAGTGTAAAAATCAGATCAGATGGAGGACACTTCAAATCGATCCTCATTTTTACTTAATACAAAGTTTAATTGACAGTGTTAAACCTATTACTAACACTTAAACAGTGGAGCAATAAAACTGCTTTGTATTCATAATCTGACATTTATAACCTGCACCTCTTGTAAGATTTACACTTCTGTCTTGCTGAGAGTAGTAAAGTCGGCTAAAACACAACAGAAAAGAGTGTTTGGCCTGAACTGTAAACAGTGTTCTCCACACGTAGCTGTACATGCAGAGGTAACCCGAGGGCATTGTGTATTCAGGGATCAATCCAGGACAAGCCAGTCAAGGAATGTATCCACCTTGTGAAAAAAGGTGTCAGCTTCAGAGAGCACCAATTGTAGTGTACCATATTTTGGGATTTTAATGTGTGACGTTACAAAAAACAAACCCACACACATGCACATAAAACTTGCTTGTAAAAAATATTAGAGACTGACCTTGCTGCTGAGAGAAAAACCCAGTTTGAAGAGACTCTGTTAGAAAAAGTGGCCCAAGAGAAAGTATGAACAGTAAGCTTAATCTGTTTTTTTAACTTCACTTAATTAAACCATTAATCCTTTAAATATATAAAGAGAGTTTAATGAACCAATTTGACCTCAAAACATTTAAAATAAAATTAATTTTTTTGGATTTATATCACTTTAGCTAGATCAATTTGATTCACAGCAGTTCAATTAATATTTAAGGTATCTAATTTTATTGTAATTTAAGTAGAATTGTTTTAATGTAACTCAGTTTAAATGAACTCCATTTAGTTTCAGTTCAGTTTATTGCAGTTCACTTTGATTTATTCTAATGCACTGCAACTCAGTTCAATTCAATTAAGTGTTTTCAGTTTAATTCAATTCATTTTGGTTTAAATAAATTCAGCTGAATTCAATAAAGCTCAGTTCAAAGTGATTCACTGTATTTTATTTTAACACTATTTACTCGGCTACCTGCTCTGTTTAGGTTCAGTTTATTCAGTTCAATTTTATTCAGTAATATACAACTCGGTTCAATGACGTGTATTCTTCACAGTTCGAACAATAATGGGTTAGTGCATTTAGAATTAATAATACTAATAACAACAACAACACTGATAATAATAATAATAATAATAATAATAATAATAATAATAATAATAATAATAATAATAATAATAATAATAAGTAATGTGCTAATTGGACATACAAGGCTTGAGTCATGAATGTATGATTTATCTACAAATATAGTTAATTGTACTGTAAAAAAAAAGAAAAGAAAAACATCCCACAGCAACATTGTCAGTATAAGTATTAAGTGGTATGTACCTGTAGTATAGTTGTACCTGAACTACTGTTTAGTAGTTTGTTTGTCTTGGATTTTACTATTAATTGTTTTAATGATTTTTAATAGCCTAATTTGTATAAGAACATGGATTCAAAGGCAATATAAAAAAGTACAAATAGACATACTTGCAGTGAGTAAATTGATATATATGCATTAAAATCCTCACTGAAATAAAAACTAATAGCTGCTTGTTTTGAAACAGATTAAATATAATCATCTTTATTTTTAATCTTATTTGGAAATAAACAGCTTCACTTTTTGTAAACAATACATTTAAAAATACACCACGAAAAAAAATCTTCCATGAAGGCAGAACTGGCGCCAAATACCTCATTTCTGTTTAACAAGGACCCTGCAGGACTGCAGTCTTACTTCCAACATTCAAAGTTACACACTTTTCTACCATTTTTATCCCAAAAACTGCCCCAAAAACATAAAAGTGGCACAGCTGCAGATAAATGAGGCTTTTAATATGTGTGCTTTGAAGAACACAGACACATATTGTTGCCTCTCCAGCGCTATTTTACAGATGGTGGTTTTGGGGATGTGTAGTTGTGAATTACAATGACTCTCTTTTTTTAACTCTCAAAACATTCCTGCAGCCTGCAAGATGAAATGCTGGAATCTGAGGCACGATGCTAATTTGAAGACAGAATAAATCTATAAATCTGACTCAGTCTCTTGCCTGGGGATATACAGCCATGATAATTACTGGTTGACTTTACAGACATGCAGACATCTCTCATCTGTATTGCTAATAGTATAACCAGCAGGCTGCTACGTGCTCACTCACTGTCTAGCAGCCGGGGTGAGCAGAGGTAAGTTTTAACAATGATATCATTATACAGGCTGGCTTAAACTGTATGTTGTTATGCCAAAGTTTTACTGCATTCAAAAAAAATATTTGGCCCTTGTTGCAAATAATTCCCATTAACTACCACTAATGAATAATGCTGATTTAAAAAAGAAAGAAAAATATCAAGGGGTGCAGACCCAGGTGTTTAGTATTTGACATGGCAGCCATAATTAAGACATATTTATGCAACACACTGCAGTGTACTGTTTGTCCCTGGCAAACAAACAGCCATTTCCCTCCCCTGACAGCATGGCTATCGGACGAAAATCTGACACAAAGCATAACAGATGATCTGGGAGGACAGTGCTGCATCTGGTTGTAGTTAAATCCTTGTTTTTGCTGCGTCCTTCAGTCTTGGTGCCATGTGCCTAACTGCACAAGCAGAGTTCATATGAACACAAAACCAACTTGTGGTGCCTGGAAGACTCCCCACAGAGGTCAGCTGCAGGACTCACCGGCCCAGGAGACAATGGTCCAGAACGGGGAAGGTTGGATCGCTGATGCTTTCCTGATCAGAAAAAGAAGAGAAGAAAAAATTCTGCTTTTTATTTGATCTCTTCATAAAGATGTTTTTTTTCATCTGACTGGCTGGGTAGCATCAGGTCCACATTAGTAGCTAATCAGGACAGGTGAGTCTTTCATTTGAACTTATCAAACTCATCTATTCTCTAACAAGTGAAAACAATTTCTGTGTGGATCGCCAACCAACTGATAACAACTCGGCCTCTCTGCTTCTCCGTCTTCATCCGTAGGAGTTCATCAGAGGCAGTTTATATTGTTTTTGCAAGGTCAGACTGTTCCGGGTATTTTTGCGGCCTCCTGTTTGCACACCTGGCGGAATTGTGAAAGTTTGTCTTGGGTCATGTGTGTTTACCCATGCCGGGCCCCAAATGTGACCCCATCTCGCCACCGACAGAGGAGGCCAGCACTTGCGTGTGGCGATTTCCAAAGTGGCCAGGCTTGGAGAGCGGCCACGCTGCCTGTGCTGCCTTTCAGCAATCCGGCCCCACTCTGGCTGCGCCGGGAGCTGTGGGGGTGAGGAGGGATGGGGACTTGTTGGCAGGGCCCTGCAATGTTTTCAGAAGCACAGACTGCTGGCAACGTCGCTCAATGTGATGGAGAAAAATGCCTGCTACTAATGAAAGCCAGCAGTGTCTCTCCATTTGGACTACAACCCAAAAGGCATTATGTAACTGAGATACCATAAACATTTCAAAATTGTCTCTCAACAGATCATCAGTGTTTATTTTTTCCATGTTATAGCTGATATTTTTTAAACAAGTTTGTAATTTAAGGAAAAGTTCTTTTGAAAAGAGAGCACATTTTATGTTTCAGCATCAAAAAGTCGTCAAGCCAGCAGGTTTCGTTGTTACTATTTCTAAGAACAATGTGTTTCAATAAATCAGATGACATAATCTGACTCTGTGGCCTTTGATCTATTTGATGTTTTATTCGTTTAAGAGGTGTAATTGGAGCTCAGATTATAACAAAATCAAGATCCAGCCTTATCAGACATGAGCAAACACTGCATTTGCAATAATCAGCAAATCTTGAATGATTCTCTTTCACTCGTGTTTGGACAGAAGTGATTTTGGCCTGGATCCAGTGCTGCACCTATAGTATGCATTAGTCAAATATTTATCTTGTTCAGGAATACGTGGCTATATTGAGATGGGAATTGGGTAAGGCGATTTAATGGGCACACCAGAGGACCTTCAGGAGTGCCAAAGTTTTGCAGTTCTGGTGGTCTTCTCTCTGAGATCAGACACCCATAGGGTCGTTTAGGAGACCACGAGATGCCATGATTCAAGACCCACTGAGGGGACATGAAAGTGTGTAGAAGATGGAAGGGGCCTGGATGGCAATTACTGCTCATCAAGGCAAATTTCAAAGGGTGACTAAATTGTTGAAAGTCATGCATATGAAAGATTTACTGTTTTTCCCCTTGGTGTCCTCCCTAAAGAGTCGGGGTGGGGAAGCAACATTTTTATGTCTGCACACACATCATCGCTACATACTAAGCCATTAGCTCTTCTTCACTGTTGATTTTTTAAACCTTATGATGTTAATCTAAAGTTACATTAAAAATGCAGAGGCATTCCTGCCTTCCAACGTACATATTTGCTGTTCTGTTTACTAAATCCTGCACAAGCAGGACTATTTTATACCTCTGAAATAACAAAAAAAATCTGTCTCCATCTTTATTTGAAATCCTAAATCTTCCCCTCTTTGACTTTTATGCTACAAACCAGCATAGAAAATGTGATTTTCCAGTATATTAAATGAACCAACTTTCACTCAAAATAGATTGAAGGAACACTTCATCCCTAAAGCTGTTTCCTCTGGAAGATTCCTTTCCGTATTTGAGACCTGAGGAAGTTTTCTGACTCTCACATTGCACTTCATATATCACATTTACTGTCAACTGCCATAAACTTAAAAATAATATTTGTCTTGTTGTATTTTTCTCTGTGTCATGAAGTTAGAAAAAAAAAGGTCTTATGTGTCGTTTTGTGTTGTCCTTTGGATAACCAACCACATGAATGGATATTTCCAGAAGGCCCTGCTAAAATTACAGCATGAGGGGAATGAATCAATATACCAGAGTTTCTGCTTTTCTACTTTAAAATGTAGTGACACTTAACCACTAAACTACACTTTTTGATTTAAAAGCATTGACAGAAGCTATAAATTCTACGATGAATAACAATTTAATCATTGTTACTGAAGAAACAGAGGTAATCCAGTGATTCAGCCAGGGGCCAAATGAAAATTTAGTGCACTGCCTTTTTTAGAAACACAAAGTTAAAACCAATAAATATCTTGGCTGATTACTGTCATCAAAGAAATCAAACTTATACTTGATTAAATAATCACTGACTGGTGCTTTTGTTTCATTCTCTTAATTTGATTATTTTAACATCAAATAAATTGGCCATACTGACCTAAAGGGTTGAGATAGACGTGGGATTTCATGTTGCATATATGCATATTGCATAAGACAAGGTTTTTAGTGAAAACAGGTTATACAATAAAACCATCCATTATATTACACCCAAACATTATCACACTGTCCAAATGGTTTTTGGGGAATGTCCTGGATCAGTCTGTGCCTGTGGACTCTGTGTTTGGGCTCCCTAAATGTGTAAAGGATGGTTGCTTTTATTCTGGCTGTAGCCACTACGCATGTGACCGTTTGGAGACTTTTGTGTTGTCTTTAGTTCTCGATTCTTGTTTTATTTCATCGTTTTTCTGGTGTTTCCTGTTCTAGCTCCATTATCTGTTCATTAGTTCACCTAGTTTTGTTTAGATTATTCATTGCACATGTGTCTTGTGGTTTTTGCGTATCTATACCACTTTGTTTCAGTTGCCAGTGTGTTCCTCTCTTTTCTTGGTCTTGTGTTCATCTTAGTATTAGCCTTGTTGTCTTCTCAGTTCAATTTATCATATTCTGCATCCCTGCATTCGGGTCCACACATGCAATTCCGTGACAGTGCAACCTGGGCATGGTGAAAGCTGCCCTGCATTGCCGGGGATTGTGGGTAATGGAATTGCCGACTGCCACCAGCCGGATGGCTTTGTGGAAGTTCCCTTCATTCTAGTCATTCTAGCGTAGTCTAGTCATTAACCGTAGCCAATGAGTATTAAAGCACCACCTCCAATACAAAATATACTGACGTGTGAGGGATTTAAGGGGATTTAGGTTTTAACCCTAAAATTGAATATAAAAAGGAACAGAATTTTTGCCTGAAACATCTGGGATGTAACTAAATAATAACAGTATTGTTGATTTATGTTGTCTGATAAACAAATACTATATAATGTGCTGAAATAACAGAGTTGGACATGTTCTGTTCTTTCCTGGCTGTTGCTGTAGCAACAGTATTGTTTTTGGCCTTGATGATGTGTTAAAATCCTTCGTATTTCTGAATGTCTACTCCTCCATGGTGGGATAGCAGCTCTGCAGGGTTTCTGTGTTCGGGACTGGTCAGAGGCTGCTAACTCCATCCTTTCTATGTGGGTGCTCAGAGATCTGATGAGAAAACCTCAATTAAATCACTGAGTTGATAACAAGCTTTGTAATACCACTTATAAAGTTTTCGGATGTCTGGTATCAAAGAGATAAACAGGATATGTTAATCTCACTTTGTAGTGCAGGCCTCTGTAGTGGGCAGTGAAACTTTACAACAACATACCCCATATGTGGGCTGCAATGTGTTCTCCCAGGTCTCACCGAGAGGTGTCTTTTGGTAACCGTTGCTTGTATAGCGTGTATTGCGTGTTTAGCAAATGTAATCAATGCATCCTAACTGATGGCATAAATGTTGCAAGAGATGGAGGTTTTGAATTAAAGGTTAAAGAATATAAAAAGTTACAGTGCAAATAGAACACAGAGGTCTGCCATTTAAGGCTAAAGGTTAAAAAAACACCCACAAAACTTGTGTTTTATTGTTTATTGTTCATTCTTGTTGTATAAATAGGACAAGGGAAACCATGACAAACTTGCACTATACATTTGCACACCTACATTTAGGAGCATTTGGCTGAGTCAGTGCTGAATTCAGAAAAGGAAAGTAAAGTATTACAGCAGGGCATCTAAAATGTCCACATTGTTGCGTAACATTACATTATATTGTCTTGTGTTGTACATTTCTTTCAACTGAATGTATTCTATCCATAGTTTGTTACTGTTGAAATTTATCTGACTAAAGTCACTGACAAAACGGACAAATGTGCAGACTGTGCAGATACACTGATCTTTCATGATGCTGGAAATACCTTGCAAATGCCTGAAATGCGGTGTATAACTTTTCATACAATATTTTACAAACAGGTAATAAGAATATAGTGGAAGATTATGTTCAAGGAGCACACAATGGTGAACTGAGTTATCAAATCTAAATGAATCCTTTAAATTGCAAATAATCAGTTTAATGTTGTGTCATATGTTTTGATGTCATGAATATGCAGTAACGGGTTTATGTGTCTGAAAAGTCAAACAGGGAAAAAGAAAATTGCTGCCTTTCTTTTTTCTTAACTACCTAAAGTGGTGATACAGTTCATACCTTTCAGCAACAAATGTGTGCAAAACATTCAAAACTCTCATGCATCCATCCGTTTTCTCCCGCTTATCTGGATTCAGGTCGCGGGGGCGGCAGCCTAAGGAGGGAAGCCCAGACTTCCCTCTCCCAAGCCACATTTGCCAGCTCATCGGGGGAATCCTGAGGCGTTACCAGGCCAGCCGCGAGACAAAATCTCTCCAGTGTGTCCTGGGTTTGTATCCTAACCAGTAGCCCAAGCCACCTCATCTGGCTCCTCTTGATATGGAGGAGCAGCGGTCCCCCTATCTCTAAGGGATGCATCGGCCACCCTGCAGAAAAAAAGTCATTTCGGCTGCCTGTATTTGCAATCTCATTCTTTCGGTAAGGACCCACAGCTTGTAACCATAGGAGAGGGTACAAACATAGGGCGACCAGTAAATCAAAAGCTTTCTCTTTTAGCTCAGCTCTCTCTTCACCATGACAGACCGGCGCAGCATCCTCATTGCAAACACAGCACTGATCCGCCTGTCAATCCATCCATCCTTACCTCACTTGTGAACAAGACCCTGAGATACTTGAACTCCTCCACTTGGTGCAGGACCTGCATCTCCCAGACTTAGAGAACACGCCACCCTTTTCCGACTGAGAACCATGGTCTCAGATTGGGAAATGCTGATTCTCATCCCAGCTGCTTCACACTTGACTGCAAATTGCTCGAGTGAGAGCTGGAGATCTCATCCAGATGAAGCCAACAGAACCACATCATCTGCAAAAAGCAGAGACCGGCTCTTGAGGCCACCGAACTGGCTGCGCATAGAAATTCTGCCCATTAAGTTGTGAGCAGATTCAGTGATAAAGGGCAGCCTTGGTGGAGTCCAACCCTCACTGGAAATGAGGACCAAGCTCTGACACGGGAAATGGTTGTACATTTATTTTAATTGCTGTTTCTAGATTACTTTGACTGCTTGACCAATCTTCCATCCCACTTATGAAACATAAAAATACACTTCTTAAGGGAAGAGACACTTATTTTATTCCCTTTAAAATATTCTTTTACATTCCTACTGAGCTTATAATTTTAAGTCATGAAAAGATTTAAATATCAATCCTTTGTGAATGTTTTGTTTTGGTTTCATAGCAGGGAGAAAGCTGGGTGGCCTTGATAAATGACATTTGACATTCAGAACTGCTTGTATTCATAACAGTCATTACATCAGTACTCCCAAATGGTGGTTCTTATTTTAATAGGCAGGATTATACGAGAGGCTGTGACGTTTACATTGAATCTGTTGCACCTAATTAGGACAGAATGGTGGATTTAAGTGCTTGCTTATTCACAGGCACAACCACCAGAATCACAAATATCTCTTTCCTCCAGTGCAACCATGGCGATTTTGTGTTGATTCAGGTACAGAGTCTCCTCCTTTAATTTGTTTTTGCAAACCTCAAAACAGATCAATGTCACTATTACTTTGTTATTTAATCACGTGTTGTAATTTCACAAGACATGCATTTTTCTCTGATTGTTTAGTTTTGTACAAAGTTTAAAGGGAATTAAGATTTTGCAGAACCAGACGAATAATGCCAAGATTTTTTGTTGTAAGAGGGATAATGCAGGAGTACAATGCTGCAGTCATGTCTCAGTGTAATGTGCTGACACGATCACAGCAGAAAATATGTTTTCTTCTTTTGAATACAAGTTTGAGCCGCTTTGTGTTCTTGGTATCAACACAAACAAAAATGTTTAAAACAAAAAAACTATAAATAATGACTAAGGTCTAAAGATTTTACTTGATAGCTGACTCCATGCAGACGCTCTCCTCAGGGGAATGAAGTTAAGGGTCCCACCCACTCGCTTACTCAGCTGGAGAAGCGAAAGACAGACCCCAGCAGATGCTCTCTGTGTAATAGTGCCTGAAAGTGTCTTTATGATATACAAGTGACTCACCTCTTTTTAACAAATGCCTTCAGTTTAATTTCTATTTACTGTCATGACAGCTGCAAGATAAAATATCACCAGAGCCGTATAACTGTTTAGAGCCAAAGCACAAAACATGATGACTATCCACCTATTGAAGGCATGACTGAATCTGAGAGCTGCAGCCAAGGAAGGGAGCTCCCCCACTAAACAATATGATATCACTTAATACAGCTCCTATTCCTTTTCCCTGGACAGGCAAGCCCACATCAGCTTTCCACTCAGTAGTGATGACTGTGTTCTCTGCTGATGAAAAGGAACACAAGCCCATTAAACCCAGGACTCTTTGGCTCATCTGAGTAATCTGGAACATTCACGGTGCTGGAGGAGGAGATCAAGGAAATACATGATCAAGTAACAAACAGCTGACTGACTTATAAGGGAATTTTTCAGTCTTTGTGGCTCATTTGCTAAAGGTCAAACTGCAAATAAAATTAACTTCTACCATGAAATATCAGTATATTTTACCCTGGAGCTCAATTTGATCCAAAAGATATAGAGTAGATGCAATAAGGAAAAGAAAGAAAAGAGAAATACGGGTTTTACGAATGAACAACTGAACATATATA
>JBAMHV010000024.1:5542907-5557698 GCA_037177535.1 Pseudomugil gertrudae
TATATATGTATTTGCAGCGTATCTGTGCTACAAAATCTCTTCATCCCAAATTGCATGTTTATATACTGGTAATATATACTTTATACTCAATGCTCAGTTTCACTTTGATACAACTTTAATAGGTAAAACTTAACCATCTATCTTCCCTTTCAATAAGTTACTTCAAGGCTACTGACATTTTAAAACTTTTGCAGGGAGAAAGATAGATGTAATGAAGTGTAATTGTCATGATCCCTTCCTGTTGGAACTTCCTCCACACCATCAGACTCATCTACTTCACCTGGAGCTTCCTAATAGCTTCTGCAGTTATAGGAGCTCATCAGCCTCATTCAGTCCACCTGGTCTTCTACCTACTTAAACACTCTCCAGTTGCTTCCCCTCTGCCAGATTATCATCAGACTCATGTCTTGTTGTTTTCCAGCGTTCTTCGGATTGTTCCTTGTTGCCAACCTCTTGCTTCATGTCTCTGGATTTCCCTCCTTGCCTTGCCCTCGACTGATACGTCCACCTTCTCTGATATTCTGGTTACTGACTCTAGCCTTGTTTTTGGATCCCAGAGCCACGCCAAACATCTTGGTTAAGTACCGTACCTTTCCTTCTGCCTCCCTCCTGACTCTGTCTTGGAAAATTGGACTTCCACAAGCTGCTCATTATCCTGGACTGTTCCTCTGTTAAATCCAATTTCTCATTCAAATAAACAATTTTTTTGTTCTCAGATCCTGTGTGTGTGTGGCTGATCTTCCGGGTCCGCGCAGTAATTCATTACACTAATAAGTCTAATAATAAACAATGTTTGCAAACACTCCAATGTAAACTTACAAATTGTTAGCTAACTGTTGTGATTCCTGTCGCTGGTGGGTGTGGCTGGCCTGGAGCGATCAATGGGAAACACCTGATCTGCATCGGACTAATCAGCCATGCAGTATTTAAGACCAGACCAGCCTGCGGATCTTCGCCGGATTGTTGATTGCCCAGTGGTAAACAGCTCTCAGCCTCTGCTACGTGCTTAAATTGATTCTATGAGTAATTTGTCCTGTCTTTCTCCTGCCATAGAGACCTGCTTGCCTGTCAGTTTACCAGCCTGCTTGCCTGTCAGTTTACCAGCCTGCTTGCCTGTCAGTTTGCCAGCCTGCCTGCCTGCCAGTTTGCCTGTCAACCAGACCATTTACCAGCTCATCTGTCAATATTCCTGAATTGTAAATAAACCTTTTATCTTGGAAGTTCTGGGATTGTCCGCTCTCTGGATCCAACCACGCCCACTCATAACACTAACACCAGTATTGACATAATCAATAACCGTATTACTCATGCACACATGCAATATATTATACTAAGTAAAAGGAATTGCAACTTTGCCTGCCCAATATCACCATTCTATTATGAAGTCGTGGTGTATTTTTTTTTCTATTCAAGAACAATTACAAACATTTGGTCACCTTCATGCATAAATACAAACCATGAGGAAAACAGATTGTATAGTTTGTGTGGACAGGAATGAGAAATGAAAAAAATTTACTATTTAAATGAAATACGTTCTATGTTTTTGGTTTTTCCCAAAGAGAGCCAGTCTGTTTTTAATGAAAACATGTATTTTAGGGTCTCTGGTATAGAAAATGCATATTTCTATTTGATCAAATGATCCTTTTTACTGCTGATAAACTTAACAAAAGTTCATATTTAACTCCACATCAACAGGTTGATGACAGATTTAATAATATTGTATATTTGTGTAGTGCAATGCTAGCGATTCTCCTGTCAGTCTGATACCAGGCCAGTGCGCTGATACTGATACAAAACATAATGTGTTAAAATCACTTTGCGGCTCAAACTGAAATTACAAGTAACATAAATAATTAAATGAATAAATGCCTATAACTGCATGTTTCTCAATACCTACTTATTGAAATATTCAGTTACCTTCAAAACTAATGAGAAAGATTGCATTATCTAGCTATGTCCATGAAATGATTTCTAACCACATTTTTATTATTTTAAAACCTCACAATGGCTGCTTTATTTTCATTACTGGATCATTTCATTTACACCCAGCATCTGCAAGCAGTCCCACTTGACTAAATGTAAATCTGTTGAATCAAAGGAGATCTCACACATATCACACCAACCTGAATTCACACAGTAGCATTACTGTAGCATTTGCTTATTTCTTAACTGTGTTTTTACTGCTCATCTGAAGAAAACGATGTGAGCTCCTGTTATTTGAACATCAATACAAAAAGCTAAACCTGGCAGACAGATGAAAATAACTGCAGAAGAACTTCAACATCAGTGCTCACTCAACATTTTCCCTCCATACTGTAATAATACCTGAAAAAGACTTAACTACCTGTCTGCATTAAAAACTCCAGGAGTTATGCCTGACTAGCCTAAGCAGCATTGCACATCTCCTCTTTGAATTGCTCCATCTCAACCTCATCATACTCTGTGTTCAGACTGATTCACACATGTTTAAGGAGGTTTGTTGTTTTGCTAGCCCTTTGTCTTCCCACACACATCATACACCCTGTTGCTGTTCAGCGCCACATGTGACATCTTCTGACATTGTCTCTACTGAGATTTTGGTCAATGCTTTCACCTGTTTTGCTATTATGAAGCATGAACATGGATGCAAAGCCTACTTGTTAATAATAGGTTGATTCTGGCCATACAACAAACACACACACACACACTCTACCAGATGACTCAGGTTGTTTAAACAGCATGAGCAGTTACAGCTCATATCCACAAACCTGATAGTCACCTGTGTAGAACTCATTACAGAGTGAAACATATTGGAAATATAATCCACACAAGGCCACTCCAAACCATGAAACTACATATAGATCCAATTTAATTTGTCTAAAACTTTCAGAAGTGAACAAAATGGCAAGTTTATTTTAGCATATTGTTTTGTATTGTTTACAAAAGTATTGAAGTATCAATACTTGATAGAGTTGTATTATTTACAATGAACCACTTCATTTGAAGGAGTGATTTACTTTTGCTACTCAAACAATCACTGTAAATGCCATGAACTGCAGGACGCTTGCATAGAGGCCACTTGTTTTTTCAGAGGTACCAGTCATTTGAGCCTAGAGTTGGCACAAGCTGATTAATGAGCTGATTAAATAACAATGACCTCACTTGGTTACACACAACCAAATACGTTCAGGTTCTGTGTTTACCCATAAACTAACACAAGCTTGCAGCAGTTTGTGCATTTTGACCATTACCATGTCCATCAGGATCATTGTAGATCTTTCAAATCAATGTGGGAAAAACTGGCATTTTGGGGAACAGCTGGAACAACTTTGAGCCAATGTCACAAACAAAATTGTTTACAGATGTTAGAGATCATTATAGAATATATAAACTCTGAAAATAAGCTAATTGAATTGTTTTCATATAAAATAAGTTCTTCATCTCACAAAAGAAAGAAAGGCTTTTTATATTTTATATGTTTTTGTCACAGAGTTAGTTAACTGAAAGATTTATGACCAGTCAGTCAAGATAAGTGTGAGTTTTCTTACAGCTGCTGGAATCTAGTCTGTTTTTAAGGCTAACCAGGTTATGCTCGAAACCCTCACACCCCACTATCCAGTCTCATGTCCACCCATATATGACACATTGGTTGGGCACATTTATACTATAATGTTGTCTGTAGTGAACATCTGAAATACATCTGTAACATAAAAGTTCACCTTCTGTCATTATTTTAGAAAGCACTGACTTATATTTAATAATAACATACAAAGCAACAACTTTATTGGGTTGTTGTAATCCACTTTATCAAATGCATATAAAAACATTGAAGATGCTTTCCAGAGCAAGAAAAGCAAGAAAAAAACAATGTGGAGGCACATGACTATTAATACAGTTTAAGTCAAATAATTAAAAATGATATGTTATGTAATTTTTTTAATTAAAAATCAGCAAATAATTATAAAAGATGTAAATAAAAATAAATACAAAAATGTTTAGTTTTGATTCTAAGTCTAGTTGGCCATGTGGTAGCCAAATGAATTTCAGGAGTTCATGAATAAAAACCAAATATCTTTTCATTATGCAAAGTGCCAGAGATGCAGAGTCCTGGTAAAAACCTCTAAGCTGCTTTTTGATAAACAGGTTCAAGTCAAATAACTCAAGACTTAAAAAAGACTGGCTTTCCACAGCCGGATCCATCCAAATATCTCTACCACCACTACCAAGGCTGTAATCGGTTTTGTCCAAATCCAGCATATTGATATTTTTCTGGGGGAATAAGCCAAATGATGTGGATGAGAGCTATATGGTAATATTTTTGCTTCAGTTTAGCTAAATCACACTACTGGACGTTATTGTTCTCAAACAATTGTGTGTGAAAAAGGGGAATAACAAAGTTGTATTTTCCTTTTTTTACATTGTAGATGTTTTAAATAGTTTAAAAAACAAAAAGGCTTCACTTCAAATTTCTCTGTTATCTAATTTAATTAGTTTATAAAAAAAAAATCCTGAAAAAATGTACTGTGTTTGAGGTAATTTGTAATTTGAGATCATTTGTGAAATTTCTAGGACAAAGTATTTGTATCAGTGTTAAAATGCTACTGCCAGGCTTGTCCAGGCTTGTAGGTTTAACACAAATCTATGCATGCTGGTCAAATGTTTTTATGACAAGTTATATCTTTATAAAAAGCTGCAGGTTGGAGGAGTTTCTTCCAGCTTAAGTGGTTTGCACGTCATGAAATTTGTCAGGCTAATGTTATACTGTAACATACTGTTGCATGAAATAACGACATAAAAATAGCATCCAATCTGCTTTACACAGAGGTTTTACACATCAAATCAATTCTACAAAAATGATAAATGTTTGCCTAAATTTGATGACCTCCCCCATCCGTCACTGCATCTGGAGAAATTAAACGTCTCTGCTTACTTGCATCAGCTTTATTAAAATTCCAAATGTGCAGTACAGAGAATCTACTGTGGCTCATTTAAAAGTTGAAAGACTTGTTTGAGCCTGCAGTTTCTCTAACTTCCGGACTATATAGGTCAGGGAAACCTGCCAAAAGCCTTCCTGCATATTGGGCACACGTGTTATGCCACACATCAATGACTGACATTTGATGTTTTCTACCTCTCCCACTTCCACTCCTCTCATCACTCCCCCATCTCTTTGGCTCCTCTCACCTCTCTGCTCTGCTTTCCTCTCGTGCTTTGTGCTTTTCTTGTCCTCATCTTCTCCACCCTTGGATAGTGATTGTGATGGAGAGGTTAATCCAGTCGGCATATGGTTGCCATCGGCCCTGGATCTCCTCATAATGGTGGACGGACAGTGTAGGCTAATCACGATCTTTGATCCTTCAGAAAACCCTCAACTTGCGTGGCTCTGATTTCCCTGCATTGCCGCCACGTTAAAATGAGAAGGCCTTGGTGCTCTGGAAGTCATTTTCTGCTTATTACTTAAGCCTCAGTGTATCCCTATTGTCTTTGGAAGCACTGGGAATGACTAGAGGCTGTGCTTCTGTGCAGTCAGCAGTGTGGGTATTTTCTCTGAACTGTGCTGCTTTGTTGGCCAACTTTGTGCTTTCTTGTCCTCTTTCCATGGCAGCCAACTTTTGATGAGAGCTTTAATTTGATGTTGTTAAGGTTGCTGTAGCTTACAAACAGTGTAGTTTTCTTTTTTTTCCGCATGCAAACTCACAGCCTGTTGGGCAACGTCCTAAAATGGCCTCCCGATTTATTAGTGAGATTTTTCGCTTTCTAAGCCAAAGTAAGGACATTACTCAACAGCAATTACTAAAGCAGTTGACAGGGTTGCTGTTTGCCACAACCTACGCACATCCAAACGTCAAGGTGTGTAGTGATTGAGTAGCGCAGTACTTTTGAAAATGAACAATTACAGCTTATGAGCTTGGGTTTTGTGACAGTGTCATCATGGTGAGGCTGTAACAACACACCGGCCAAGCTCTGGATTGTCACCATGACAATCAGCAACACCTCAGTAGTAATTAGAGTAAGACTTAGAGAGGGCATCAGTCACGTCCGTGTTCTAGTGACTCATGACCCCCTCAGTTTGGCCATGCACACACATACACACAAGTCTGTGTCGCCTGCACACACGTGGAACCAGTCAGCGGACACTGAGCCTGGCCTGGTCTTAAGTAAGATGTAGAAGCTTTGAATGGATGATCTGTTTACAGGGAGAAGAAAGGCATGCTATCAGGTTGCCAGATCTGGAATACATTCACGCTGCTGTTACTCCCAGTGTTAGATAAAGCTGTGGATCTGTTTGATGTGCAACAGATGAGTCACTGATACACGCATAAATAGATTCAGATCTGAAATGTGAATGAGCATAACATTTTGTTCTATTCAGTGACGACATCCTAAGGCTTGATTTCATTGCTTCTGTTACTGACTGTTTCCAACAGCCACAGCTAATTAAAGGACCAATTTGGAGTCAATATTTAGTCCATAAATTTCCCAACAAATAAAAGGCCAACAGACATAAAACAGTATTACTATTTGTCGTGTGAGGTGAAATTTTCCATCAAGATTAAATTAAAACTTTTGACAGCTTTGGTCCAAGTCACTGCCTTCTTTCATCCAATAGCCTCCTTAAAGTCCAACAAGTACAAGAGGGTTATTTGACACAGCTAGAGTGACGGTGTGTCAGCTTTTCTATTTCAGCCTGGTTTGAGGCACACCTTTGTGTGTTGCTGTGAATTAAGTGGATATTTTCCTCAAGGATACCTCACAGCAGAGTTTGTGTGCTCACCAGGAGCTTTCAGTGCGTGGTTGGAAGACTGACTATGCTGCAGACAGATCTCTGGTTTAGCTCTGGGTTTGCCTTCTCTTCTCCCCCATGCTCTGGGTCAAAACTATGCAGATGAAAGTTTGGACTGTAACAAAGTGATTAACAGCGTTGCTGCATGAATGGCTGAGCTTTGCCATATTTCTCTTGCTGGGTGGTAACCTAATGGGCATAGTAACATTAATTCAATTTTCTCTCTTGCTTTCTTTTCAGAGAGCTGCTTCATTACAGCCGCGACATTCCTGATTTTTACAACACAGGGGTGGGAAAACAGAGGTCCCGCGCAGTGAGACACAGGAGGAACAGATTTGAGAATGCTTCAGCGACATAAAGTTTCCCAGGAAATGGGCGGCTGCTTCGTGACTCTTTTTTTTAATCAAACAAGTTTGATTTTAAAGAGCTGTTTGTGCACATTTGCAAAATGAGAAATGCAGACCATATCCTGTTATTGAAGGGGTGACTGGCTTTACGGCCTGGTGAGGCAGAGGCAGCACATGCTAGTGTCCCACTCTGCATATATCGGTGCAGCTTGTTGCAGAGGGCAGCATGTTTAGTCATACATTAGGGCGAAGGACACTTAAGTACTACCTGATGTTAGCAGGAGTGCATGAAGACACGGTGGGGTTTTTTTTAGGCGTGTCTCAGAAACTATGCACAATAATTTTGCCATTTGCTGCGGTCTTGTGATGGTGCACTGCCGCTGTTATATTGGTTTGGAATGTACCATTTCTATTTTTGAGCGGGTTGTGGGCCACTACAGCCACCAGCCCACTCATGACTTTTACAACAAAGCCCTCTGACTGGACCCAAACCACCCGATGAGAGTTGCAAATTTTTACGCAGAACATTTTTGAGGTGATTGTGTCAACATCTGTACAGCGCAACATCCTTTATAAAGAAATACAACTGACGGAGCGGACGTTGAAATTCACCGCAGTGTTTTCCCAATTTCTATCCAACAAATTGCTCAGTAGGGATTTCCAAGGTTTCTAGTTAAATCCTTTAAAAAAAAGCAAGTAAAGATTGATGCATATATGATGACGAATATGATGAGGAAAATTATTTTTTCTCTCTCTCTGATTGCAATTTGACCACAGTTTGTTATAGATCGTAAGAATGTGTATGTCTCAAGAACAATCCTCAATCTGTGGCTGTCTGTCCAAATCATCTGTGTGAATGGAGCTTGTAATTACAGAGCAGAGTAGTTGTGTTTAAATGGCAATCCAGTTTGCAGTTTTTCACATAAACTGTCAGAAGGTTGACTCTGAAGCGAAGCAAAATAAGCAATATTTCTGTGGAGAGGACCCTGCCAATGGCCCGAACAAAATAACAACTCCCCATCCAGGCCAACTGCTGTGGCTGCCCTGTTTATTTTTCTGGACAGAGTTCATCGGAGGAATTTCAGAATTAACTGACAGACTTAAAAATATTTATTGAAAGGGCACCATAGCAAAATGAACATCAGAAAAACGGGAATCAAAAAGCATCCATCATCACTCGTAGGGGAGTGTGTGAGTTGTACAGCTGTCCTTTCATTTCCACTCAGGCTAGATTAAATAAAGGCTGAGCAGAAAAAAAAGAAAAGTAAAACCCTCTACACTACATACTTTTCTGTCTGGCACTCCATTTGACTGACCACTTGTCAAACTGAGAACAAAATAAGACCCACTATAATCATAACTCACCACAAGACTGAGCAGTTATTAATTAAAATAGCATATACCACCTAATTTTTGACCTGAGATCTGTGGACTGTAATAGATTAAGAAACAGAATCTTATTATAAATGTTAGACTTATACTGTAGAATTAATCTCCTGTAGCTCCTAACATTAAAAAGATGCATATTGATCCATCATGCAGCATCTGTAATAGTAGTGGCGGTAGTTAGACCTGCAGTATAGTTAAGCTTTAAACCTCAAAAGCGTTTCATATGTGAGCTGGCTTTGATTTGGAGCTTGAATGGGGGAATAATGGGAGGCAGACAAGCTGGGGAGTGCAGCCACACAAAGGCAGCATGCCTCTCTGAGGGGTCTGGCTGCCTGGCTGTCTCAGGGCCCTGGGCTGAGGTTGAGACCGACGCTGAGGCTATAAGTTTGGGGTTTCACGCAAGACGGAGCTTCATGGAGATTAGCAATGAAAGGCCTGGATGGATGAGGAGAGTCAGAGGCGTGTCATCCTCTCCTGCAGCCTGACCTTTTACCCTTGAGATTATTTTATCACAGAAATGCATCAGAAGCATCTCAGCAGTGCAGGGAAGGAAGCAAATATAGGAGGGTTGAAGCGCAGTAGAATGAGGTACTGTGGGGTGAGATGGGACACTGGCAGGGTGGGGTGATTTGGGGTTGTGGCCAACCTCTTCTCAAAATAGATCCCCCACCATTTGAGTGTTCAGCCAAAGAAGCATGAAAGAGTTTTCTTTTTAAATCAGCATAAGCAAAGCAAATCTTGATTTTGTAGAATATTGGTGAATGCATGAAAAGAGGGATTTCTGGACTTTCCACCGTCGCATCTTCAGCTCATCTGAATAACCAAACGGAAGCTGCAAGAAAGAAATAGAAGAATAGCTGCAGTTTGAGCGGGAGAACGCAGCCTAATACAGCTGCAATAAAGTTAGAACATCAACTATGGCTGATTTATTTGAAGTGGAGGGGAAGTGTTTAATATGAGACACATGGTTTCAATAGATAGCTGAAGCTCTGTTCCTGCGAATTGCAGAAAGATGTCAGATGCCTGCACAGAAATCGGTCAGTGATATGTACATGATATAAGACAGACAGAATGATGCCATATGAATCCATTTTTTAAGCTCACTTTCATTTTAGTACAGCATCATCAAAGTATAAGCAACATTTAAAATTATTCTGACATTTCTACAGTATAAACTAAAATCATCTTTGCCAGCTTTTATCTTACCTTATGTCTTCATAGACTAATAATATAAACCATGCTCCCCTCCAGGGCTTCTGCTATAGTCGAGGTTATACAAAACTAAGTCAGCGGAACATTGGGCAAATGTGTGTAAATTTAATTTGTTTATTCTCTTTACTCTTTACGCACTGAAGTAAAGCATTTAATGTCACATAATTGGTAAAAAATAAAGTAAAATAAAATATTGATTTATAAATTGGAGGGCTTAGAGGATATGTCACCCAAGGAGGAGGGTCAGGATTAAGGTCCTTCCAGCTTTTGCCTTCAGTTCAGTAGCTGCTTCTGGTTTCATCAGTCGTTTTGTAGAGATTGCAAAAATACTTAATACATTTTAGATATTAAAAGTTACATGCCTATGGTAGGATATTAAAAAAACATATGGCTCAGGTTAGGAAAACATGCTTTTGTAGTGCAGCTGACATTAAAATAACTTATCACATTATGATGTGTTTTGGATTGAATGCCAAGTCCCACCCCCTAACTAAAAACCTAAAACTGCTGACTACACAAGTTCTTTTATAATATATCATTTCAGTGCTTAATAATAGCATTTTACACTGCACAACATAAGCTGTGAACACACTTGTTCACTAAAAAAACACTATTCATCCCCTGTGGGGTTTAACTTGAGACAAGCAGCTACAGTGTTGTACAACCAAGAAGCAAAAAGTGCCAAAAATTGCAGTTCGCCCCTCATCCACAAGGGGCACTTCTTTGCTCATGCAATAATTACTCTTTTATTACTGTCATTTTATGTAAATGTCCTATTTGGTCGACACAACACTACAGGAAGAGCAAAGGCCTCTTAAGGGCAATTTCTTTCTTATTGTTGTGAACTTCTTGTGACAGTCCTATTTAACACATTTTAAAAGCACATTAATACAATCGAGTGTGGTCAGTTTATGGCAAAGTTGTCATACTCTGGTCCTTAAAGACAACTATACTGACAGTTTTTGGCTTTTTTGTCACATCTGACTAAAATTAATGGGTCATTGTTAAAAGTTGACCAGAAGCTGTTGGACCTGTCTGATTAATCTGAAAAATCTAAGTTTTAATAAACATGTTTAACTTTGAGCTATGAGGACTGAGATGTGATCAAAAACATGATACTGGAGTCAGAATTCAGTTCATGTGCTTATAAAAGACGGCTTCTGAACAAGCAGGAATACAGTCTACACAAACGTAGGTGCAATATCAGCTTTAAATTCTCTATAAAGACTGGAAAAGTGCAGTTAAAAACAAAGTAAAAAGACAATTCTATCAACGCCCGCAACATCTGACACTGCTGCATTTTTGACCCTTCACTCAACAAAGTATCAAGTTATGTAATTTTGCAAAGCTTAGTGTGGAACCAAGATAATGTACATTAAGAAACACTGTTTAGTAACCCTTAAGGTTTAAATGGATTATCTTTAATGTTCATTTGATCATTTTATTTAAATTTTTTTTGTCAAAAATAGTTGTCCCAGCATTGCTTTTCATTGACAGAACACTGATCTTAAGCCATTAATTTAAAAAACACGGCTCTCTGCTTCTCATTTCCACGGTTACACGCATTCACACCTGGTAGCTGCAAAAATTTCCAAAGTCATCAAATACCTGCCACAGAACAACCCTGCTGGAGAGTATAAGGGTTAAATACCAGGTACAAGAAAACTTGACAGTTCCAGCCTTTCACCGACTTTCTGGTCACAAATCAACTGTCAAACCTCCAGGCTGCAGCAAACTTTCAATGACCAGTTTCCTGTTATAATGTCTGCATGCAGGACAGCTGCTAAATCACACAGTTCTTTTAGCTGCTTTGCATTAATTTGTGTCCAGTTTTACAGACTTTTGGTGGACTTTTTTCCCTCTTGTTTATGGGCATGTTTGTGTTTTTTACATACAATGAGAGTGAAGAATCCAAAAGGGAGGGCGCAACAGAGTGATGGAGAGCTGCGTGAGAGTGTGTGGGAGTCCCGAGATGAAACGCTGACATGGAGTTTCCTTATGATGCAGAAATGGCCTGTGAGTTCGGAGGCGTTGTTGAGACTACAGAAAGACAGTTTTCTTGTTGCTACTCTGGAGGAACTGACTGATCACTGGCCAGTCTGCTCGCTTTCGAAAGGCTGTTGTCTCAGATCTGGACCAAAGCCCTTTGTGACTAAACAAATGGAATAGATTACCCAACTGGAGTGAGTTATAGATTTTCCCTCTAGAAGTTACTGGCATTTATTATGTTACAAATGCCTTTATGTTAGAAGTAGAAATTAAATTGGGAAGTCGTAAAAGTGTACTCCCAGACTTATGGCAACAGTCTCTATTATACTGTGTTAAACAGAAACACTCCCTTTGGAGGGGTCAATCATTTAAATTTCTCTATATGTTTATATGATTTTGAAGATCCCAGTTATTAGTTCAACCTGGTGACCTTGCAGATGCTTGTCTTTCTGTCAAAGAGGACATTTCTTGCAGTGTCAAATGAGCTCCAGGCTTATGCCTTTGAGCTCAACTGCTCCATCTGCTTTACATATTCAAGCCAGAGCCTCTTTAATTCTTACCCCGCGCCCACACACATGCTCTCCTGCACACACACAAACAGCAAACACACCTTCTTCCACATAAATGTACATTCACAGCTCTGTGTGTTGAACTGCATACACATCAAGTGGAAGGGTTATATTTATAATGGCAGTTTTGAAGAGCAATGGGAGAGTTATCGTCACTTAATTTAAGGAAACAGCTTCTTTATGAGCTGTGACCATTTCTAACATCCTCCTAATACACAGCTGGTCTGCAGTCGTAGTTAATGGAGGGAACATCAAGGAATTTAACCAACTAGCTTAACAGAAACAACCAGCTACTGAAATTATGGACAGGACTTGAATTAATTGTGTCTATTATCAAGTTTGGAAAAATATGTGATATTACACCCGGTGATGCAGTTCTCAGACTATAACATTATTTGAACTCTTTGAACTTTTCACAAAATTTGCAAGCAGAGAGAAACAAAGCTAAAATACTTCAAACCAATGAGATCAAACACAATCTATAAGATGCTTAGCCAGCAAATCAGTAAAAGCCAATAAAAACTATACTTTTACTGAAGATAATGATCTATGAAGAGTTACAAATGGTTTTATAGAAAGCAAAAAGAAACAATCAGATGTCTCTTGGGGCGGTTCTAGAGACCTCTTAGTTTAGAGTTCAGGACAGACCCAAAAGAATGGGAATGAACCATGCTTGGCTTTGGACAAGTATATTGCATGCCCACCCACACCGGCTATTCCAAACAGCTCACATTTTACTGGTGATCATTTAAACTGCATTGGGCAGCAGCTGACTAGCAGAGAAGATACACAATGGCTGTGTCTTAATTTAAGTATATATAATATATTTAAGTGTATTTACACTGATGTTTAAGGAAAAAAAAGTCAGTACACTGAAAGTATCCTGATGCTGCCCTAAAATTGGCCAAAAATCAAGTATGAAACAATGGACACTAAACTGATGCCATCTTGCTTACGTAGCAGAAAAGGAAGTGCTGGACTTTCAAAATAATGGCGGCAAACAATACTGCGGTAGAGGCTAATTTGTATAGATGTGAGTATGAAGTTATTATCGTGGTTCTTGTGTATACCAGAGCTTGTTACATATCCGATGATTTGTTTGAGATTGCGGTAACCAATCCAGTACAGTTACAGCATAAGTAAATGTTAGCTGTTTTTAGCCGTGTAGTGGACACAAAATAATCATTTTGACAAAATAATGTGACTTAACGTCACTACCGGTAAGTGCCCAACGTCCAGTCTTCCATTTGAGACAGTACTTACCCACGATGGTGGACTACAGAAAAAAGTGCACAGTGCGCACTAGGCATTATATTTCAGTGCAATTTGGTATTGAGACAGCCTTTTTTGAACAAATTATGATTTAATTTGTTCTGTTGTTGTTAATCTGAGGTTTTATTCAATTTTAATTTAAAAACTAATGAATAGTATGTCATGTTTTATGTATGTGGCAGTGATTTTCTCCTTTGTATTTAATCTTCTTCACCACTAAAGATTACAGTCTGCATGAAAGCAATATCAGCTTTACCCAAAGTGAATCTCTTAGACAGTAACTCTGGTTTCGATTTATCTTAAAAAAAAAATAAGGGAAGAAAATACAAGAAACATCTTGATATATGCTCAAAAAACAGTTTTGCTCTGGGACTTACATTATGATCGAAGTCACAGATTTTTCAGTGGGACCAAAGCTGACCATCCATCCCTCATCTGTACCACTTATTCCAGTGAAGGGTCGCAGGCAGCTGGAGCATATCCCAGCAATCATTGAGCAAGAGGCAGGGTACACCCTGGGCTGGTTGCCAGTCCATCACAGAGCCCAAAGTCGACCATTTAGAAGTAATATTACCCAAAACTTTATACTGTCTAAATAAACACAGTCCATGTTCATTAAACTACCCTTGGTAAAGTTACAGCTGAACAAATTGAAGGGATTCATTTTGAGTTCTTTGCGCTTCACCTATAAATAATAACATTAAGAATTCATGGAAACTCAAGCAATATTGATTGGTTCAATGAAATTAGGCGCTTGCTAATGATGCTCTGATCTGTAGCTTTACAGAACAAGATGCGTTCTTATAACCATAGCTGGTTAACGTTCTTCCAGCCACAGACATATGTGACAGGAGGGTTAATACCTCCTCGCCACTACATGGCACTGTTCTGCCGCACCACTTATTAAATTGGTGGTGCTGGAGTAGCATAAAAGCACAGGTGGTCAGAGGCTTGGTAGTTCGCTTCCTCTTTGCCTGGTGGTTACAGCGGCAGGTTGGTGTGGCTGGGTGCAGAAGGACAGTCCGAAAGGGTAAGCCTGCAACTAATGTCCCCCTCTGAGCAGAACTATGAGTAGGGATGGTGAAACCGAGGCCTTGTGAATCTTTGAGCCATCTTTGACCAAATGCATGAAAATGGCTAGGTGTTCTGAATCATTTGACCAAACCAAAGAACCCATCTGCTGGCTGTGGGCATCGGATACATTAGAAGGACATTGACTTCTCACATCTGTCATCCCTGTCTCATCTTGG
>JBAMHV010000024.1:5579171-5605985 GCA_037177535.1 Pseudomugil gertrudae
CAGCCTATCCCCAAGGTGCATGTCTTTGGACTGTGGGAGGAAGCCGGAGTACCCAGAGAGAACCCACGCTAACACGGTGAGAACCCACGCTAACACGGTGAGAACATGCAAACTCCTCACAGAAAGATTCCCGGTTTGATCCCCGCCCCAACTGAGGCTCGAACTGTCAACCTTCTTGCTGTGAGGCCACAGTGCTAACCTACTGCTCCACCGTGCATCTGTATATCTGCATTATTTCACTCATATCTAAAATAAAAGTAAATAATCCAAACCACAAGTATTATATAATAGTAGTGTTAGGCCCAGGCGCCAATATTTTTATTGTGGCACTCTCTGTCCTAAACATACACACATTTACACACACAAGCTTGGACACACACGTACACAACTACTTGCAACCGGCCACACACTCATCATGCAAACCAGCCTTTCAGCAGCACAGGCAGTGGTCCAAGGTCCATAACAACACCTGAATTTGAACAACACAAAACTTTTATTTCTGAGAGAAAATGACTACTTATTAGCAGATCTTCTCCTGCACACCCATCTTAATCTGTTTTCACTTTCTTCTTTAATAAATTTATTACAAGATCAGATTTTTGGGGGCGTTGTATGACCTGCCCAGCTGGGGGCAGTACCTACCCTTCCTACAGTAACTGCACACCACTTTGCATACTTGTCACTTGGCAAACCAAGAACGAAAATATCTTGTTATACATTTTTATGGCACTGTTGTAGACAGAGATGTTAAGCACAATGACTCATAAACCAAAAACAACTAGCTTTGGATTTCCATTAACTTGGACTTCTCATGTAGTCTTCTCCACATGTCTAGTCTATAATTTGAAAGTATTCAAACTAGATTCGTGTGGTGTCCGTATTGAA
Organism: Pseudomugil gertrudae; assembly: GCA_037177535.1. NCBI lineage: Eukaryota > Metazoa > Chordata > Actinopteri > Atheriniformes > Pseudomugilidae > Pseudomugil > Pseudomugil gertrudae. The sequence goes on from JBAMHV010000024.1 coordinate 5,580,057, forward strand.
CACCTATTCCAAAACACCTGATTTACCTGACTCACATCAATGGATCTTCTAGTCAAGCCCTTTGCAAGCCTGTTACTGAGATAAAAATTATGTAAGGCAGATGTCAGTGATTGAGTAAACCCCAATTTCAGACGAGTCACAAATGGTATTTAAGTCATACCAGTAGCAAGGGTCCAGGAAAAGCTACACCAATTACAACAATGCAACAATACAACAATTACTGTTTGTCTGATAGTGCTAGAAGGAGCAAAGGTCCTTTCAGACTTATTACAATCACGTCTGCATAGTTTTATTAATCTGATCTCTCTTCTTTGTTAAGTTTTCTGGATATAAAATGCTTAGAAATGCTTTGTGTAAAAGGCCCTGTGATGGACTGGCGACCTGTCCAGGGTGTACCCCGCCTCTCGCCTGTTGTGAGCTGGGATTGGCCCCCCCCCCGCGACCCCGTTCAGGGAAAAGTGGTAAAAATGGATGGATGGATGGATGCTTTGTGTAATATCTAAAAAAGTAAATATAATATTGCTGACCCCTTACCTTGACTAAAAAACAGAAACCAGTTAAAATACACAAAAGGCTGCAATTAAATAATCTAAACATAAAATTTTGAGCAATTAAAGGACATCAATGAAGTCTTTACATTATCTGAATGAAAGCACAGTTTGTATTCACAGTTTCTGCAGTCTCTGCCAATTAATGTTAGCTGCTCTTACACAAGGTCTTTAAAACCTTGTAATACAGACAACAAAGATCTATAAACAAAAAAAGGTAAACAGCACTTAGAATACAATACAAATTCCTATAATGAAACAAGCCATGTCTGGTAAGAAAGCTGGAATGGGACTTAAACTTCCTCCAAACAGTGACTTTGATTACCAAGATATGTTTGTTTTTACAAAATGACTGCTAAAACCCCAAGTCCTTCTCTAAACCAACGTCTCACAACACTGCTCAGTGGTTGGCCACCTACAGACCAGCAGAAAAACCAAAAAAAGATGAGGGGAAAGCCCCTTTGTATCAAAGTCTGTTTTCTTTCGAGTCTCTGGTTCGTGTTTATCAGAACCTGATTTTAATGCTGCATTTTTATCTTGGCGATTTGCATTGTTTAGTAATCAGACAAGCTGAGACTTCCCCTTCTCCCTGCGAGTGTAAACACTTGTCTTCTCAAAACTGTTTCATTTGGATAAAGAAGGAACATAAATTCCCCTTCAAAAGTCATGGTATATATAATGTTTTTGTGCTGCTTGCTAAAGGAGAATCATGTGACATGGTGTTCACTGGGGAAAAAGCAGCAACATCAGTCAAGTGTGAGCTATGACACATACGACCACCATGAATCGGCCTCTGAAATCTATCTCATCAGTTACCCTCGCTCACTTGGCTTTAGTTCTCTGCCACAACTTTCATGCAATCTCTGTTGTGAATAACCTCAGTTTGCTTTGATTATCTTAATCACTTGAATCTAGCCTATTCTAAGAGGCTGCGGTGGCACAGTATGGGTCTACTGTGCGAGGTGGGGTGTGTGTGCTATTGAGTCGAGACCCTTAGAGTGGCTGCAGTAGCTCATTTAAGCCAAGGCCGAAGACTTTCCTCGACAGCAGGAAGGAAAACCTTTTGGGAAGTGAGGGAGGGGGGTGGATGGAGGTAATGTGAAGGGTAGAGGGAGACTCAGACGGTGACTTGGCTGAGGTCAGGTGTAAACATATACACAGCTGCCTGACAGATGTGCACAGACGAAAACCAGTGACCATGTCTTTGGTTCCTTCCTCGTCTCTCACCTGATGTTCAGCTAATTCAGCAAACAAAAATCACATGAAAGCGTTGCACCGTACTAGAATTGGAATATTTTGATGCAAGAAGAATCAGAAAGCCCTGGTTGCTCCAGAAAGGGCCTCTATTCCTCTGTTACTTTGCAAGTGGGGTGAGTGTGTGGTCGCTGAGACAGAAAGTATAACATTTCCCATTTTCTACTTTACTGGAGTGGTCTGGGGGACTCATCGGATAGGGATTTTAAAAGGATCTTTCATTGCGCTGACATCCACGAGCACAGCGTGATTACATTCCTTTCACCCAGCAATGTGGACCTCTTTTTCTTTTCTCTGTTTCTTTATTCAGCACTTGCTGGGGCAAAAGAGGGGACAGTTTTTCACATTTTTGTGGATTTTCTAAGACCCCTAATTTAACTCTCAAACAAATGATCTCATGATGTAATTGGTTGGAGGGATGCAAGCAACAACAAAACAAACTTTGCTGCACTGCTAGAGCAATAACCAAACGTTTACACCCCTGCAAACACTTTAAATATTTACCAACCTTAGTAAAACAGTGGGGGATTATCCTGTATTGTTATAACACTGAGGAACGACTCTCATACTTTCCATATTTTTGACCAATTCCACGAGGCTGAAAACAAGAACGGGGATCAGATTAAAATCTCTTTGTACATAAACTACCCATTGACTCACTGTCTTCCTGTCGGAAGGAGCAATTAGCTCCCCGAGACAAAGATCTCAGACATGTTAAATGGCTGAAAATAAATAAATGTGGGTATTGCTGTTAGACTGTAGGCCCTGTTTCAATTACAGCAGAGGCTGTGGTCTGTGTCTCTCACTGAGCTGCTGGCTCCTTTAAGCTTTGCTTCTATTGGGGACTTTTTAATTGCTGTGTTTTAGCTGAGGGGGAAACAGTGAGGGGAAATGTACTGTATTCATCTTGGCCTCCCACTACGCTTCACTCACGAGGGCCTGGGGTGATTTGTCTCTTTTGCGCGGGACGCCGTACAGTAAACGTACAGTGTTGCTCAGACAATGCATTCATTCTTCCCATCATGAATGGAGATTTTCAACCTACTTTTTTTCTGTTCTATTAAGTCGATTGATTTATGTGACATAATTTATTATGACCGGCTACCCGAGCTCCTTCAATTTCAGGCGGTAAAATGGTCCGGAGATTTGCTAAAATCACAACACCTTCAAATTTAAAAACTTTTGACAAAGTCTGCACTCGATATTCATCATTAGATTAGCGGCTGGCATCTGTTAGGCCTTATGTAACTGATAAAAGTAGTCTGTGGCTCCTATTTTGAGGATTACATTCCTTTGCAAACATTCCACGAAATCTGCTGAAATTGGTTATACCTTCGATAGAGCGTTCAATTTCAAACTCCACAGTCAATTTTGCCTTTTCCACATTGGGCTGATGGCAGCCATGTCAGCTATCAAAACGCAGAGTCTGCTCATAGAGGCAACTGACGAGCGATGATAACCAGATCTGCATGTGTGCTTTTTCTTCCCAAGCAACCAGAAATGTGGGTCATAGACAGAAAGAGACCAGATACACACCTCCTGATCTTTCCACTGTCAGATCAACACCTTCCATCAGCACATCTCCATCTATTCCTCTCTCAAACTCTATTTATCCTGACTTGTCACTGTCCTGAGGCACTCCATTAGTCAATCTCATAAACACCTTCACAAGTCACACATGTTTAAAGGTCCCTTTGTCACTTTGAATGCAGCAGCAATGTGAATTTTCTCTCAGATGTGATAATCTGATGACGGTTACGCTATTTCAGCAGCAGTGCAGGCTCTTTTTTTGTCTCTGTTCACCCCTAATAAGCAGTGTTTGCCTCCAGCAGTGACACTTATACCTTTTTACCCTTCCCTCTCTGTGCATTTTGTGATTACACGCAGACACATGGTTTGAGTTTGAGCCCCGCCGCCACTAATATCAGACATGCTTTAAATTTATCTCATATCTTAATGGACGTCAGGCAGTTTGCAAACTGCAGAGCCATTCCTCTAGCTCTTTGTTTATTAGCATATTTATTTGACCAGAATAGAGGAATGAAGCAGTCGGCCCCTTAAAGAAAGAGACAGGAGATGAAGTGAGAAGGGCAAGAACTACATAATGAACGGCTGTGTATGCAACTGTTAAGACTGCGGTCATGGAAGCTGTCAAAGGTTTGTCTGTCTGATAATAAACCTTGTTACATGAAATAAGGACCCATAACACACAATCATTTTCTTCAATCATATTTCAGTTTCAACAATCCAAGTCGCTATTTATTGTCAATGTACAGACGTTTTTTGTTGCCTTTGGGGACAAGGGATCAAAATTTTCTGCATTCATTTTTATTTTTATTTTTATCTCTTAAGGCTTCACTTAAACAACTTTAATAAACCAAGAGGTATGTAGAGATTAATTCTCAGAAATACTTAAAATGACCACAATGCAGCGTGGAGGTGTGGCTGTGTTGGATTTACTGATTTTAATTTTGAATAAATAAATTGTCATTTTGTATTAGGTCAATTAGGAGTATTTTTTTTTTTTGTGTTTTACACCTCACAAGGCGTATAAATATAATGAACCTGTTCAGGTTGTACCTTGCCTCTTGTCCAATGATTGCTGGGCGCCAGTGTTCACTCCTTGGAATAAGCACTAGGCCTACAGATATACATGGATGGATGCAATATAATATAATCATCACTATAATATAAACATCACTACTGATGCACAGGTTTGTGCTCAGCTAATAACTTATTAACTCTAGACTTTATTTAGTGAGTTTTCAGGCTTTAAATCAATTTAAAGAAAAAAGTAACTAACTGTCAATTCAATTCAACTTTATTTACAAAGTGCCACTTCATGACAGTGTCATTTCAGGGTGCTTCACACACATACATGGAAGGCATGCTTGTAACTCTTCAGCATCAATAATAAAACAGAATTATGTATCTTTCTGTGCCTCATCACTTGTTGGGATTTAATTTGTGCAAGATGTCGACATTTTAACATTTGTCATGCTCGTGACTTCTTTAGAGGAAATAACAATGTAAAGCTCCAGAGAACACCACCTTGTTTGCATTTAGTTACTAGATAGGACTCATTTTTATGCACTGGGGCTTTAAAATGTAATTGTACCAAAGTTTATTTATACTACATCATTAATCAGCTCACACTAGCAGCCAATCACAGCAAAGCAGGCTCAGTTTACCACACACAAAACAGTTTTATGAAAAAAAACACACCTTGAATTTCCCTGTAGTTTTAAAGTTCTGTGATGGACACTTGATGGTGAAACAGCACAATCAGCAAGGCAGCACAGTCATAAGTTATGTGTTGAACTGGTCCAAGTTGTAAAACTACATCACCGCATATATGAAGGCCAAAGTCATGTGCTGTCCAGCCAGCAGAAACTCAGACTAATAAAACAATGACACTGAAATTCTTTTACTAGACAATTAAAATGAATGTCGCTGGGAAGAAGAGCAGTCAGTGTCATGGCTTGACCCCAAGTTTCCCCAGTCCACATGCCAGAGGCTTATTGGGAGAAACCCAATCCCAATTTACTGCTAATGTGTTACTTGTGGTATAAGTGATGGTAGGATGGGAAGAAAGCACCGTGGAGACTGTGCAAAATAGAACAGAAGTAAGATATACTCAGTAGCCAACTTTGACACTTGCATGGACTTCTGGTTTGAAAACAAGTGAATATGTCTATGTTTTATATACAGCTCATGGTATTCACACACCAATTCGACCCCTAAGGCTATAAGAATATGTTGAAATACTTGTGGTCATTTTTATTTTTATGTTATGCCTCCGCAGTAGTTGCGGTATCACATTTCACTACAGTGGCCCACTCACTTACTTGAAGATAAACCCCTTTTGTTGATCTAAAGCGGTTTGCTTACGCTTCATCAATTGGTTGACTGGTCAAGCAGCAGTGGTGGGAGGAGAGACGAGGGCGAGCAGCTCAGCAGAAGAGGCAGGGGGAACAAAGACTGGTTTATGGCGTGTGGCCTTCAGACAGGCTACATCAACACTGATCGTCAAGACCCAAGAATAGTGTAGAGGGCTGAGTCAGCCTAGCAGCAGCTACCCACAGCAAGAGGAAGAAGTGTGTGTACTTGTGAAAAGGCCAGATGCAAAAGGAACAGAGAAAAAAAAGAGGAAAAAGGAGGAGAGAGAAAACAACCCAAGGTCCTTGTTAAAACGAGATTGTTAAAGATGCCTGCTGAGGGATTTACTTTTTTGCCATTCACCATTTGACTCCATCATCCCACCGTTGACCTCATTGCACGCACACACAAATAGGGAAATTGGCCTCCATAAGGGTTCTGTTTACTGGAAATGCACCTCACCAGGGACAATAAAGACTTATGATGCATACGAGCCTCCTGCTGACCCGTGCTGTTGTGGCCTGATGCAACTCCCATACACACATGTGCATGCATGTACTAACAGATGGAGAAATAAGATAATAAAAAAAAGTATGTCTCCCTTTCAGGTAGTTAAAAATAGTGGCTAGCTTTAAAGTAAACAATAAATAAGAATGCAAAACTTTACTGATCTTTAATAAAGCTGAAAATGGGAGTTTGTCCTAGTTTAACCGCTCAATAAAAACAGTTTACCACTCAGATGAATGAGATTAGGTGTGCATGGGGAAACGGGTGAACTTATTAAAACACCTTTACGAACACATAATTTATAAGCTACTGTTTAAAGCAACAGGATGCATCTTTGTCATCGACCCAGCACTTTGGGGAGCTGTGCGGTGGACGGACCAGCTGTTTATTTTGTTTACCACATCTCCCTATTGAGTGTCTATGGAGTGTGTATGTTCAAGTGAACAAGCGTTCTCATTTGGAAGTGATCTCCTGTGTTTTTCCTGTTGCACAGCACAGAAGCGTGCGGTGTGGAAGCTCAGAGCTTTCGCCCACATCAAGAGAAACCAGCCGGCCTTCCAGCCCGCAAGCCCTCCCTTTCCTCCCCCCTCTGAAGCGTAATAACAGAGCCATCAAATAGCCATATTTATAATCTCCGAACGGGCCAATTTTAAAGTGGTCAACTCCAGAGGTAAAGGAATTGTTGAGACCAATTTGTGGTTTTCATTCTTACTGTACAGAGGCAACATCCCAGTGGCAAATGAAATAAAGTCAGTTTCCTTTTTTTTTCTTTTCCATTTGTCAGTATAAAAGCTGTGTTCAATTACAGATCTGGCTATATTCTGATAATGCTTCAGAATGATTTATTTAAATTATGCCGGGCAACAATTATTATACTGGAAATTCCATGTTTGTGTGCCTCCAAAAGGAGAAAGTTTATCAGTTTCCAAAATGTAAGATTGATGTTACAACAGCAGGTATTTTGAGGTGTTCTTCTGAATGTGACTACTTTATAGCGTACTTGTCGGTGTGTGCGTCGCTTTACTAAGGGGAAATTAATCGTTTTATCATGAAAATGTCTCAAAACCCTCAGTGCACATCAGGAGTGAGGGAAAAAGGGATGTCAAACCAAAGCAAAAAGCATCTGGATTAGCGACATGTTGTGAGCAGGACCAGCAGATCAGCATACATTAATACATTCATCTGGTCTTTACTATGCAGTTGTGAGCCAAGAGCTCCTGCCAGTTGCCAGACTCCTGTCCCTTACCAGCATCTGACACTGATGAAAAATGCAGCATGTTTCAATCACCACAACATTAGCATTCTGGTTTTTCTATATGTTGAATTCAGATGACGTCCAAGTGTTGATCTAGTAAGATGAACGCAGGACTGTGTAACACAGAACTACTTTTATGGCAGTCACTGCTCGCACCTTTATATTTCACTATAGATTTGTGACATGGGTCAAGCACTTAAAACCTGGAATACTCAGGCAATTAGAGATTGGGTTACAATCCATTTATAGGTGAAAGCTGTAAATTGAGCTGTTTATAGAGTTATTAACAGGGGTTGATTTACATGGACACAGTTCTTAGTGCCACAACTTCTATTAGCTTCTCCAGATAGTAATGACTCATAATAAAGATTGATTCAATATGAGACAATTAAGGTTTGACAGGCCACATTATAAGCTAACTTACTTTAACTATAAGATAATTTTGCACACAGAAAACATGTACCAGTTGGTAAAAACTATTTGAAACAAAAGTTGTTTTTATCTTTGAAGAAGGTTAACTAAAGCAAAAATACATTTTTCTTCAGCACTTTTTTTTCTCGCCAGTATGTTAGAAGAGGTATGCATTTGGATAAAACTCCAGCTTGAAAACAATGCTTTAAACCTGCATTTCAGCCAGTGTTCAGTAGGGGTTGTTCACAGGATGATTAATAAGAGCATTACAAAGTTTCCAGCCTTTGGTTGCACGCTGACTTTTATTATGTACATTCATAGGACCATTGTTGCCCTGCAGCATCCTAGAGCTGAAAACAGCTCTTTACCAGCCAGCAATTAGACATAGACAGAAAAGTCCAAAAGTGTCCCAAAAGTTTAGCCCGAGAACTACATTCACACATTTGATTGAACAAGAGTCTTCATACATGTTAACAGAATATCAACCAGCCTGCTTGACAAATCCCAAGCTCAGATTGAGCTGAGATAGTGGCAAATACACGTGTGAAAACCAGTGATAATATGGCAATGCACCATCCAGTCTAATGCCTGCAACCTATTTAGATTTTATACAAAGCAAGGAGCACTGGACAACCGTTTGCCAAACTTTTATGTGCAACAAAGTGGTGAATCTCTTAATGGTAACACAATACTAGCATTAACATTAACAACTAGATCTGAGAGAAATTCTAGATAATGAAAGATAACTTAGCTATAACACGTCAATGTGAAAGTTAATTACAGAATCCAAAGCGCAGTTTATTTGTAAATATTTACAATCTTATATTGTGGTATAGTCTGAATGATACCAAGATACCAACATCTTACCAGCAAATACATGCCAGATATACCATATAATAAATGTAAAAATAAAAGTATTTTTGCCCTTGGAATAGAGAAAAACTCTCCTGGCCTGTGATTCAACAACTGGTTATTTCATTGTTATTTGTTGTTCTGATTTACAAATGAAGATTAAGATGCGTGATCTATTACCACATCAGACTGCAATGAAACCAAACTGATCTTTTTGCAAGTGAATTGTTCATGAATTATTGCATACCTTATATATAGCAAATCATCTAATGCCCACCATTTATGTTACCAAAGCAGGCTGCAGTTCAAACAACTTCCCATCACTATATTTTAAAGTAGTTTTTTTGTAAATAAATCTTAATAGCAACTGTCTTAATTAAATTGTTTGCTGATGCTGAATCCTTTCAGATGTTTCACTCGGTATGCAATGCCAGACCCTTGCTATTAACATGACCTTCCTTTAATCTTTCCATCCTTTCTTTCTTGCTTTCTGCTCCAGCAGAGTTGTGCTCACGCATGCCACACTCATAATCAGCCATACTGATATTCAAATAACAGCATTTTCGTACACATGTGCAGTTGACGACCAGCATACATCAAGGGACAGCTGGCACCGAAATTGTGTCTTATTTTGCTTTACTTTGTGAAAAGCAGGATTAAAAGGAATACAAGTGAGGCATAAAGAAGAAATATTGAGAGAGGAGGCCAAGCAGAGGGAGCTCTGGAGCTGTTAAAACATGGACAAATTACACCACTGTCTGAGCAGGAAGGAAACCGGGCTGTACACACTCCTCAATAACTTCCTGTTAAACATCCTCGAATCGCAAACTCACAAAAGGATTACAAAAAAGGTTTACCAGAGAGCTGGTGTCATCTACACGCTGGCTGTGTATTTATGTAACCCGGCTTGTAGGAAGCTGAGCACCTGGTTCCCCCAAGTGTGAGTGTGTGTGCATGTACTGAATGGGATGTGTGTATCGTATAGAGGAGGATCTTATCAACATGGCAGCGATGAGAGATGAATGGCGTCCCATGGGGCTGGCTTAAGTCCCTGCACATGTGCACGGCACTACCGCCCACTAAAAATACGACTCCTGGATACTTTTCCGAATTCTGCCTGCGTCCATAAATCAACAGCCGGACAGAGAGGCTTGGAGTTGGCAGGGTATCAGACGTGCCTCCAGTGACTGGGCCTGTCCGTCATTCTGCCACTGCTGCCTGGAGCTGCTTAATTAATGTGGCAATTGAACGCTGCATATCATAATGAACACACAGCTCCCTTTATCTGAACCTTCCTGGGCTTGTTATTCTTGGTCCCAGCTAAGGATATATCCCTATGTATGTTTGGATATTTATAGGTAATGGATCTATTAAAATGCATGAGAACGGATTAAAAAACAAATAAATGCAAAGGTGCTCGAAGGAGCTTGGAATGTTTGGAAAAAGGATACTCAGTTTGATGTGTTTTTACAGCGTGGCTGCCGAATTTATCACTTTCACTTTTGTTGGTGTTACTCCATCGCCTCATTTCATCATGTAGAACACACACACTGTTTCTGCACCAGAGATTTTTCATTTTTTGGAGGATTTCTCTTCGCTGTTGTATAAAATACACTCAGAGAGTCGCCTTGAAAGACATGAATAACCTGCACTTTTCAAAGTGGAGAAACTAAAGGTTCACTCACTCCAACCAAGTGATGACTGAGAGGCGCATGAGCGTCTTTTTTCCACCACTGATCACACAGAGTATCTGACTTGTATGGAGGACCATAACTCCTAAAACTCATTGCTCACCCTCAGATTCTGTTTTCCTCCAAGCAACGGAGCAACTGTATCAGTTTGACAGCAGCAGGTAGAGGTTAATGCCTCTCCATTTGTAACTCTTTGCTGTACATAAAGCCACCTCCTTTGGCCATAAATACCTCATAAATCAAGTGCTTCTATCCTCTGTGATTCTCAGACTGAAGACAGTCTGATTTACGGCTACACCTTCCCGTAGACTCCTCATCCCTTATTCTATTTAATGCCCTTCCTTCCGTCTATTCCCTTACCATTCTTTTAGCTCTCTCCTGTCCAGGTGTCTGCGCTCTGACTTAGCACCACAGCTAGCCAAACAACACATAGAGGAAAGTATCTGCTTTCACGGAGGGCTAATAGGATGTGACATCATTTATGGTTGACTGGGGGTATTGTTACATGGGGGGAAATTTTTCTGAGAAAGGTAGCAAAACCTGCAACACTGCAGAGTTTTGGAGACACTGAAACAATACACAAACTTGTAGTTGTTTGATGTACTGGCTGGAGAAAGCGCTTTCTCCTGCTTAGCTTCTCCATGTAAAAAAAAACACATCTATCTGTTGAAAATCCTTTGACCTTGTCCTGGCCTAGGCATGTGAATTTAGTCATCTTCCTTGTGAATTATGGCTTTTGATGACATGAAAGCTGCACATGATTTTCTTTCCAGATCAGAGGAAAAAGAAATATCCGAAGCCCCACACTTGACAGATATTTAAGAGGCTTTAACCTGTAAATGTAGGGTTCCAGCTGAGATTATACCTCGCTAACACAAAACTATACCCCTCACTCTTTCACAAGATTCTACTCCAGTCACTAGTCTAACACTTCATATGTTTTCTCACCTCAGGCTATATGCTCTTTCTCAAGCTTCATGGTTCTTGTTATACTGGGAAGACCTTCAGTGAGCTGACTTTGAACCCAAGTCCAATTTCTTTGTGCAACTCAAAACCATAAAGAGCCACTTTTAAAGAGTCTTTGTTTCAGTCATTGGAGAAAGGAAACAGTCTTTCTTGAATATGTTTGTACTCAAAATAGTAAAACCTTTGTTTGAAGAGACTTTCATTTGTTATGTCTTCATGTTTCTCTTTCTGCTGTGGTGAAAACAGTGGAGTTGGGAGAAAATGTTCTTGACTCTGCACACAGTTCTTTGTTTCTTTGTCAGTTAGAGCTTCCCAGACGAAGCTTTGCGCTGAGTCTTTCAGTATAGTCTTCAACACTGCGGGGAGAAGGGGGCAACCCCAATAATCTTGTTTGACAGTTGGGAGCTGGGGCCGCTCGGCAACAGTGTCCCACAATGCAACTGTAAAAACAAACAGTGTGTAACTGTGTGAAAAAGGGTGGGTCGTGATGTTCACCATATTCTGAAGCAACATATGCATACATACTGATAGTACTCTACTATTCCACATATGTGTGAGGACCCCTAACCGGCCTTGAATGTTTTAGACTTCAATCCAGTCCACTTCATATCCACATGAGTAATATGACACAGACTCTGTGTCCTGATTTCTTCCAGTTCCCCTCTGTTGTTCTTTTGGTGCAGGTTGGGGTTCTAATCCTGTTAAGACCTGTCAGGACTAATACTATGACAGGTCAAACCAACGTTGTGAACCCCTCCACCGCCACCTCAAGATCACACTACTGTTGACACAGTAGAAGAGAGCGACTGTGTCTGCTTCTGAGGTGGTTACTGTCAAACCATCACAAACCATTTCTGACTGTACAGACAGAGGGAAAATATCATGCGAGGCTTGCGGATATCCATTTGCTCTTTTTCAAGTATGACATGTAAAAAAGTTACACCTGCATTGCAACACGTAACGTAGCTCCACCTACAGAAATCAGACGTTCAGCTTTTGTTTTTATACAATCTATGAAGCAGTATATGTAAAAAAACATTGTGGGACTTTATATTTTCCAGAGTCAAAAACAGAGAAAAGAAAGCCGTGGTTTTAGTTGGGACACTTTGTTTTATGTATGTGAAAGTAAAAAGGTAGAGAGGATCTGCAATGATCTACTGATACACTGCTGACATCTTAATTTGCTATACAAGGTTGTTGTGTATGTAACCACATACACATGGTGTATGTGGCACTGATCCACCAGTTTGGTGTATGAATTATCAAATGGGAACAATAGTGGGTTATTGTCTTATGGCCATCAGGTGACGACTGTTGTTGATCAAGTAATTTTGAGGTTAACTAGTCAACTTCTAACTTGATTTCTGACCTCATTTAGCATTTCCTAATTAATTAATGGCAAGTTTGCTGTCTCATCAAACATGCATGATGTTTATTTTGTTATTTAAAGACAATATAAAGTTGTGATGACACATCTTGTGATGTATCCTGAATACACTGAGTGATTTAGGTCTCACAAACATCACATACCCTGACACACAAAGACAGAGGTTACACTGTGGTTGCCATGCTTGTTAGGACATATATCCACTAGAGCGCAGTGCAGAGTTCAGATTCCAACTTCTGGCTTTAGCTTCAATAGTAATATACAGTAGCAATCAGAGTGGGGGGGGGGTCATATTCATGTTCATAAAATAAAGCTGCACAGTATGTAAGGGAGATCTATGTGAACATTAAAAATGGCACACCATTTTTTGTTCCTTTTGTTGCTTGCACATGAGCTATACTGTGCAACACTGTTTCAACAATTCCTTTTGGTATGGCGATGTTTTGCTGTGTTTTTTGTACGTATCCTGCAGCTGTAAGAAAATTAACACATAAAATACACATGAAATTAACGCAGAGCGGACAGTAGGCTCTGTCCAAATTCATAATTAACAGAAAACATAAAGTAGGGACACCTACTGCACCAAGAAAAACCAGCAATGAGACCACATTATTTAATTGTGCTGGTTTATCATCAGGTAACACAGATTTAGGTTTAAACAGGAGAAGCAGGAGCTACTTTGGCTCTCAAACAATGGACTCATTTCTGAGGTCAACTTAAGCAATTACTTTTTTATTTCCCTTTTTTTGTCTGATTTATTTTGATCTACTATATTGTATTACTTCATTATACGTTACAATCACATCAGACATGCAAGAGGGGCTTTGCACGTGGCCAATTTCATATTCTGTTGACTGAGCACTTCACTGTTCTCAGAAGTCTCAGATATTAAAGTGTCTGAACGAATGAACAAATATGCAAAGACTAAACTCTGAACTTAGTTTTCAGTTTTGCTTCACTATAAAGCTCAGCTTAGTGGTTGAGCATCACCGCAGTGTGTATCAGTGGCACTGTCTGCCCTTACTACTTAAACCTCATTGTTAAAATAGAGAATCATCTTGTGACAGCTACTTCCAGCTCATGCCTTGTTCCTCAGATAGTTTGGATGCATAATGCATTCAACAGCTGTGAGCAGGCACTGCCGAGTCTTGTGTCTGTGAGCTCTTGCACATGTGTGTGTCCATATGCATGTGTGATCATGTATAATGGTATGTTTTTCCATTATTGCATCTGCAGGACATAGCTTGTTGACCCATGGGATTTGGCTTAACACCAACGCACATGGCAGGACACACAAACACACGCTGTGGTTATGTGGTTTCTCCTGTGGCCGCTCAGCTCATTCAGACTCTGACCGCCCCACTCCCACCACCCCACCGTGCCCTGCTGGCTCTGCATCCCCGGGGATTGTACAGCGTCGCTGGGCACTCACATCCTCAGCTGTGGGCAGAGATCCAGCAGCTGGGACTGAGGCTGGGGGACGCAACAGAGGCAGAAGGAGAAACCTGAGAGGAGGATTTATTAGGGATGAATGAAAAAAGTGGTTGTAAAAAGCAGGGGAGAGAGGAAAACGTGGAGGGGAGGTCAGTGGAGGTTACCTATCACATACTTTATCATATACAAAAATCCCAAGTGTGCCTGTCATCCTGGAGACTAAAGCCGGGCTGAAAAGTAAACGTCTGTGTGCTGATGGAGATGAAGCGATGGTGACATAGGCTACACTATGGCCTTTGTATGAGCGCCTTTGGTGGACTTTTCTGGCCTTTAGGAGGACCTCTCAATATAAATTCAATACACATTTCACAGAATGCTATTAAAATTGGGCTGTAGACATGTTTTGAGCTCAAAAGCAAGAGGGGACGTGGGGGAGAGGGGGTGGGGTGTCCATGTTTGTTTGTGCTTACTGATCTACTTCCACAACCGTTAAATAGGCTTGTTTGACTTGACTTCTTCCAGACTGAAAACTATAACTGGCAAAACAGTCTGTGATTCAGCTTTGTCCACAATTGTTCTGGGCTCCAATCAAGGGAAAGAAAAAGCTGTGTCATCATCATGGGGGAGGCAGTGTAAGGGTGGGAAGCTAGTAAAGTGGGAATTCTGGCTGGGTCCCAGGGCTGCCCTTGCAGCCTGTTAATGCCTTCTTGTTCTGGACACATCAGCACATCTTGAGTGCGACAACAGTGAGAGAGCAGCAAGAGGCAAAGACAGGACAGAGAAGGGGGCTGGGGGGTGGACAGGCAGCAACAAAGTGAGCTAATGAGGAAATCAGAGAAAGATAACTTTGTTTAGTAATGTGGAGTGTCGTTTCTGCTCTGGAAGGCCCCGTCAGCCCCAAATAAACACAGAAACGGTGGAAAGTTTCGCTCCCCTCTGGAGGGTCCCCTTCTCTCCTCACTCATTTTATTTCTGTCTAGCTGGCTCTCCACTCTGTTGCCTTGTTTAAGGAAAATTCCGCTGGTGGTGATGGTGCGTGCCCCTGCAGCTCCAAAGTATTCCAATGCAACCATCACATTTCCAGTTTGTGTTGGTTTTTGGCAAACTTTTCTATCCTGGATGCTGATGTTCTACCAGGCGCATGCATGGGTGTCTTGGCTGTAGTCATCCACACCTTCGCCAAACATCTCCACGTCCTCCCTCGATGTGTCATCTCCTGACTGAGCTGCAAGTTATTTAAGTCTTTAATATCAGGCATTAAGCCAGCTGGGAAAAGAAGATGGAGACAGGGAAAGACATTTACATATGCTTGTTAAATGTCACCAATTAGGAAAAAGGTCTCACACATAGTGGCTTCGGCTTTGCCAGGGTATCCTGTGATCTCAAATTTAGACAACATCGCCACCTTCAGGATGGAGGAAAGGAGATTTAGAACCAAGAGAAAAGTCTGCCTTACTTCAAATCTGTGCAACTACAAGAGTAAAATAACCACAAATTAGCTGGTAGTGTTACAGTTATGGACAGCCCGAGCTTCCTGATATCTGTGGCGCAACCTAAATAGAAGCTAGCAATAATTTCCTGCTATCTTCTCTTCTCTAGGTAACTCTCCTGATCGTGACCATGGTGACAGCTGGGTGATGGTCCTTGTATGCTTAGCCAACAGTGTTGATGCCCACCCACAGGTGCCAAAGGTACAGTGAATACTGTGCCAGCTGTTTGCAAGCCACAGCAGCCCCTGAACTGCTCGGCTTCACCCTGCTTAACTGCCTGATCTCACAGGAAGGTAGGAAGTGGTTGAGTTACCCAGCAGCAAATTTGAGGTTTATAAAGGGAGAAAGCTGTAAAAAGAAAAAACCCAAGTGGAGTTTCCTTTAACTCAGCAGTATACAGAAATTAGATGTTTAGCTCTTGTCTACTGTATGTCATTGCCATTAGTAAATGTTAGGGTGTTTTATCTGTAAGTAGAGCCAAAGGACAAGTGTTTCAGTGTTAGAAGCCTGTTGCCTTGTAAAAGTTCAATTCATTACACTATTAATCAGCTGTTACCTGTTTCACACTGGGAAGCCACCCACAGCAACCACAAGCAGGTAGCACATGCTCGCTCTGAGACTAATAATCCAAGAATGTTGCTTGTGATATCTCTCTGTTTTCTGGCAAGCTAACAGCGCATAGCTGCAGGGGGAAATACCTTTGCATCTCTTGTGGTAGTATAAAGCTGCATTTTTCTTGAGATGTGAAATTCGTTCGGCATGTCTAGCATTTGGATTTCATGAAGGCCTACCTTAGCTTGGCCCTGTCTTTGCCAAGAAGTAATAGAAAGCGGGGTAAGGTACAGAGAGCTGGCAGTTATGCCTCGGCTTGTTATTACCAACACAACGGAGCTCAGTTCACACTCAGCTGTGGCATATTTGGAAAACTTCAAGCAAAGCGGCGTGAAGAAAAAAAGAATCCTTTAAATCAGTTCCACTCTCCAGTAAATTACAACCTTGCATTTTTAATTTCCTCCCTCCATACAATGTTATTCATTGGCATCCAAGCCAAACATGGGCCCCTGCAGCCTGCATAGCTCCACAGGACAAACTGCCCTCTCATGCTGTCGCAACCTGTCAGGAGCACAGAGGCGTGACTGAAAAAATGCATTCCTTGATGTAGAGCGGAGAGGTGTGTGAGGTGGAAGTAAAAACGGAATAAAGAATAAACAGCAACCAAACCTCTGAGTGCAGATTTAATCTGTTCAAGTGGCTGTGTTTACATCATAAGTGGTTTGAGATGACATGATAAATGATAACAGTCGCTTGCAATTTTCTTAACTCTGCACATATTAATTTTAAACACATTATAGGTCTTATCACATACTAAAGATACAAATCTTTAATTCATGGACTTTGGATGCCAATATTATTATTGCAATTACATGCAAAGGAGAGAATGTGGATACACAAACATGCCTAGTCCATGCCTCAGGAAAATGTCTAAGCTCTCTGACCACTTAAAAGAGACAGACTTTGCTGGTGAAATAACAGTTAGAGCCTGTTAGTATAATAGCAAAGCCTCATTTGTTAGCATTAGATATCTAAATACCATCTGAAAACCATGGCTCATTCTGATTAAGCAGGATCTTGTAGCAGTGTAACATTTCAAGTAGCTTTAATATCCATCATAGTTTTCAGGTCCCAGTGCTGTAAAGGCCTCCTGTTAGCAACCAAGCAATCTGACATCAAGCAGATGCAAGTATAAAGCCAAAAACCAGATTTTGTTTTGTTTTATCATAGTCTGAATGAGTGTCAGGTATTGCTAGATTAAGATTGAGCTTCTGCAGTGTCATGTAAGAAAGTGTTTTGACAGCATTGTATCTGTTTTTGTCATCATGCCTGGATGCTGCATGACTGTTTGACAGAGATATCCTGCAGGTTTAGAGCGTGAAAGGGGATAAGAGATCTCTTTTAGTGCACCAGACTTGCCTGAGCCAAACTTCTGCTAATTCTGCTGGTTTTGTGCCACACGGGGTTGCAGGGTGAGACACCTGGCTTTTCTTAGACAGGTTTTGCATGTCAGTGTAATCCGAAAAGACAGCACAGACAGGACTCAAACTTCTTGTTAGATTTAGACCAGAATGCAACAACATAATCATGTATTGCTTTTGGGCCATTCTGCAACATAGCTATTGTGAGTGGGAGACACTGGATTTGATTTCAGCTGACCTCTGCTTCGTGGCCCACCCGACCTGGGGAACTACAGCAGGCCGTCCTCCACGTTGGCTCTCAGCCTAACCAAACATTTTAACTCATGTAGACGAAAACAAAGCAGTTTCCCCCCATTTCTTCCAGTTTTGATATTTTTTCTTGAACCATTGAGAGGAAACGTTTTTATTGACTTTTTGGTCTTTCAAATTTATGCTGTTGTAGCACAATTCTTGCAAAAATTCCTCCATTCACCCACTCCATCTCTCTGCCCCAGTGTTGATTATTTAGCTTTTCTTTCCTCCCAAATGTGTTATTCGTCCTGTTTCCAGTGTCTCCAGGCACACTTCAGAAAGGGATATAAAATAAACAGCCGCATGTTCACCCCATCACTGAATCTTGGCTGCATATACCTGTAACAATAAACAGCTGGGATTCTGGGCTTGTTTATACCCATCTCTAGTCGTTAGATGACTAAAACACAACAGCAACCTGACTTTGTATATGGATTTGCTAGGCAGACGACGCCTACTATGAGGCATATGGTTGGTGGACACTACTAGACCATGGTAGAGCGGAGGCTGCTTTCAGGTAGTGTGCACTCTTTCTGGCAGAGGTGAGGTTTACCTTGGATTGACACCAACCATCTGCATGCTATAAGGGCTAAATTGCCAGTTTCATGTCAGGCAAGGGAAAACAAAACCATTCTGCAAACATGGAAGGGGTTTTGTTTGTCTGCCTTTGTGTATAGGTGTAAAGTAAAACCAGACAGAAGCAGCCACACAGTAGCAACACTATCAAGCTTCAACGGATTTCCACTTTATGACCAAAGTTTCATCAATAAAAATGTGCAAAATGGGAAAATATACATTCCACTGATCTGAAAATAGTTTAACTTGATTATTTATTCATGTCATTTGGAAAATATGTTCTTGTTTTAAAAAATGTTGAGAAAGCAACATGTTTACCACTTTTTCTTTAAACCAGTGATGTCCACCTGGTTCTCGAGGTTTTCAATGTTTTCCTGCTCCAACACACCAGATTTAAATCAATAAATCATTGTGCAGAACGTTATAGGATGTTGGACCCATTTAATCTGAGTCCGGTGTGTTCAAGCACTGATAAATTAAAAATGTTTAGGTGAATGGCCCTTAATGATCGACCTTGGACACCCCTGCTTTAAAGGGTTGGACACATATAGAGTTAGTTCACGGGACGGTCACCACGACCAGAATTTAGGGTTGGAAAAATGCGGGTTGCTTTTGGTCCGCTTGTTGCCGCTGCGTCCCACCCGGCCTTTTTAGATTCCTGAAATCTCTATAAGCTTTATCATATGTTGATCAGCTGGTCGATGCTCCGTTCGTAGCTGCAGTTGTGTGAACACAGGCTTTGTCCGACTTGCCTTATTTCATTTACTTTGAATCTCCACAGGTGACCATAAAGCAGGAAAAACTAGGCTAGGTAACTCCGCCCCCAACTGTGGACGCAAGCTGCCTGAACCCGTTCCCAGCACAGAGCTGGTGCCTGGATTGAACCAGTTTTAAGAGCCAGTAGCCGGTGCTTAGGCAGTCAAAAACCACAGATCTAGTGCTTAGTCTGGCTCTGAATCCAAACCAGCACTGGAACCAGCTGGGTTGAAAGGTGCCCAGAGATAAGTTTAGGCAAGTTTTTTTGTTTGTTTGTTTGTTTGTTTATTTACGGTTAATTTCAATCATCATAAAAATCACAAGAAGTCTTTAGAATATAATTTTATGAAACGTTTTATTTCCTAAACTCAGGTAGCAAATATTTTAAATAAAAAATATTTTAACAGATAGACTACTAATAAAGAACAATGACATGTGAGTGGAACTCAAGTAATTGTTTTCAAAGTAAAATTGCATTTGATAAAGGTTATTTGAACAATATCAGCATATTGGATCTATGTCATTGGCTCAGTTCTGAACTGATAACGCCCATCACCTCACCAAACTACTACAACTGTGGATTATTGGATAATGTTTATGCTGCAGAAGATAGTAAGCACGGCGTGGCTTTTATAACTGCTACCACTGTAAATAACAAAGGGACAAAAATATGTTTATACATATGCATAATGCTTTATTCACTGTTATACAGCATGTACACCGTGTAGCATCTGCAGTGATTGACATGACATTGACACTTAAAATTTTTTATCTCATTGCATTAAAATACGGTTTTATAGTTTGAACCAGCGATCCTAGAGTCAGGGCCATGCGCCAGCTCCTTCATAGTCAGACCTTTTTCAGCGTAACTGGCAGTTTTTAACATCATCAGGGTTTTAATGCTAATGTCATTAAATTTCCAGGGAGCAACAATTCTACAATTTGTAATGAGATTACTTTGATTTTACCGACTGAAATTCTGGTCCCTTCTTCACGGTTTGTTTTCTGTGTTTTGTTGAACTGCTTATTAATGTAATCATCTGCAAAATCTTTAGGCAGACCTATCAGAAGTATCAAATGACAAGAAGAAACGGATGAATTTTTCATTTGGCAAACGAAGCTCGGCAGAGAGCTGACAATAGAGTTACTGTGTATCAACACTGAGAATTGGCAGTTTGTGCTGTAAAGTGTCCATAAGAAATTTACTGCATCTAGTTTGGATTATGAGTTGGCTTATACAGAGCAATCATGGTTTAGTGAGATTTGCGGTTAAAATTTCATGAATAATCTTCCGTGCTTTTCTCGCTACAGGATGCTTGATGGATGCATGGACAAGTAAATTAAAAGTCTTCGTTTCCTTGATGTCCTCTATGGGAAACAAAGTTTAACAGCTCAGACAATCAGAGTACAAAATGTTGTTGGACCACTTTCCAGCCAACCCTGGAGCTCTGATTCGTTTTCCAGAAGGATGTGGGACTCAAGAGTGTGGCAGCTGCTTAAAATAAAGTGACAATTTTTAATGGGGTTTCAAACCTCAGCGAGTCATTGCATCCTGCCAAAGCCCTACTGATGGCACAGGTCCAAACCTTGGTTTTATCAGACATGACAGAGGACGGTGCTTGTTCTTGCTGCTCAGTTCCATCAGGAGGCCTGTGTGCAGTTAGCCGTTCTCTAGAGCTGCATTACCATTCACCAGACGGTTTTTATAAATGCCATACGTGCATACACGCTAACGGAGTGAAACTAAGCCTTTGACGTGTATGCTTTGCTAACAGACAATGGCATCTGAAACTTCTGTAAAGCTGAGTTAAACCACTGGTCAGAGGTCTGAGCATTGCTGCTCCCACAATGGGGATAAAATCCTGATGAAAAACATACGGTGAGGGCTTTCACTTCAATGTAATGTGTGCAACCTTGCTTCATTACTTTTGAGCGTCAGTTCAGTCTACACTCAGGAAGCTGAAAGAGGTGTTCAGTAACACCCACCCACATGCACACACAAACAGCATTAAGTTAAAGACAAACCGGAACTGCAATTATGTCTGTCTGGGCGCAGCATTCCTCAGCAGTATGGCCAATTTCACAGCAATTTTAGTGAGTCAACAGGTCGTACCTAATCATAACGAGCACCTTAATGTTTTCACACAGACCACAGCACCCCTTTGTGGTTTTATCCCCTGGCCATTTGATCCTTCTAATCATCTACAAGCTATTTAAACTGTACATAGCAGCTGAGGGCTCCTAGAAATCCCAAGAGGAGGCCCACCTCCTCTGTGTTTATGGAATACTGCCATTTAAACACTGTGTCAACAGGGATCGGATTCCTGGTTTCATTTTTTGTTTAAAAGCCGGGACTGTACGGTTGAAGTGGACACTGCGTTGACAGCATGTCAGGGCCTCAAGCAGTGAGGAGATTTTTTATGCTTGTTATGACACAGTGATCCAGACAGGTAAAATATGATCCTGAACTCTGCTACACTTCATGAAAGTTGATCAAAAACAATAAAAAAAACAATCTATCAAAGAAAACTGATATTCATCATTTAGGATATCAGGAGAAAACAAACAGCTGAACGTTTAAGACCGATAGCTCCACACATCCAATCAAGCGTTCTGATTGAAGGCATGGATTACTGGAGACACATGAACGCTTATTAACACCAAATGGTGGCTGTGAATGTAGGTTGTCTGTGCATGAGGTGGTCACGGACAAAAATGACTAAACAAATACCAGCTTTAAACACAGAAGTTATGATTAAGCTGAGCTGCATGAACCCCTGTCAAAATAAAATACAGGAAGAAGATGTAGGTGTGCCCAAATTGTTACAACAGGGTTGCCATCAAAGTTGTTTCATTTCTCTGACAGGCAGAGACATTCATCATGTTTCCCCCAAAATGTCAGGTCTTATAAGAGATCGTTTGAGTTTAAAATAAATATTAAAACTTTACATTTGTAGTCACAAAAGGCAATAGTGGTCACAATATTTTTCAGTAATAGGTATAAAGGAAAGAATTGATGTGGGATGTTTAACAGTCATCTGTAAAAAGAACTGTTAGTGCAACTTGGCTTTAATGTGTTTTTATTTTTCCATTTGACTTTGTAATTGTTGTTGACATGTAAATTTATATGATATTGTATATTGTATAGTTTTAACATTTGTTTCCTGCATTTTTTACCAACAGTGATAGCCTTTTTTTTCTGGATATGACATACGAAGTCTGCAGGAGAGACTAGGAAGAAGCTTTGGGCAAGATTTTATACTTTAAAATAGTAAACATAAAAATGTCAGACACTGCGCTGCCATCACATTTAGTGGTCCTGGAAAAAGGGCAGCCTGCTTAAAACAAACAAAAAAAATTAATTGGGAACTCTAACTATCTGACTCTATCATCATTCACCTGATTGTCCTTGGTTGCAACGTTTTTGATCATTTTGACCATCGCTGTTCTCGTCGTAAATGGTTCAAATTGAAAGACTGAATGGTAGACATTGAGTCACTAGATTGAGCCAAGAGACTGATTACAATCAGAATAATTCAGTGTATCCTATACACATTTATGATAATATTATGCATGTACCATACTATAGTTTTGCCATACCCCTCATTTCTAGCTCGAGGTCTCTTATCCAGAACTGAGAACAGCTTTCTAAATTCAGAGACTGCACACTTCGAAGTGTGGATTCATTTACCGCATACTTCATACTGGCGCACCAAGTGCTGTCCCAATTCAAAGTGTGCTTCTGATCCACACTTCAAATGCGCGCCTCATTTGGGGTTGAATTCGCTTAAGTGTACATGCTATGAATCCTTCACGGTCTCCAATCACCCAGAATTCATTGCGCGCCAGATACAAATGAATAAGCAGCAGTTCACTGTCTGCGAGGACGTTTTTTAAAAATATATATAAACACATATTTGTCCCAGCAGACAAGCAAGGATGGCAGTGTGTCCCATGAACACAAATTAAATTTATTACATGCCTCGAATGAGGATTATTTGTCACAAGGAGAGCTTTTCTGGGCACTTTTCTCCTCCACATGTTTGTAATTTAGACACTCAGGTAAATGAAAATAAAGACTGAAATAACTGGCTCCATTTTCTGTCATATAAAAGGATAATAGTAATACACAAAGCATATAACATTGCTAGGCAATATAGGACTGGAGCACTATGGGTAATACTGCGTACAGGAGGTGGCGGTCTCATTTCAAACAGAATGTGCACTTTGGAGTGCGCAGACTATGAAAGACACTTTGTGGACTACGTAGTTTGCGAACTTAGACTCGCTCATCTCCCGCCCACACTTTGCAGCCAGAGAGGCCCTCCTTTTTCCCCGCCCAACCCATGACGTCGTCCCAGATAGAGCCATTGACTGTTTAAATAAACAGAACGCATCTCCCATGCCTACCCCGTGACGTGTGGGAGATGGAGTGCTAAAGTTTTCAGGGAAGGCAGTGGAGTCTCCACCGTGACGTGTCAAAACTGTGGGGTCAGGCATTTGCTTAGCCAAAGCCAAACCCTTCTTTTATAAGAATAAAGCTACAAACTGCGTGGATGAAAAATAAAATTACCTTGGGGACTGTTTTAATTAACACTAATAGAAGGTTTAAATGCTCATAAAGTGTATTTTGCATAATATAGGCCCTTTAAAAATACCTACAAACTAAACATTGTTGAGTAAAAAATGTTTATTTTGTTCCTTTTAGCCGGAATTTGTTTTAACATTGATTACTGTGGGACAGATGATAGATTAAAAAAAAAGGACTGTTAACTCGTTGCACTGTTTTTATTTAAGATTTAAAGAAATAGTTTGTCTGTATGTAACTCTGCTCTCTAATTAAAGTAGGAAAAGCATAAATGAGAAATATAAAGCTTATCTTGTTAACTCTTATGTCAGACCAAGAGGTCTGGAGAAAGAACCAAAAAGGGAAGAGTGAGTAACATCAATACCAGGGGTTATCGTGGATAAAATACATAATTATGCTCTCTAGTGATCATGTTCTCACTTGCCCACCATTTAAAATGCAACCACATCTTTCAGCTCATCAAACGTGGATATGTTATTTGTTCCCAGAAATAAATCCAAGTTTGTTGAAAGTACTTTCAGTTTCTTTGGTTTGTATTTCTGGAATAATCTGTGTGATTGTCACATATACATTAAAGCTGTGTTTACATTTAAAATGAAGTAAAAATGTTGCCATTTTAATAGCTTTTCTAAATAAAATAGCTGTTCTCAGTCAAAATGAGTTAAATTATTCACCTCATGTGGCTTCATGTATTTAAAAAAATCACTCTCATCACTTTATAAGAACAGTATAAGAATAATAATAATTATGAGAAAAAGTTTTTTTTCTGTGGATTTCTATTACCTGTTGACTCTGCATACACACTTTTTATGCACACTGCATACACTAATTTTATTTTACAAGGTTAAAATAAATCAATTAAATGCTTGAAATTGCATTCTTTGTATTACATGTTTTTAAATGATTTGTTTTCTTCCATATGCGTCAGGCTCCAAAATGAGCTAATTATTAAAAAAGATTTTTGACGTCATTTTAAAAATCCTGCTGACTTTAAAACAAGGTCTTGCATTATTTCCCATAAAAAGTTTTTAGTCTTTATGTGTTTATTGCTCTAAAATTTGTAAAGTAACCTGCAACTTGCAGATTTAAAAGTGCTTTGAAAGCTGAGCTGAACTTCCATGAAGTGTCACAGAAAGCATATTTTCTTACTATAAACACAGTTTCATGCAGGCTATGAGGATGTCAGGACATCAGTCTAAGCGATATCTTTGTGCTATTCATCCCTTATACGCACTGTACCTTCCTCTCAGTCTCTTTTTGAGATGACAGATCAATGAATAATGAATGATTCCTTTGATTAACTATTCCTCTATGAGTCCTTTTTTCACATAGAGCTACAGAATACATTATGCTGAGACCCCAACCGGCATTGCAGGAGAGAGATTTATTTGGAACCATACAATGCTCCCCTAAAGTGTGAGCAGAGTATTGTACATACACATCAATGCAGTAGCAAATAAAACAGCATGTAAAATATATTGTGTTTTTCAGGGGGAGGTTTTATTGTTCTGCCTTCCTGTCGTCACTCCTGCTGTGCTTTTATAGTTTCTTGTCTCTCAGAAGAAGGTATTTTTTATAGACTCTGTCACTATTTGTAATTATTTTAAATAATCATCCAAATAAACGTAGTTATGATATTTATTGATGCGAAAATGTAAGTGTGACATGCTGCCTTTTGTTTGTATTTGCATAACTGGAACACTAGAGGGCATCTTTCACTTTAAAGACCCTCTTGCTAACAGTGTAGAACTTTGAAGCATTGAAACAGCTGGAGAGCATATATGTGTAGAAATATGAGGAAGACGGCATGAAACTTTGAGCAATTTCTCAATGCTTAGAGGAAAATTGCCTCCCTTCAATCAAAGTTGACTCTCATGATTCTAGCCCTCTATAATGGTACATAATGGAACAATCCTCTTGGAATAACCTTTACTTTGCAAATGGATAGGATCAATTTTCACAGCTTCTATATAGTGATGCCAAAGCATGGTGCCCCTTTAATTATGAAGGTCTGACTGAAAATAATATAATGCATATACCTTATTTGATGTATGCGTATGTGTGTGTGTAT
>JBAMHV010000024.1:5659242-5675665 GCA_037177535.1 Pseudomugil gertrudae
CACCTTTCATGTACAGGACAACTCAAAGTGATTTACATTGAAACAGAAAAGCATAAAAACAGCAGAAATCACAATAATAGTGTTTTGTAGTAACTAAGACCCTTTTCCACAAGTGCTGGCCCTAAAATCCTGGAGTGGCAGCAAATTGCTGCAAAATTTGCTCTTGTGATGTTTACTCAACAACCGTTATAGTTTGCAATGACAGTGCATGAAGACAGTAATCCTTTAACGGCATGTGGATAACAGATCTTTGCAGCTGTTCAGTGTTTTGTTTTCCACTGGCTTAACAATGTCTGCATGTCCGTTCCTGACAGGTAATATGAAACGCTAGTAGTATTTTTTAAACTTAATACGGACATTTTCGGATGATCATATGTGACAACAGCTTGAGAAACTCACCTGAAACAGCGGTCCAATGTCAACATCAAAGCCCAAGTCAGCAAAACCAGTAGCGATGACTTTGGCGCCTCTGTCATGGCCGTCCTGACCCATCTTTGCCACCAGCAGTCGAGGATTTCGGCCTTCAAGACTCTTAAAATCTGCAACTCTAGTTTATTGGGAAAGACGGGGGGACGTGAGACTTCAGCTAGATAAAGTATCAGCCCATACTTTTGTTAGTACCTATTGTGAGCTAAGGCGATCTCTTCGTGCTCCCCGAACTCGCTGCGGTAAGCACCGCTCACCATCCTGGTGCTGGCCTTGTGTTCGCCAAACACTTTCTTCATGGCATCGGTAATTTCACCAACAGAGCATCTGAACAGAGGAGCAGAGAGAAACATCACTTATGTTTGAATTATCACGATCTCAGCAGGAATCACACGCTTCAGGCTCTTCCAGCTGCTGGAGAAACTGCAGCTTATTCTGGGCCTTTCTCAATAATATAGACATTTATACAAAGATAATACTTACACTAAAACTTATTTTGGAACAAAAATCATGTGAGGTAATTACATATACATGGAGAATTAGAAGTAATTGTGTTGCTGTGGTGAAAGTGTAGTGAAACATATGTTACATATATGCAACAGGATCAGTGTGGACTTTTGACCTGGCACGTGCTGCCTCTACAGCCAGTCCCAGAAGGTTGCCCTCCCTGGTTCTGGCACATTCCTCGATGGCTTCCAGGCACTTCTTCGCTGTCTCGGGATCACGACTCTCCTTCACCTACAACATAAATAAGCATTAGGAGTTGTTATGCTTCTTGCTTTCATTCAAACTACGTATATTTGCTCAGTTCATGGTTTTATCTTTACACTGCTTTGGGACCCATTTTAAAACAAATACTTTAACAACATCAAACAATCAGTTATTTCATGTGGAAGAAATTCACAAACACCTCTGATAAGGTTTCTGGTTATGGTTAGCTTGGATGACCATTAGCCATCCCTGTAGTCGAGCTAAGTACACCATTACTCTCAGAGCGCTTTTCTGCACTCTCGACCCTCAATAAATTATTTAACAGTTTTTAAGGTGATTGCTCTTTTTGCCCTTTCCGCAGTCAGACCTCAGATTTTAGGTATCAAAGTGTAAAAATGAAAATAAGGAGCAGCATTGCTTCCATCTAGCTTCCTTGATTTTTGTCTCAGCACTGAATACAGACATCAAACATGTGGCTACATTATGTAGAGAATAGGGTAGGACACTGCTTAAAACCTTTTAATCTAATGGGACATACCAGTCTGGAGTACTGTCAGCATTTACCTGATGTGACGACACACAAAGACATTGCTACACAAATTAAACAGTAAAGCAGCAAATGTGGCTTCTGATCTGATTTTAACAGGGTTTCTAAATCCCTTTATTTCAAGGAAGTAACTCAGGGTAGGCTGTTCAGTTCTGGCCATGCAGCACGTAATTTATCTCCCTGTTCACAAGCTTTTCTTTAAAATGAATGCTATTCATTGCCCACTGACCTTCTGATGAAGGCAGTGAGCCTGAACACAAGCTGATAACATTTTCTCCTCGGTCTGCCCACCGTATGAATGATTGTGAACCTCAGTGTAGTGTCACTTCAATAGATGATCATTGCTTCAGTATTTAACACATGAAGAGAGAAAGAAACTTTACAAAATGAGCTGTTGTCAATATTTGCACACAGTTGTAGAAACGGGGGTTTGGATACTTACTCGCCTATTTATTCTGAGACAAACAAAAGGTCCGGTGAGGGTAGTTTGGTTGCCCTGCGCGATTTTCATCCCTGAGATGTTGTCTGTGTAGAAACTTTATGAGTTAAAGACTTTAATGGAATAACGTTTGTCTGTATAAATGATCTTTGTGCAAGCGAGGATTCGGTTAGTCATCGATGTTTCTTTAATAACAAATATGGAAATGTGTGTCAAAGATAGTAGAAACATGTGAAACTTAAAAAATAGCCCTTAGATCCATAATAAGAGAGAGGGTGTTTACCTTTGCTTTGTTTAACGGTAGCGATGTTTACATGGACAGAAGTATTTGGATTGGTCAGAATAATATTTGGTGTAACAAATGACAAAGATTTGATTGGATTGCAGTCATTTGGATTGAAATTTAATGGGTGGGATATGCCAACTATCACACCACAGAGCCGTCACAGTAAAAACAGAACCCCATCATGTTACAATGTAAAGATTTATTCTCATTTATTTTGTAAAAATGTATTATAACACGATACGTTTTGTGGTGAAAACGGAGTCTAACATGTTTCAAACAGGAAGTGTGAGTGCAGCAGATCATAGACATGTAATTAGAGATATTGTTGACGTGCACCCTTAAACCAACCAGAACTACATCTTCATGTCGGGAACTTGATTCAGTCCCTGCAGTGCATATAGCCTCTACCACTGGTACACGTTAACCAAATACAACACACACACACGGTGTCTTACTGAGCACAGCCACGTGACGTGTGTTGTCCCACACTGCTGCGTCGACAGAAATAAATCAGAGTAGGAATAACGCATGACAAAAATAAGTTAAATGTGTGTGTTGGATAAGAATCATTGATCATTTGGGCTCCTGTAATAAAAAACTACTGAATGTTTGTGTGACTTGTAATAATGTGTTTGTGGCTGTTTTCTCTATCATGAAGGCAGGTGTTTAGATGGGAAAGAAAACTGGTTGACTTGTGGAATTTATGGCTGCTTTACGTGGGCTTAAACACAATGTGTTGTAAAAGTGATCTTCAGATCTTGCTCATCCAATACTGACTGTGTAGTTTCCCATTGCTGCAGCTCTTAATACATGTAACTTGTTTAATTCTCATGTGTGTGATGTTTGAGGAAATTCCTCCACACAGGAACAATATTTGCCGTTTAAAACATTTGCATACAACACTTTGTGTTTCATGTTTTTATATAAAACATATCACATTATATCTTTAAATGTTTCACATTTTGTACAATAACACAACCATGTTATGTCTTCCCAATGTTTTATTTTATTTGACTTTGTTTGGATGACAGGTCTACATTTCCATACTTTAGACCTTGCATAAAATGAGGAAGGCAGATGTTCTGGTAGTAGAACATGAACTCCAAGCAAAGAACCCAGGAAGATGCTGATTTGAACCAGATGGAGAGGAAAATGATTTTGACCTACTAACAGCTAAGTAAAGGAACATTAAATAGCTTGTGTTGAATCTTCTCTCCTCCTGAGAAATTGCACCACCTGAGCTTTGATTTCCTCTGCTGTGAATGCAACACACTTTAGCCATTGGCTGACAGCGAGGTGTACCCTATGGGTGTACCATGACCCTTGATCAATGCCAGACGATTGACCCGGATAACCTTCCACGAGAAGCACACGGAGTAATTACCCTTTTTTTCTCTCGCACGTATAGAAGCCTGGATGCTGCTGTTCCCCATTTAAGGACACAGATTTAGTTCCCTGCCTCCTTTTCTTTTCAGAAGGGTGTATTTGTTTGTTTGTTTAGTTGATGGTTGTTTCGTTTCAACCATTTTGTTTGTGCTTTCCCAACAGTGGGGAACCTATTTTAAATAGTGTTTAAAGGTCCCACACACTACTTTTATTTATTAGATTGCACAACTGTTCTGTCCATTTCTACATTAGCTGTAAATGGTATCTAAGTTCTTTAAGCATAGAAGTCTTTCTAACACTGCAACACTGACCTTTTTAAGTTTCTCAATCTGTTTCTGACGTACGACGGTGTTATCTATGGCGAGCACGTCCACAGTTTCCTCTGTCTCCAAGCGGTACTTGTTCACCCCAACGATGACTTCTGATCCTGAAAGAGTGAAGCAGAATTGGCATTCAGACACATGAGAAGCTCAGGCTGCGTTATGCTGCATTATGTGGTTGGTGATATATTAGATCAGCAGCTCGTCAGACATTCTGCTGTAACTGAGAAAACAAATAGCAATGCTGTAGCAGAAAAAGAGGATGTAGCAACAAACAAAAAACCCTTTTATCGTGAGCCTCTACATCTGTGTTGTATAAGCGAAGCAACAGAGCTTCCCATTGCTTTGATTTTCAAATACAGCATGCGAGACAGTAATTGTTTGGTGGTGAAATACTTAAAAAATATGATGATGATCACTGTTTTTCTGTTCCACCACACAGTCACAGTAACTTCAGCCTCCCTGATGCAGTCTTTCTGGTTTCATTTCCTTTTCAGATCATTAGTAAAACAGTCGTTTGTGTCTCTTTGTGCACTGAAGAAGAGTGCTGCATCACAACTCAACCCTAACATGTGTGATTGGGTTTTAAAGCCCACCAGACTTTGTTGTTTTTTTGTTTTTTTTGCAGAAATGCAATGAATTTCAATGAGAGACGGTATCAGAGGGATTTACACAGTATGTAAAGGTTCTGCTCCATTCAGTAGCAATCACTGCTGCCTTGCTGAAAAAACATCAGTGTAAATACCAGAGAGAGAGACATAAGCCTCAATTTATCTCCTTTAAAACAACCATTTATGTCTAACCTGACAACACAAACAGACACACGATCCTCGTGCACAATTTGCTTTTCAAAACAACTCTGTCATGTTATCGATGCGTCTGCATTTTTATTCTAGCATCTAGCTGGGGAGTTTAGTTGGTCCATAAAAAAACATAAAAAGCTGTAGACAGTAAGTACAAGATGCTAAATAGTGTTTAATATTACATCATTTTAAATTAAAAATACAAATTAAAATAAATTAATCATCCATCAGGTTTGAAGACCTCCACTCGTTTTACATTATGAGCCTGTTCAGACCTTCAAGGTATTTTTTAAAATAATTTACTAATCTAGAACGAGAATCTGCAGCATTTTGTAAAGGTGTGCCGCTTGCTGGCAGCAGCTCAGAAGCTCATTACCTGTACGTATATGTCCACTGTGTGTTACGGTTTGGGATGTACAGGAACAATTTCATTGTAACTCGTGTGCAATGACATGGTGTGGTCATCATTTTGAGAGAGAAAAAAAGGCAACACAGCTGACGAGAGGATGAATTTAAGCTGCATTCGACCCATGAGTGTTATCATTCCTATTAGACTTTGCATCCAATCAAAAACACAGAAGCCTGGAATATTATAGACATGCTCCAAAACTGAGCTATTTATTCCATAAATACATATTTAAGCATCATTGCACAGTATGATCAGACTAACTAAAATGTTGCTATGGTACTCATTGGTACATAAATTGTGGGAGACTGTGCAGAAATGAGTGCATTTACTGAGTAAACATAAAAATACTGCAGGGACACATGCGTAATGTGTGTCAGGTTGTTTGTCTCTCTGTGTTGGTCCTGTGCTAGACTGGTGATCTGTCCAGGGTGTACCTGCTTCTCATCTGATGCTTGGTGGGAAAGGTTTAAGCTACCTGCGGCCCTTAATTGAAATAAGCGGTACAGATAATGGATGGACAAGTGCGTAATGCTTCACAACAGATGCACCTTAACTACTTAAAGACTATACCAGTGGGTGAGAATAGAGTGTGTTTAAGGACCATGAAGATGTCTTGATGATGACTGGCTGATAAGCAGATTTAGAGTCCTACAAGCTCTGCTCTCACATCTATATACTGAACTGGGTCCAGTGTTAAACCCACAACCCGCTGGAACCTTGTGATCCCAGTGAGAACAAGTTT
Source organism: Pseudomugil gertrudae (assembly GCA_037177535.1). Classification (NCBI taxonomy): domain Eukaryota; kingdom Metazoa; phylum Chordata; class Actinopteri; order Atheriniformes; family Pseudomugilidae; genus Pseudomugil; species Pseudomugil gertrudae. Next base: position 5,665,312 of record JBAMHV010000024.1, read on the forward strand.
GTCTGTGTCAATCAAAAAAATGTGCATTCAATTAAAGTTATTTGTTACTCAGATATGGTTCTAACAAATATTGTTGCACAGTGGCCTGGGTCCTGTTCATCCTGACGTGCAGCAGTGTGGAAAACAAGCTGCAGGGAGAAGCTGTGTCATGGCTGGTTCTTCTAGTTCTATTAAACTTTTTCTGTTATTTTGCTGACATAACTTGCAGGTAACAATGACTACCCACTGAGGTGCTGAGCTGCTCACACCTTTTGCCAACCCCCAGAGATGTGGTGTAGTCCACGCTCGTTTGTGCTATTGTGAAGCTAATGTGTCTAAACCAATTATACATTTCAGTTCATTGGTGATGCCATGGATTTATAAACCGTTCAACTCAAATTAAGGGTTTTCCTTGAAGAAAACTTGACACAATTATAGTTATTTCATCTACCAAAGCATAAAATAACGTTTTAAAAACTCACTCCATAATTTCTGTTATGTTTGTTCATTTTCAAAACACCCATCAGTAATTTCTTGTAAAATTTCCAGCAAGGAGCTCCACATCTGCTGGTGGGAAAGAGTCAGTCTGGCTTCCAGTGAATATTTGTTATGTGCTCATAGAAGCCTTGCAAAGTTACATAGCTCAAAGTGCATCCCAGGGAGCAAATGTTCAGGGCTCCCCATTGCTCACGATTTTAGAGTAAAAAGAAAATGAACTAGAATATGACAGGAAAAAATTGAAAACAGAACCACATGTTCAAAGTTAAAAGCCATCAGGAACATTGAGGTTTGAAAGGCAAATAAAAACATCTATGTGACTCTAAAAAAGCTGAAAACAGGAATGCTGTTGCTTTGTTCCACTAAACAGAAACATAATGAAGAGTTGCTGCAAAATAAAGATTCAGAGGGTTTTAAATGAACATTTAAATCCGCATAGCACATTTTTGTTATGTGAAATGAGTGCATGGATAAGCTGAAGTTGCTGTTGGCTTCCAAACTGGAGATATTCTTTAATAACAAGACTGCAGGCTGGCTGCATCTGTTCCCTGTCTTACTTCAGGTCCTTTCATTTTACATTTTCATTAAAATTTTAAAAGATGAAAATAAAGTGTGAAAAAAGTAGGTACTGTTACCGTAACATTTATTTTTGCAAATCATCTCTTGCACAGTGAAGTATTCAGTTAGAAACTCTGTAACAAAACTTTGCATGTGCTGTATGTTGTGGCGTTTTCATGCAGCAGTGCAACCTCGGTTCAGTTTTCTGCCTCCTAATGTGGGGTAAGAAAATAATTTAAAGACATTACAATGGCATTTGTCTGCAGCACCTGAATCGATGCGGGCCTGTCTCCGGGCAGCACATTCCTCTATACGAAGCTTGGGAATGCCTTCTGCCACGGCTTTGGCCATGCCTCCCATCTCTTCAATGTCTGTAATGAACTTTGGAAAGAAGAACACTGGTTATATTCACATATTACTGTGGTCAACTTATATTGTCAATGTAATACACACAGGCAGGTTGTTTCCAATACAAATGTATTTAATTACAGTACTTCCTATGTGTCCCTTTGACAAACCTTCATAGCAGTATTGTAGACATCATCAGTAAGAGCTTCCATCATGTGAGAACCCCCCCAGGGATCTGCGACTTTGGGGATGCCAGATTCCTCCTGGATGATGATCTGGGTGTTCCTGGCTATGCGGGCACTCTTCACAGTTGGCAAACCGAGAGCTTCATCAAAAGAGTTGGTGTGGAGAGACTGGGTGCCCCCGAACACAGCAGCCATGGCTTCGATGACGGTGCGGATCACGTTGTTGTATGGGTCCTAAAAACAAACCAAGGGGGTCATTTATCAATGCAAACTGTTTCACAACGCCACAAGATCCCAGTTCAATGTACTGGAATGATCTGTGTTTACTTGTTCAGTGAGAGACCAGCCAGACGTCTGGCAGTGTGTGCGCAGGAGGAGAGACTTTGCATTCTTGGGCTGAAAGTTTTCTTTAAGAAGAGTGGCCCATAACCTCCTGGCTGCCCTCATTTTGGCTATTTCCATGTAGAAATTCATCCCTATACCCCAGAAGAATGACAACCTGACAGGACACAAACACAAAAACATGTTATACAAGGCACTAATTAAGCTCAATTTCCTGTAATGAACTAAATTCTAAGGGACCATACAGCTAAAATCCACTAACAAATACCTGACAAGCAATTCAACAAGCCTCATCCAAAGTCCTGACTTTCTTTACTGCTTTTTTTAATGGAATGAATGCAAATTAAACCATTTTTTAAGCTAAAACCTGCCATATCAGCTTAGCTGTAAAAGAAACATGACCTGAGCAGCTGCACTTATACAGAAATAAATGCTGCAATTATGCTGCACCTTTACAGCCAAAAGAAATTATTACTGTACTTCCTTTGCTTCAACATGGAAAAATGTTTAATTATATAACAAGTTAGACATTTAAATAATGCAAAAGGTGAGGAGTACTTATGCAGTCACTACAAAAGGCAGAGACTATCTGCTAATGTGTTTGTGTGCAACATCATGCTCAGAATAAAACAGGCAGTGTGTCATTAAAAAGTGAAAAAAGATGCAGACATTAACAACACAAAAGCTAAACGAATATGAATGTCTATCTCTGTAGATAACTCTACAGACTGCAGGTTCAGAAGTCATAAAAATATAAACTCTGTTTGGTTTTACATATCAATTAAATCTGTCTGCAACAAAAATGGCACACGTATGATCTTCTGAGGCCGAATATCTAATGTTCTATGTGGAATTAAAAGAACATTATCTTTTGTGGTTGACAGATAAATGTGCTCTAAACAGTCGTCCAAAAGTTCATTTTTTCTTTTGCCATTAAAGTCAGAGAGACTAGTTCTATTCTTACGGCGAGCATGCTGCAGCAATCATTTAAAACCAAATCAACTGGGAGCGATTCATCCCAAATCGCATTTAAGTCCTTTAAAAGACTCAGAAGCATGATGAGTATATTCTAGTTGTCATATCAAAGTGTTTTTACTGACACACACCAATTAAATTCAAATTATTGCAGTCAAATTATAATTCAGTTTGAACCAATCCATTATTTTAATCCAATTTACAATTAATGAGTTAATACATTTCATACAAATAATTGCCACGCTGAAGGAACCCATAAATTCCATAAAAGCATGTCTGTGATTCCCTCCCCGGACATGCATGGGGTAGGGTGTGTGTGTGTGTGGGGGGCCCTCGGAAAGAAAAAAAAACACATTTTACCAGCATGTAAAAACTTTCAGCAACCTCTAAAAATTGTCTTTACTTCCATTTTATCAGTGGATGCAGATTGTCTGGCTTTTCATAAAGTCCACCGTCTCTTTTCATTGGTACTTAATAGTCACATGACTACAACTACAGTGTAGCTCAGATGACATGCTAAAGCTTTACATCAATAGCAACTCTACAGGAACCTTTTCATCTCAATGTGGCACAGCTTCGGATATTTAAAGAAGAAATTTGGCTGACAATTAAAACTGGCTGACAATCTTCATCATTGTTAGTTAGATGATATATAACTGTAGTGTATTGTGCACAGAAGTTTATCTCTCAGCGGTAAAGCTGCTCATTAATCTCATTTCTACTGCTATATACACTGCTGTAATGCTGTTTAACATCTTAGCTACAGGTGCATGAAACATGTACGTCAACATAAGTATATTTCTGTACCTTGGAGCAAATTCATCGATAGTTAAACCTGCCTTCAGACCAGTGCGACAGTACTCCAGGCCATTAGCAATAGTGTAGGCTACCTCCAAGATGGCATCAGCACCAGCTTCTTGAAGATGGTACCCGCTGATGGATATGGAGTTGAACTTGGGCATGTGCTGTGAACACAGTCACAAGAGTTCATCACTTTAGTCTCAATAGTCATAATAGTGTATGATATAGGGCATGTACGTGGTTTTTCATTTCTTCCCTGTTGAGGAACATACCTTGGATGTATATGCAAATATGTCTGCAATGGCGTGCATGGACGGCTCCGGGGGGAAGATATACGTGTTGCGTACCATAAACTCCTTTAAAATATCATTCTGAATTGTACCGGTTAGTTTTTCTTTGGGCACACCCTGCTCCTCCCCAGTCACGATAAACATCGCCAGCACAGGAATAACTGCTCCATTCATGGTCATTGACACTGACATCTTCTCCAGCGGGATCCCATCAAAGAGCATCTTCATGTCCTCCACCGTGTCTATGGCCACTCCAGCCATGCCAACATCCCCGTGGACCCTAACATTATCCGAATCGTAGCCGCGGTGCGTCGGGAGGTCAAAGGCCACAGAAAGACCCTGCTGTCCAGCTGAAATAAGTGAATCAAGGATAAAGGAGATTAAGATAGAGCTTCCCTGACAACCTCTTGTGTCTGAGTGTAGGAAGTCCCAGTGTGGCAACCACAAGCATGATGGTGTTAAAAAGATGGGAAAAACTCAACTAAGAACAAAGCTTTGATGCACATAGTGGATAAAAAGTTTAAAAACCCTTGTTAAAATGCCAGATTTTACCATGAAACCACAATAAAACATTTCTAAATGTTCCCCACCTTTAAATTGAACGATAACCTGTACAGGTAAAAACAAACAAACCTGTCAGAAGGGGAAACATATAAACCATAAAATAAGACATTTGTATTTCTGTTTAACTGTAAAAGCACCTTTTCATTTAATCACAGCATTCAGTCTTATTTGGTAGGTCTATGATGCATCTGGACTTGACAATATTTACTTTTACTTACAATATTTACTCCACTTTTTATTATAAGTGTAACATTAGATTTCTTACAGTAAAGAAAATCCTTTACTGATCTGAAGGCATGCTTGAAGTCATTGTCATATAAAAAAAAAGTCCAAATCTTCCTCAGCCTCAGTGTTCTGACAGATACTTTAAGGTTTTAGGACAAAAGTGACTTCTATTTGGTACTGTTCATACTTCCCTCCACCTTGACTAAAGCCTATTTATTCAGTTCAAGCTGAATAAAAGCAACTCCCAAAGCATATCATTTCCTTCACTATGCATATGCAGATAACGGTTCTTTTAGGTGGGCAGCTGCACCAAACAGCTACAATTCAGCTGTCCTTATCAGAGAATACCACACTTCTCTACATGCTTCTGAGATATTCTTCTTTTTCTTTTGCAAATTCCAGCCTGGCTTGGATTATTTTATTGTCAGAAAAGGCTTCTGTCTTGCATCCCAACCTGATATAGAGAATACAGGAGATTGATGATGTCATATTTAGTACACCACCAGTACTTGCCAGAAATACCTACAGCTCTTTCGGTGTTGCTGTAAGTCTCTTGGCAACCTGCCTGACTATATTCCATCTAATCTTTTCATCAGTTTTGAAGGGGGGAGGGTTACATCCTGTTCTTTGCAATGTCAATTTTGTCCCATATTTTCTCCACTTTTTGATGCTTGTTTTCACCATGCTGTTAACATTTTTGTACCCTTCTTCATGCTGGTAAGATCCCTGGATCTCTTTGATGTTTTAACCTAAAAAGCAGCTGTGAACATGTTAAAAAAAATCCTGATTGGATATTTAAACTGGGAATAATCTGAAATTTTAAGTGAGAGCTGGCATATACATGAGAAGACTGAACTCTGTGATTATATCAAGTTTGTTCAATAAAAGTATTTGTTTAAGGTTGTGAACACTTAAGCAAACAGCTTATTCAAATTAATGAGTTAGTGAGCAGAAATCAATAAACTGTTGAATCCATTTAACTTAAATCAGGTGTCTTAGAACAGGTAGGCATAGAATCTGCAGGACTGCAGCTCTGGAGGACCAGGATCCCTGCAATTTTAGTCAGATGCTGCCATCTTCTGTCCCATCATCAGCACTACTAACGCAACGCCATTACATGCCCACACAACCATCCACCATTCCTTAGTACACCTTCAAATTTAATTGAGTCCTGCATTTAAAGCCTATTAGCTAATAACTAAAATACATGTTTATCAAACCCTAAAATCTCAAAGTTTATATCAGTGTCCCCATATTTACAAACTGAAAGCTGAGAAGGTAGTATCAATAGAAGAATGATTTCTTACAGGTATAAACTATTTCCATGAAAATTGTATTTTAAAACATTTTTTAATTAAAAAAAATAATTACCTTTAATGTTATCTTTATAGAACTTGTTGCTCTCTTCCACAGTGCTAAAGCCAGCATACTGCCTGATTGTCCAAGGCCTGTAAGTGTACATGGTGGGATAGGGCCCCCTAGTGTAGGGAAACACTCCTGGTAATTCATCAGGACGTCCCTCTGAGTCTGCCTTTGTGTACACCGGCTTGATGTTGATTCCCTCAGGTGTGCGCCAGATAAGATCTTCTGGGTTCTTTCCTTTCAGTTGTTTCTTGGCCAGCTTGGCCCACTCGAGATGCAATGTGTCCTGGTCCTCACAGGATGCTGAGGTATGGATGAGCGAGCAGTGTGTGTAAGATGAGGAGATAGAAGCTCTTGCTAGGTGGCGGGCAGCCATTGCTGCACATGCCCTCTGTGCAGTCAGCATGCTTGCTGTTGGCTCAGTCAGACGAGCATGAATCACCTGAGGGTACAAATATGAAGCAGTGAAAAGAGATGGGTCATGTTCACATGTTGTGAGTCTGTTGTTTGTAACCTTGTCTTAAATTCACTAGCTTGAAACGTCTAGTTACAGATACAGTTTAGTGTAAAACCCTAAAATTGTCAACCATATAGGGAAATGATAACATTTTTGTTACACACCGACAGCTATGAATCTGGCTGTGACTTGCAGAGTACCTCAGGGGTCAATTATCACAGTTATGCGGGCGATACACAGCTTTATGTGTCTTTGTCACCAGACGACTGCAGTCCAGTCAAACATTTACTGTGTCAGTGTTTGGAACAAATAAAATCCTGGATGAGAGAAAAAATAAATGAAGAAAAACCTGAAATAATTCTGTTTGGTAGCAAAGAGAAGAGGGTCAGTATTAGTAAACAATTGGAAACTCTGGCTCCTAAAACTACTAATCAAGTATGTACCCTCGGAGTGTTGATAGACTCAAATCTGTGACTAAGATGCTTTTTACCACCTCAGAAACATTCACAAACTATCTAATATTTGCTGGAGTCAAATGTCTGAAAGATCGCAGGCTAAAATTAAACATTTCCATTTCCACGATACAATTAAAAACACTCCCAGTTAAATATTATTCTAGTATACTTCGCACTAGAATAAAAACGTTGAATCAAAACCGAGAATCTCTAACACTCGTAACTCGACTAGCAAAAGAAGCTACAGCTATATAAAACATTTAGAACACATATTAAGATGGACGGAGTTGTTAATTAACTTAAACTGTTATAGACTACATTAATCTACTAATGGTTGAGTGACTTTATATAGTCAATTCCAATAAAACAGGGGAAAGCATGATATAAAATGCTAAACACTTGTTAGCTAGCAATACATGCCAAACATCGGGAACCGTCTTCATTTGCTGTAGATAACAAAAATACATTTACTACATGAAACCTTTTGCTGTCGTGTATGTTACAAAGCACGAATTGTTATATTGAAGTTATTGTATTGGATATTATGACAAATTTCTGACCTTGTAGTTTGTTTTGCTTGATCAGGTTGGAAGGCGTGTTTCACTATCCAATGAAGTTTCACAACATTAACAATCAGCCAATCATTGACAAGTATTGTCACCTTTGACCTAAGATACCGGAAGTGAATGTTTTTTTAAAACACTTTATTGACAATTGAACTGAACAATACATACAAAACCGAGACTGCGTATCCTGGGGATCAAATATAAAATAAGAACATAGAAAAAAGAAAAGTTTTTCTATGAGATATACATAGACATAAATGAATAAACCAGGTTTGTACATTTGATTATAAATTAAGGAAAGAGCGAAAGAGATCTCTCTCAGTGAGATAAGAATTTGGGTTTTCAGTACCATTGAGGATGGAACTTTAATGAGAGAGACTTTCTTGTAGAAAGACAGTAAAGTTCGGTTTGCCGTCAGTCCATTTTCTTTTATGAATGTGAAATTTACCTAAAGAATAACGAGTTGTACAAAAAAAATCAAGTCTTTTTACATTTTTTATCTTCAAAATAAAGAAAAATGTCCTTAAAAAATAAAAAATATATTGTTCCAGAACCGTTTAGTAAACAAACAATGGCAAAAAAGATGTTCAATAGTTTCTTCCTCTAAACCACAAAAAGTACAGGAGTATTCAATATCGATATGAATTTTTGCTGAATAAGTTTTGTGTATAATTTTGTAAGAAACTTCTTTAATTTTATTATTAAGAAAAAACTTTTCACTGATCAACCAAATCTTTTTCCAATCAATATCAGTAAAAAGAGATGACCAAGACATTTTAACCAGAGGCAACCACTACATTTACAAAAAGGTTTCTAATGTGTAAATTAATACATTTGTTTTTGTTAATATCAACATTTCCAAGAAAACTTTTGTTTGTAAGAGTTGCCTCATGAAGTTCAGCATTTGAACCTAGAGTAGCTGTAAAACATTTTTTGGGATAGTGGTAAAAACATCATGATATTCCTGCAGTGTAACTAAAAACTAAACCAAATTTAGATTTAAATTCTTTATAGGGTAGCAGTATATCATCAGTTTTCATAAGCTGTGAAACTAAGAAAATGCCCTTGTTTACCCAGTTTTGTTCATAAAAGGATCTGTTTTTGTTAAGTACCTGTTTTTCCAGATGTAACAGTTCATAGGTGAGAAATGATGTTTATACAGTAATCTCCACACTAGCAGGGCTTGTTTTTGAAAATTTGCTAATTTTATAAGTAGTTTATCAGGATTATAGTCACATCTTAACAAGAAGTTGAGTCCTCCAATCAAATAAAAAATTTATTTAGGGAAAGTATTCTACATGTTATCTTTTTCTTGAACCAATTTAGTCAGCCATTTAACTTTAAAAGAATTTTTTAGGGTTTCAAAACTTGAAACTTCAAGGCCTCCATTTTGTCTTGTGTTACACAATACTTATTTTTTTTTTTTTAAATAATGATATCTATTTCTCCAAATGTAATTGGATAAAACATGTTGCGGGGGGCATTACCAGAGCCAATGACACAAACAGCTCCCTAACCCTAACCCTTCAGACCCTTTAAGGACAGATCCCTCGTTAACCACATATTACATTTTTTTTGTTATTTTTTCAACTATTGGGTCAAAATTTGTGCTGTTACAGGTTTTTTCATTTTTGTTAATACCTAAATATGCAAGGCTATTCATTTCCAACATGTCACATTTTTTTAATGGCAAAAGCACCAATTTGCTTAAGTTCATTTAAAGTCTTGATACTCTAGAAAAGCATCTCTATGCATTGAATCACTTTAGGAACCTCATTTTTATTAGCCAAAATAACTGTTGTGTCATCTGCCAGTTGTGAAAGTTTAAATTATCTGTCTCCTACCATGACATTAAATAAACTATTTTTTATGTGTATAACCATAATCTCTGTGACAAGGAGAAATAAAAAGGGACTTAAGTCTTATACCTTGAAGGATGTTAAATCTAGGAGTGGTGCCGTGGCTCAGCCCAACAGAGCTATTACTGTATATATAAATGTACCAACTGCTCTCAAAAATCTGTCTCCAAAACCAAAGCTATGTACAGCCTTGAGCACAAGATTATGACTTACTGTGTCAAAAGCTTTGTAGAAATCGACAAATAGAACTAAGCTATCATCTAAAATAAAATCATTATAGTCAATCATGCCCAAAACCAACCTGATGTTGTTGCATATATTTCTGCCAGGCATGAAACCTGATTGTTCCTCATTAACAATTTTGTTTAATCCTAATTTTAATCTATTAGCAAAGATCATGGCAAACAGCTTTGCATCATTGTTTAATTCTCAATACTTAATCTATCTTTGTTTGGTTTGGGGATCAATTTAATAAGGCCTTGATGAAGGGTGGGTGGTAAAACATCTTCATCTATGGCTTCCATCACTAAAAATGGAGCTAAATACTTCCCAAATGTTTTATAAAATTCATTAACCGGAAGTGAATGTTACATTAAAGAGTTGGTTCGCTCCTTTTGTGTCAGTCGAACGATGAGCCGGAGTGAAAGGATGCCGGGCGGGAAAAAAGGAGCTTTTATTGAGTAGAAATCATTTTGCAGTGAATAGTTTAGCAAAACAAATGTGAAATTCATTAATAAATGGCCAATCCATTTCTTTTCTACATATTTATTAAGAGACAAAGTTTTAGCTCCTGCATAGAGCAGCTGAACAGTAACATGATAGGACTGAGCTATTGCTGCATAATGCATTTGTAATATATATATATATATATATATATACACATATATATA
>JBAMHV010000024.1:5675765-5720529 GCA_037177535.1 Pseudomugil gertrudae
AACCCCTTCTCAAAAAATTTTGTGTTTTGTAGATCTGCCGCACAACATATAAATTTGTGTGTGTGTATTAAGGACAGGAAGCAGACTTCAACACAGTACATGCCATTTTTATTCAAGAGTGGGTCAGTAAAATGACTTAGTAGTAATGGCTCTTCAATAGTGCTGAACAGTATTGATAAATTCAGGGTACAATTTGCAGTGAATGTGCATAACGGTTATAAAGTACACTAAACAGCAACATCATTCAGAGCATTCAGCAGGACAAGCCTTATCAAAGTGGCAATGGAGACAGTGGTGTATAATGCCCAGTTCATGCACAGAGCAGAAATATTGTATTTTAAACATATGTACCCTTCCTCTGTTGTTCAAATTTTAAGGCAGTTTATGTTTTGATTGCAACGTCATATTGATTTTTATCTGATGAATAATTTTATCTGAAAAAATTACATTAAATGAAACAAAGTAAAAGCATCTAACAGACAATAACATGTGTAAAAGTCTTACATGATGTGATAAAGCAGAAACCATAACGACAACATGGCAACAAAGCAGCAGAAGATACAATTTAAATACTGAAGAAGATGGTAAAAATTCAAATAAAGACAAGGTGGTGGTGGAAGGTGGGAGGCAGCAACCGGGTGTGGTCTTCCTGCAGAAACGCAGCCGTGTTATCCTTTGCATGTTATCACCAGCATCACTCCAGCTTGAGAAGTTCCACGTCAAAAATAAGGGTGGCGTATGGTGGGATGACACCGGGGTGGCCTGTTGCTCCATAAGCCATATCTGGTGTGCAGGTGATTTTAGCCCTCTGGCCAAGGCTCATCTGAGGAACAGGAGGGGAAAAAACACTCTTTAAAAACATATATTTCTATGAAAATAAAAGTCAGGTACATTTTTCCCTCAATGTGTGATCATAGCCTATTTGTAGCTGTGGACTGCAAAACCAATAAATGTGGTTTAACAAACAGAGAAATAATCCTGTAAAACAGGCCTCTAAGAGCAGACAATAATATAACACATCCCACATGCACTATGTTGCTCTTCAGTAACATCAATGTGCACCCAGTAGCCAGGGGGATTATTCACATTTCCAGCCACCTCTGTAAGCATGAATGTGCACTCAGAATAAAGGCAGTCATCACAATCAATGACAACATTGGAGTTTTTAATCAGATCTAGTCAAAAAAGGTTCAGTGCAGCCATCAGTCAATTCTACACCCTACTACCTAGACCATCATACTATAGGCTGTGTCTCAATTCAGAGACTGCATACTTCTAAGTACCTCTAAGTAGATGGATGGCTGGAGGACAGAAAATGAAGCCAGGTATTTCAATAAAAGCTCTGCTCGTGACCAATAATCCTCGTCTGACACATGTAATAAATTAATTTGTGTTTATGGGACACACTGCCGTCCCCGCTTGTCTGCTGGGACAAATACGTGTTTATATATATATTTAGAAAACGTCCTCGCAGACAGTGAACTGCTGCTTATTCATTTCTATCTATTCATTTCTATCTGGCGAGCAATGAATTCTGGGTGATTGAAGGCCGTGAAGGAAACATAGCATGTACCCTTGTTTTAAGCAGCACGCATTTGAAGTGTGGATCAGATACACACTTCACTTGGCGCGCCGGTATGACGTATGCTTCGAAGTGTGCAGTCTCTGAATTGAGACAAGGCCTTAGTCTCATCATATCAATAAACAAGATTATGAGTAAGAACATTTGCAATCTAGAAACTGATTTGCAGTATAAATTATGTGTAGACATTTCTCTTTCTCCTCTCGGAGTCACAGTGTTGAGAAGAAGAGAAGCAGGAGTAACTGGCTGTGTGGTTATCTTCTAGTGAATTAAACAAACTCAATCAATTTCCTGATCCTCTTGGTTTATTTATGCATATGTCACGCATAGACGTGCAGGACCCGCATGGACAGCAGAAAGCAAAGCTGTTCAGTAGGGCTGGGTAATACTTAGCCACACTCCGATAGCAAGTAAATACAGGGCGAGCATTGTCGACACGGCTATGATATGATTTGAAGTATTGATTATGATTCTGAGCATAGTAAAACACTAGAAAACGTAGTCAAATAAAACATTTATATTAAAATAACAAAACAGACATTTAAATTTAAGGTATTTTGTTTGTAAGAAATATAAGACCGCACAAAAAACATAAAAAAAATAATAAAACAAGTCTGTTATTTCCTATTAAATCTCTCACAATTGTAACAGTGCTAAATAATTAAGCAAAAGCAAAACCTACAATTGGTTGGCTGACCTTCACATTCTTTGGCTTTATTCCCCCAAAGATCTCTGCTAGGAAAATATCAATCCCATCACGCTGGTATTAAACGGTGCTGATACTAGCCTTATCAAGGGGAAAATGGATCCAAAGTTTTTTACAGGTTTCCTATGCAAAAGCACCAAAAAGCAGCCTGGATTCGTAGGAATGTCAGAACAAACTACAACCAGTTGACACAAATATCCAGCATCACTCTACTTTACTTAGTAAAGATGATCTCATTGAATGTTACCTAACAGCTTGCTTTTTGCACTCCATCCTGCTTCTGTGTATGTGCCCTCGACCCAATGACATATCTTAAAAATCTCCCATTAAAGCTCATTCCCCTCTTACCTGTGCTACACCTTCATCCCAGCCCTTTATGACCTCCATCCTTCCGATCTTGAACTTAAAGGGCTTGTTCCGGTCTCGAGAGGAATCAAACTTTTTCCCATTTTGCAGCATACCTAAAAAAAACAAACAAATAAATACAATAAAATACTAATTTCTAAGACAAATACTAAACTAAAGCCAAGTGATTTTGTTAGTGTTTTTTTAACAATAGTTCCTTTGCACATGCATAGTTAAAAATGATCCTACAGCAGGAAATTTACTTGAGGTTTCATATCTTGGCTCCGATTCAATTACTCAGATGAACAAAGGCAATGTGATGCAGGAAGCTCTGGCCTGCTTACTGGATTATTTTTAAAGTTAACTAGGCCATTGCTCGCATGTATCTAGACTACAGGGAGAAAAGGGTAACAGGCGGAGCAGAGCAAGACTCTGTTCTATCAGAACACTGACCGATTGCTCAAGCATGATAACACTGGGACCATTAAACTCTTTTAAAGAGACATAAAAACAGTGGCCGACTTCATTAGTAGTTTTAACAGCCTGAGGAAATCCAAGCTGCCACATGAAGTGATAGCCTGCAGTCATTTTTTATGTTTATGAAGTCTTTTGAGGACCAAACCAGTACAAACAGTAAAGTCCTCAACAGATGTGAACCTGCAAGTTAAACACTCCTCAGTTTAAGGATTTTAAAAAAATCCCTAATGTAATGTTGCCTTGAAAATAAAACACAAACCTTCTACCAGACGCAGGAGGAGAAGTTTCCATTTTCTAGTTCTTGCTAACAAAAAGTTTTCGTATTTGCATGCTCGCCTAATTCAGTCAATAACTCTGGATCATGGCTTCCTGATTACATTATTCTAATTTTAATGCAACCCCAGAACAGCACAAAATATCACAAGATGTCACTGAATTTAAGAGACTGTGTGTGACTCACTTTCAGCAGCAATAAATGACTTTTCTCTAAGACCTTATCAGTCTCTCACATTGCTTCTGAGGACGTTTAGTTGGTGCTCCTAAACAAGGTTGCTACTGTTCATTGACGTGTGTTTGTTTAAGCTCTCTTTCAGATCTCACCACAGTATTTCGGCTCAGATCTTGAAACGGATCCCCCCTGCAGCCTAACTATTTTATCTGTCATTCTGTTGCAGATTTGTAGCTGGGATCAACCTCTTTGTTTGGCCCAATTTCAGCCAGCTTTAGCTTTTACAGAAGGAATCGAGGTCTTGTGACAGCAAAACAAGTCTGAACTCTAACCCCCCTGTGCGCTTCACATTACATCCGTGATGACACTCCCTTTAGTCTTTCCTTTTCAGGAACATTCTTCTGTTTTGTTTAAGCAGAGTTTAACATATCTAAATCGTGCTATTGTGTTTTTTCTTGAGAAAAACATTTAACATGCAAAGGTCTTGAGATACTAAGATGTGTTTTTTTAAGTTTAATGACATTTTTCTAACCATCACAATCTGATATTCAGAAGAATGCTTCTGAATGTCAGATGCCAGGATGACAGACTGAAAATGCCTTTTAATGAATAATCTTTTTGGTGCTGAATAATGGGCTCTAAATAGTCTGGAAATCTTCTTATGACCATTTCTAGCTTGATAAAGCAGCAACAGTTGCTTTGCTAAGATTGCTGTTGATGTCTTTCCTCCTTGGCATTGTGTTGAAACATCTATATGTTCAAAACCAACAAGCAGTTAAAACATTTGCTTTTACAGAAGTACTCTCAGTGATGAACATTTAAATGGCTATTTTTTTTCCTAGTTTATACAAAAGCAGGGAGAATGTACCTAAACGACAAGGTGTAATATGTTATCTGGGGTTCCTTTTACCTAAATGTAAGATTTAATAAGGACCATATAGTTGTAATATAATCACAACCTTTCCATCGTGCATTCACACCATGACGAGGTACTACAATTCATTATATAATATAAAGACAGCCTATAAGAGTCAATTGCAGTAAAGTACTCATTAGTGCAATTTTGAAGACTGGATTTTCTGATAAGGCAAGGGATTTATTAGACATCTTGCTACCTACATTTGATAAATATATCATTCAGTTTGGATTATTCTAACTGCTATTGGTTTACCTGATTAGATCCCAAAAGATGCTAAAAAGTAAAACAGCAATAATATGCCAAAACCATCACTTCAGATTATCTCTCACCTGTAATATGAACAACTAAAATCCCTGTTCACACTCTGCAGGAAGCAAAAAACTTATTCAAAACATTCACTGTTATTTTGGGGTTAGCTCTGACACAGTCCTTCAATTTATCTTCCTCTGTCGTTATTCAGCATGTGTGAATACTTAGCATTTAAAGTTGGTGTTAACTAAGCTTTACTTATGGTGACATGCTCATCTAGTAATATGAATGTTGATACTGTACTGCTTCTCCTCTTTCGTTTCACTCCTAAACTTAGCAAGTCCATCATTTCTAAGAATCCATGTGGCCCATATATCAGCAGGCTGGTTCCTGTCCAATCATGGAGTCATCAAGTTCACACACCAAGGGGACTACCACCTGCTGCGAGTCATTTGAGTAGCAGAAAGACAAAAAAAGGAAAAGAAAAACTTCTTGCAACAACTGCAGAAAAGCGGGTTCAATTTCTGGCAGCGATGTCTGCATCTTCAACAGAAATATCAACATGCAGTGTCTGCACCAAAGGCCCAGTGGGCGTAGCACTGCTGAGTGCTTTGGTTGGTTGGGGGGGGGGGTCACTGGAGAGACTGCTGAAGTGAGGACGTTATTGTGTACCTATACACTTAATTTTTAGAAAAGTCTTCCCTGCTACATAAAAAGAAGCATCTTCATGTGGATTTGAGGGGATGGCAGAGGGGTTAACAGAACAGCTGGCTGAAACCAGTTAGAGAAAAATCCTGCAGAAAAATATCTTATTCCCCAATTCACTTATGTACCAACTGCAGAAAGACTCAGTTTCTATGAACAAGAATGCATTTCTTCACTCGGGCAAGTTCTGCACCTCAATCCCCGTATATCACTGCTCCATTATCACCCTTTGTGTAGCGAAGTATGGGTGTGGTCTTTGCAAAAATACACCAAAGCCGATTCCTTCCTGGGGTTGGCTCCCAGACTCACTCTCGTCAGATGATTTCACTTGGTAGTAGGCTGGCTAAAAGCCATACCACACAGGGGTGGGGTTATTTTTACTTCGTTTACTGTATCCTGCCTTGGCTCTCGTCAGCAGAGCAGCCCCCTGGGCTCAAGTTGGGATGAAAAGATATGTGTGTAAAGCTATCTTGCCATATTTCACAGCTACAGGGAGACATCTCAATAGCAAGTTAAAAACTTAAAAACCACAGCACAAACATGCTCAACCATGACAACCATGTTTATATCCTTCCCAAAAGTTCACTGGAGACTAACAATACTGTTTGTCATTGTATGCCAGTCACACCAGTCATGGTGACTCATAAGCTTGTTTTCCTCATAATGAATGATATCAGATCTGTCTCCGCTTTCTTCCTTCAGTAAAAGCTTGATATACAAAGAAAGACGCCTTAGATGGCCACTTGGTCAGGTTTGACAGAGCTGGTATCTTCCCACCATGAGCACTTTGCTAAATTGGGCGACCACAACTCTCAGAGTCAGAGAAGGGTCAGTCACATATATGTGTGTATGTGTGCTCCAGCATGTGTGTCTGCATGTTTAAAATCCCAAAGGAGAAAGTGGGGATCAAAGGAATACCAGTAAAAGAGTGAAGCTCACTCATGCTAAATACTGGTTATGCAGAGTGGTTTCAAATCCTATTAAGTGTTGGGAAAGCTCTCTCTCTTCTTACTGTGTCTTTAGTTTCTGGAAAAATAACACCAGGGCTGAGCTGAAGTGAGGTTGTGCTGTGGTTACACACTTAAGAGCCAGCTGGATGACTTGGACAGGGCTTGGCATCTTACTGAACTCCATTATCAGCACTATCTTTTTATGATATTTCAAACTAATCTGGTCCTTGAGCTTTCGAATAATACTAATTGTTATTTATTGCAGCACAAAATTAGTTTGTTGCAACTGTTCCGGTCAAAAGTCTGCCTGATTTGTTTTTTTTGCATTAAATTAATTTAAAAAACATTTAGCTGTGTTGGTTTTGTTGCTGCGCTGCTATTTTGTGCCGGACTCTTACATCTGTATTTATACCATCAGTAAAAATAGGATCTGTTTGGATTTATTCCTCAGCCAGAAATAAAAACTAATAAGATGTCAAATATTCTCGTTATTATAAAAAAGAACGGATTGGCTGGTTGATACTTGTTCTGGCAGACGTTCAATTCAATTTTATTTATATAGCCCAGTATCACAGCCCAGACATGAGGGTCATTCTAGGATCAGAGTTTTTGGCGTGCTGAGCACACAGAGCGCTGCCTGGCCCCGGTAAGATAAAATATATAAAACAGTTCAATTATTCCCACATTTGTGAAAGAAAAGCAAAATACTTTTTGGGAAAGTCTGTGACTTAAGCATCTAAATATTGACCCCTATGATCGGATGGTGACCCTTCTAGGGTGTACCTGCCTCTGGGATATGCTCCAACTGACAAGTAAATAGTATTAAACTAGATGAAAAAAAATTACATTACATTTTTTAATGTTTAAATATTTAAAATACTAATAAATAACCTCTCCTCTCTGCTGCTCTCTCACTTTGTACTATCAACGAAAATGAAAACAACCAAACAATGTGTTTTATATCTAATATGAGATATAAACATTGATACATCGATCCAACACTTGATGAAATATTTAATCTTATACTCCAATATATACCTGAATCTCTTGGTTTTTTCTTTTAAAAAATCTGATGAGACTGCCTGTTTGATTGTACACACACGCACACACACCAGTAATGATAATAATGAAGGGTATAATATGAACACATGCACATGATACAACAGCAGCTTCTCTGATTCCAGTTCAAAGATGACACAGTGGTACTGACCACCTGTAATGTTTCTTAGCTAGAAAAATGCTGGCTAATTCCTACTCTGCAACAGAGTAACCTAATGGAGCAAACATGAAAACTGGTAATAATAATACATTGGTACCGTGTGGTAGCTGTTAATAAGTGTCCAACATATCCCGGTTTACCACTAATGCATATCAGCCACTCAGTAAGACAGCAGCGAATCAATCTGTGCAGAGAGAAATAATGTCTTCTGGTTATCAATAGTCATTTGCTCCATTTTCTGTGTCTACTATTTAAAGATGCCTTTAATACTAAATACAAATTCAGACTTTAGGGAGCTTGCTTGAATTAAAGTTATTATTTGATTTCTTCCTGAGGAAGTAAGTGATGATGCTCATATGATGGAGAAAATGAGGGCGTAATAATTTTAAGGAATATTTACCAATAAAATCAATGGAACGCTGCAAGTGGGGGGGAATTATAGCAATTTTCCACATTTTAAAATTATTTTTCTATTTCTTTAATTCATCAGAAGATAACAGGAATTTTAAAAATGTGGTTAACTTGATACATAAAAAAGACAAGAAAAAGTATCAAAGATGGATATATTATTACTGAACTAAGGCCAGACAGAGCCATAAAATGTTAAGCAGTTTAACTGTAATGCGATGACTAAATTATTCATGTTCAGACACAATGATGATGTTGTAACATGAGTGTGAGATTAACATAATTTTTATTTATTTCACCATGCTTAGATTTTATCAACACTAAGAAGGAGACACAATGGCAACAGGCAACCCACTATTACTCCTGATCTAGTACCCTTAACGGGTCGTGCCTGTATCTTGACTCAAAACAACCAGCATTAGCAAACTAAGGCTGTGATTATCTCCTACTTTCTCCACCTCATGCTCTATGCAAGACTATCCAACATAATATATGAGTGTGGTAAGAAAAAAAACACAATTTCCCAGAATGCTTTTGGCAATGCAGTTATTTAGAGAACACTATATAAGCTGCAGCTTAAAAAAAAAAGTAGAAAAAGAATATGATTTAGCATCCAGCTTAGTTTGGAGGTGACAATAAAGCACGTGATGACTGCTACCTGCTGAGAAAGCTTGTTGGACGTGAAACCAAAATGCAAATTTGTCACCAAATTATCACTAAGATAGATAAGCAGTCATGCAATCAGTCCAGATATTATTATGGTATGACTGGTCCACTTTTAGATTATTTAACTCTACATATTGTGTTTAAGGGGGAAAAAGTGGATAAAGATCTTTTCTACATGTCTGAAGTACAATTATACTGAGAAAAAAGATGGCTATTTAAACTCTTGAGTCCAAAGTTCCACTTTTATATGAGAAAACATTTTAACACTCATCTCTGCCATCCTCTTGCAGATCATGATTTCAAAATGGTCTACACCAGGAACGTTCACACACAAACCTATGTGCTAAATGTCTGGTAAGGATGCCAAAGAGGAATACCAAAACAAAACAGTGCACGTGTACAAAGCTGATGCTGAGCAGGATGTAAAATGCTTGGTTTTTATGTTTGGGTTTAACTGGAATAATTAAATATGTAGACATAATCATTTTTTGTTATTAATAGATTATTAGATAAATTAAACAACAGCTAATCTGGGTTGTTTACAGCATTCTGCACTTAAAACAAACATATAGAACACAAGCAGATGTGCCCCATGTTATGACTAACAAACCTAAATGTCTCATTTATGCTGAAAACAACAATAACTCGAAGAATCCTGCAAAATCTGGAGAAACACCTCAAAATTGCTAAAAAAATCTATCTAATTCATTTACTAAGGCTTGTGTCTTCGAGGCAGATGACATTCGTTCATCTGCTAATGGTAATATTATCCAATTTCACGTCATGCTGAAAACTTTCTCTTTTCATAGCCAGTAAATGGCCGAGGAGAAAAGATTTTAGAGAATTTGGGATTTTTCTATGTCCCTGCGCTGTCACTGTATGCACCCATGTTGTGAGTCTGATCTCATATTCTCTACTTCAAAATGGGTCATGACTTAATTCTCCTTATCTAGGTCTATAAACTATGCTATGCATAAAACGCATTTGATGCTCCAGATTTCTTTACTTTGCAGAGTTCTCACCACAACATGCAGCAGTAAACATTGTAAGAGAGAAAGTTTTTACATATCTGAAACATATCACGGTGTCTCTCTGTACTGTTCGTCTTTGCTTTCTGGAAAACTAACACCACGGCAAAGATGGGGTTACACTCTGTGGTTATGCACTAAACCAGTTGGATGACTTGGACAGGCCTCTGCATCTCACTAAACTCTGTTATCAGTACAATCTTTTCATGAGATTTTTAGTTAATCTGTTCCTTGAGCTTTTGAATAAAACAAATATAGTTTTTATAACAGTACACCAGAACAGCCTGGTTGTTAAACCATCAGTCATAACAACACAAACACATTGTTTTTAATCTAACCCCTTTAAAGCCTCTCGAGAGGAAGAATTGTGCACTCCTGCTCAAATGGGTAAGATCTGATGTATTTCATACACCACTTGAATATAGAAGAGTATATTTTGTAATAGGTTACATATATTTATGTTATGTGTCATATAACACTAAGACAAATTATGCAACTAATCTGAGGTTGGCAACATCACACATTTGTGATTATTAGTTAAAAATGTGTTATAATTAATAATACTAATAATAAAACCCGATCTAATCTGTACATTAAATGAATTTATACAAGCAAAGCTTATGGTTGTAATTATACAGTATTGTTAAACATACTAATAATTAAAAATAAATACCAACTATAAGCATCTGAAAAACAACTGAGAGCTTCTTAAACACCAGCTAATACCTGGAATATGATCCAGAAGGTGAGCAGGAAGTGATGGAAGACAGAAGAGGACGAGTACAGAATGGGAGATATCCGTGCTGGATAATGCCGAACATGTAACTGGGAACAAACGTCTTTGCGCCCCTGATACAAAATCATTAGCTGGGTATTTCTGTCCATGGTGTCTATAAGTTTGTATATCTGTGCCACCATCTGACATCATCAGCTCAGCTGTTGCCAGACTGCAGACACAGCAGTGCGCTCATGGAAATCTCTGGAGATTTGAACCACACCTCGATCAGCTTTGTAATAATTTACACAACATCAATATAATTTCCCCTTGAGACCAACATAAATTATTCAGATTTCAAATATTCATGAGTTCAGCTTTCTTGGACATTAACTCACATCTATAAATGTGCGCATCTAGATTTACAACGGCATAAAATGATGTTCTTGTTCAGCATCGTTGCATGATGTGTGACTTAAAAGTGCATAAATACTTTAACATGTAGAATGTGTCTTCTTGTATTAATAAAATGCTACCTATGTCATTTAAGTTAAGTGTATTCTCCAGCTAATCTGTCAGCAATTACATTGCAATAATGTGTTTAAACTAACCTGTGCTAATGTAGTTATTCAACTGATTTAAAAAAAAAAACACACACATTTTAAGCCTTTTTTCTCCCTCAGGTTAAGTCTTGTTTGAGTTCATCCTGTGGGTCAAAAGGAAAAGCAAACAAAGATGAAGAGGACTTGATTAAATCTAGTTCAATCTCACTATAACTGGAACAAATTATAGTTATTGCCACTTCACATAGCTAAGGGATTAATGCTTTACAAATAAATTTTTTAAAAATGTGCAGATTTTTGTAAAAGATTTCAAGAGACTCATTGTATGCTCATTGTTATGCATAACCACTGAACCCTGTCTGAGTCTTCCCCACGCTTTGCTACATCCCATTTGTTATCAGATTTTAGTAGACAGGGCTCTTCAACTAGTTTAACTTCATTTGAGGTTGTGACGAGTAAAAATAACAACACCTAATGTGATTGTGACACCAAAGAGAAACAGAATAAGGCAGAGAACTAAATATGAATAAGTATGTGATGCATGCATATCCGAATTAGGTGAAATGCTGATGGGGTATAAATCAAATCATCAGATTCAGCAATTTGGTTAATCTAATATTGTCGATAGTGTGGAACAGAACCACAAGGAAGGAAGCAACTGGTCTTAAAACAATTACTATGCAGAACAACGGTCTGGGATGTGCTATATCTCAACAGATCAGTCCAACATCATGAGATATTTACATTTATACCCAATTTATCAGAGTAGTAACTCATCTCAGTCAAAATCCAGCTCAAAGAGAATAGGCATGCCACAAAGACTTTAATGCAACACTGTGTCTTATTTGTTTTTTGACTACAATAACACAAAGTTATGCTGCAAGTATCAGATAAGATCAAAATCCTATAAAGGAACTAATATACTACTAAAATACTCAATCTCACATCTATCTCATTTACCACACAAACAGTGTGTGTGTTATGATTTCTATAACCACATACCAAACATGTGATACTCAGACAGAACAGATGACATGCAAACTAGTTTGTTTACTTTCTGTCTGACCTAGTTGTCTGGACTGCCAACCCGAGGGCACAAAACAGCCCAAATTTATTTCCCAAATGTCTCAGTGCCCCTCCTCAAAACTGGGCAATCTGACAAGAGACAAACAGGAAAACAAAAGCATTTGTTTGTAACAGTGTGTGTGAGAAACAAGCTAAAATACTTTGAAGGATTGCACAACATAATGAAACAGCTCATTTCTCATTCATATACGTATTTTCTACGCTAAGCAACAAACAGGTGTATTAAAGTAAACAAATAAATATATAGGTGTGTGTATTGTTAGAATAATTAGCAATCTGAGCAATGTTTTGCTGCAGATGTTGTCCAAAGGGACTAATTTCATCCTCCTGCAATGAGCCAGAAGGATGTAAGGTTTCATGATAAACCAAAAAGAAAAGAGAAAGCAGTAGTTACCTATGTAATGAACAACACATATCTGGCCTTTCTTTGGAAATGTTCGCCCTGGTATGGAGAGAGAGAGAGAGAAAGAGGAAAACAACTGTTATTGCACGTTTGTACGTGTGAATGTGGAAGGTTTATCTTGTATTTAGCAGTCCCATAAGCGGGGATCGTGTCTGGTGAGGTGTTCCTGGCAGGAATGTCGTACCCCTTCTCAGGCTTTCACACATATTGATGGCGGATCATTCACACTCATCCTGAAACGTTAGCCTGAACTTTTTTCCGTCAAAAGCACGAGCCTATCAAATGCGTCTAAATATGTAAACAGTGTTTTTTGACAATAAGAGATAAGCCTTCAGGCGCCGTGTGGGTGTAACTCTCCGTCTCGTCTCACTTTGTGACCCGAAATAGTTACAAGTAACTGTCTATACTCAGAAAATATAGTTTCATATTTTAACATATCACTGTCATTTTTAAGCTAATTTTTCATTTGGCGCTCTGTAAATTAAATTTGGCATATTATAAGTCAATAAGAATAGTGAGGTCTGGAAAGATGTCGTGTAGGCGTGATGAAGACCCCCACCTTGCTAGTTTTATTTTTAAGAGAGTTTAATTCATTGTTGAATAATTAATAGCCATAATATTTTTCTGAACCCTACGTATAATGCTTATAATGTTTCCAAAAGTCGGTACGACATTCCGGGGAGGGTAACCACCATACACCAAAACCACCACCACTTCCACCCCGCATCAAAGCACAGCCAAGCGGATAAATTCACTTACCATCACCGGGAGATATTGTCTCGACTTCCAC
The DNA here is from genome assembly GCA_037177535.1 of Pseudomugil gertrudae. Taxonomy (NCBI): domain Eukaryota; kingdom Metazoa; phylum Chordata; class Actinopteri; order Atheriniformes; family Pseudomugilidae; genus Pseudomugil; species Pseudomugil gertrudae. Next base: position 5,689,025 of record JBAMHV010000024.1, read on the forward strand.
GCCCATTGTTGTACTAGTTAAAAGATTAGCTATAAAACATACAGATAAAAATATTTTCTACTGCCAATATTATCACTTTGCGGCTACAAGTCGGGCTTCAACGACTGAAATTATGCATTTACTAACCACTACCGACCCACAGCTACAACCAACCAGCCGTCAGACACCCAAGACATTTTGTCGCGAGCGGTCGCGAGACAGCGTTAAGAACTACAAATACAACTAACGTGGTCTGGCCACTCGGTGAGCAATATCAATTGATTTGTCCTGCCAGTTTACATTAAATATTCTCATTGTAAGTTTGTTTATTTCTTGTCACATGAATATTTACCTCATATTTCCACCGAGCTAGTTATTTGACTGAACACTTTAAAAGCGAGAAAGATTTTAAAATGTGTGTTTTAACTACATATCCCAAGATGCACCCACAGTTTCGGTTAGTTTTGCTTCCGGGTCACGATTACAACGTTGAAGGCGCATTTTAGCTGCAAAATGTGATTTAGCTGGTGGGAAACTCAGTTTTCTTTTTGTTCGACTCGTTTTAATGTCAGATGCTTCTTGTGTTTTAAGGTACGTGTATATTAGAAATATATGTCATGGTCGTTTGTTTCTCTTTTCATTTTCAAATACTAAATATAATTGCAAAAACCTTTTTTGTGTTCTTGTTACTTTGGAATGACCAGAGATGTAATAACTTTTGATCTTTTATGGCTAAATATGATTTTTTCCCTATATAGCCTCTTACTGTCACACATATTCTGATATATCAAGCATAACTTAGTTTGGAGTTTAAAATGTAAGTTAAATATATATTTAGCATGTTTGTGTGCATTTTTTTCTATTTATGGCTTGTCCCAAATCTCATTAGGGCAAAAATCTATTTTTTGCTAAGGTGGTGACCTAAAATCCCTCTTTCTAAAAAAAGCAAATGCTGTGGCAACACGCTCAACAAAGAATTGTTAATACCCTTTAGTTCCTATCAATGTGCTGTTAAGGTCATCCGGCGTAAGCAGCTATAGGTGTTCGTCACCACAGCCTCAGCTCAGGCAGGGGTGGATTAAAGCATGTACTTGGTAGAAGACACAGGAGAGGCTTGTGTTATTCTTAATCTGCATAGGTAGCAATAGCCACTCTTCTGCAAGCCTATTTATCATCTACAGGTCTTTCTTACCCATGCAAACTTTTTAAGTTTCTTTTTTTTTTCTTTTCTCTTTAAGCACGTTTTTTTATTCCTGCAAGGATGGATCTTGGTAAGGCGAAGCTGCTTAGGACAGGACTCAACACCCTGCACCAAGCTATCCACCCTGTGCACGGGATCGCGTGGACAGACGGCAAGCAGGTCTGCCTCACGTCTCTCTATTTTGTCAATGGTGAGGTGAAGTTTGGAGACACTAATGTCATCGGGCAGTTTGAGCATGTCTTCGGGCTCTTCTGGGGTCCACTGTGCTGCTCTGACTCTCCAGCCCTGCTTGCTGTTCAGCACAAGAAGCACATTACAGTGTGGCAACTGCAACTCAGTGCTCTCGAGCAGAACAAGCTGCTTTGCACCCAGACCTGTGAGATGAGCGAGCCATTTCCATTGCTCTCTCAAGGCTGCATCTGGCATCCTAAACTGGATATTCTGGCCGTGCTGACGAAGAGAGACACATCTGTGTTGTTTTCTGTCCGGGTGGACAACAGGCGGATCAAAGCAGACATTAAAGGTGGTGGACTCATTCATTGTGCTTGCTGGACTAAGGACGGCACACGCCTTGTAGTGGCTATAGGCAGTGCTCTTCAATCTTTCATCTGGAATGACATCCAGAAGAGTTTAGTGGCCTGCTCTTTCTGCCCCATTTTTGATGTGGGGGGCTACATCTGTGCCATTGAGCCAACAGGGGAGGCTCAGGTAGCCGTGGCTACAGAGCTGCCACTTGATAAAATATGTGGGTTAAATGCTGGCTTAGCATTTGACGTACCAGCAGAGACAGAGCCAGGGCGTAGCTCACATGTGGTCATGTCAGATGATGACGGTGTTCTTGACTCGAGGAGGAGATCATTTGAATCCGAGAGATCTTACATCCCCAGCTCAGGCCCTCTTGATCTTACCCATCTGCTGGCGAGGCACCGTCGCTCTGACCCCAGCCCTCTTATCCACTTGCGCCGCCGGGATACGGTGACGGGCTCCGGCCAGGACTGCTCACACCTTGTTCTGGTTACCTATGAGCGAAAGGTCACTACCACCCGCAAAGTAAGCATTCCAGGGATACTGGTCCCAGACATTATTGCTTTTGATCCCCATGCATCCACAGTTGCAGTGGCTTCCAACTCCTGCAATATGGTTCTTGTGTATTGCATCACGGCCTCGGCAATGCCGAACATCCAGCAGATCTCACTGCAGCAGAACGATAGACCCAAAGGAGTCTGCTTCCTCAGTGACAAGGTGCTGCTGCTGATGGTGGGCAGGCAGAAGTCCACCGACCCCGCCTTCCTCCCGTCTTCCAACACAGATAAATATATTCTTCGTCTCATAGCCAAAGAGTTAATTTATGATGAAAAGACACCTACTGCACCATCCCCCTCTGCTCACAACCGTGAGTCTTCCACTAATTTGTGCGCAGGGATTAGGAGGCACTCAGAGCACCTGTCAAAGGATGACAAGGAGCGCCAAGGGATAAAAGACTTGGTTTTGCCTGGTAGGGGAGCAGTTTGTTCACCAGGAAACAGACGGAGGCTCATTGAGGAGGTGAAGAGTGGCGATCTCAGCCCCGTGACCAGTTCCGTGGACTTCTCCGACCGATCAGACAGACCCCTGTCCAGCACCTCCTCCATCACAGTGGAGAATTTTGACATGGACCACGTCAACCGAATGGCCAGCCTGGCAGTTGCCGGCCAGGCCAGCAGGGACTCCAGTCGGGCCAGTTCTCCTCGCTTCGAACCGTCTGACAAGATGCACACAGAAACAGCGCTTCCTGTGCCGGAAAAGGCATCCAGTCAAGCCAAGGAGCGCACGTTGGAGCAACTAGTTGTCAACATGGAAAGGCTTTTTTCACGCTTCGCGGATGTGCAGCAGTGCCTGACAGAAATCCGAGATTTTACACAGAATGGGAAAAAGGCTCAGCGTGGCTATCCCACTGCCAGCGAACCCCCTTATGTCAACGTCACATGCCAGGTACAGTTTACTCACACTTCCCTCTATGGCTCCTGTTGTGTTTACACTCAAAATGTAAAGTTAGTTAAAGAGGAAGAAATCCTCCCTCCTTCCACCTGCTTTGAGTGGTTGTTAAATTAGCACCTTTTATTAAAACTCATCACATAAGTCCAAGTAGTTTGATTTGCACGTTAAATCCAGACACATTGACACTGACAGCACCCAAAACAATCTCCTCCATCACATTTTCTTCACAGAAGCAGCTATCAGAAAACGTGTTCACTGATGAGAGGCGGCCTGTGCTGCTCTGTGATGGAAAGCTTTGTCTGCGTGCCCTCCAAGACCTCTTCAACTTAAGCATTGTGGAAATGCTGTATGGTGGGTTTAAAATACAATAACTAGATCTATCAAAGTAGGCATTAGTAGCCTACACTATATCAGTATCATGGCTGATTTCTTGCTGTTTTTTATTGTTTGTTTTCCACTTAAATCCATCTGTAGCATTGTCTTTACTCTGAAACAAGACGCTGGCTTTAATAAAGCTTCCATTGTGTCCCTTTGCTTCAAAGATTAACTGTGCAGTGACAGTGGAGGGGGTTAATTAATGAAACGCGCTGGGAGGAAAGTCCTGGTAGTCCTCTCGGGCTTGCAAACAGGTCTTCCCCTGTGTGTATTTTAAGAAAGGTCATTGTAATATCCGGCTTCCCCAGTGGAGTCCCTCTGAAGTGTTCGACTTAATATTTCAGCAGCTGTTCTCTCATTTTTACTTCTTTTGGTCAAATCTTCACTTTGCACATGTGGGATGTGATTTTATCCCAAAACAAAATCATACTTTTTAAAAGTAACTTGACATCACTGACAGCTTGCTCAAGTGTTCTTCTCTTAACATGCCTCAACTATAATTGGAGGTGATTAAGAGCCTGGGTCAGCTTATGAGGTTTAAAACAAAAGCAGCTTATCGCTCTTAAGAAGCATAGTGTTTTGTTGCTGTTGTGGTAAAGACTAGGTGTCCCTTATATATAAACAATAGTCCAACGCAATTCAGTTACCTGTTCTTCTTGTTTCATTCCCAGGACCGTTGTGGATTGTACTTGTGGCTGACGCGGACGGCTTCGTGCCTCTAATGTTCAAACCTAAAGATGAAATTACAGTGCGGAACGGGAAGAGGAAATGTAACCTACGGACTCCTGGAAGTCCAGAGAACTCTTGCCCAGCCAGCCCAGCACCCAGCCAAAGTCCAAACACGATGACTGCAGAGACCACCGCACCCTAACTTTTGCCTCACACCTCAGTGCACAAACTCCCAGAGATGTATTCCTCTGTAAACCCTTCTTTTTTAATCTCCAAAGTGCAGCCGAATCAGAGGAGATCTGTTTGATTTAGACCTTTTATGCTTCACGAGCGCATCTAAGAAGTTACAGATTGAATTAAACTGTCCTGTAATAACAGATTGGAGGAAAGATGCGCTTTTAACAAATCTGACCACAAGAGGGCACCACCCCGAAAAAGAATACTCCTTTTTATGGTTGTGCTATTTCAGATCAGCAAAAAAAATCACAAATAAACCCATAGATCATTTCTGAATATTAAATTTGCAAATATATACCAACCAGTCTCTGCAACATTTATTCATTTCATATCAATCTTTGTAATCCCGCTATATAAATAAACAACAGTGTTGTAGAGTTAAACACAGCAAACGATGATATACATTCATTTATATAAATTAGATAAATGTATGTTTATATTGATTCAAGATGACTCTACAGTACATGTGAAAATAAAAAAACAAAAAATGTTAGCATTATAACAATATTCATCAGTGTAATATACACTACAAAAAACAACCTTCCAGCTTCAACGCTGGAATCCGTGGCTTTGTGATTTCACTCCATTCAAGATCCAGCTCACACGTTACTCAAATCTTCCACTGTTCTGGAGCCAATGCTTTGTTTCCTGCGAGAGACATCAGGATCAGTGATGTACTACATTCATAGAATTGGTAGAAAATAAGTACAGTGCATATGAAAAGTTTTCAGACCCTTTGTCTCTCATTCAACACTGTTTTTTTTTAGTAAGAGCAAACAAAAGAGGTTTCAGGACTGTTTCTATCAGTGATCCTTGAGATGCTTGTACAACATGACAGGAGTCGGCCTCCAACTGGCAGAATTCACTGGACAAAATTAAGAAGGCACACACCTGTCCATGTAAGACTCAAGAAATAATGGTGTATGTCAGGGAGAAACATTAGCTGATTGAAAGGAGTGTTCATAAACTAAGATATGATTGTGTCAAGGCACAGATCTGAGATGATTTAAAATCACTGAGGGACTTATAGATCTAGCTGCCCAGCTAAACTGAATGAGACACATGGGTGGAGGGAGTTTGCTCTGATTAAACCTACCGCTCAGTATGCAACACAACTTGTGAATGTATGGATGGTTCAATCATAGCATCCCTACAGTCAAACATGGTGATGTAAGCATCATAATGTGGGGTTGTTTTCTCACAACAAAGTGCATGTTAATGAGCATAGAGTGAAAGCTGCATACAGAATGCTCAGGATTTCAGTCTGCAGGAGGAAAAAGAAAAATAAAGAGTCTTTGGAAACAAAACTGAAGTGAGGCAGCAGAAGAAAAAAAGAAAAAGAGTCCAGTCCAACATGGGTCCATCCAGCTGGTCGAGCTTCTAGGTTTCTGCTCAAAGAAATATGCGAGATGGTTCCAAAGGATAATAGTGCCAAGCTTTCTGAAACATTCCCAAGAAGACTAGAGACAAGGTTAGTTAACCTGGATAGTTATGGCTGGGTTTTTTGTTAACTCCAGCATGTTGTTTTTGCTCTATTACCAGAGAGCATGTCGTAATACGATGAGGAAACAAAGGGATACTAATATAGAGTCTGAAACATGACAACAATCTAAAGATCTTCAAAGGGTCTTAAAACCATGCATATTAACTGTAAACATGTACTCAAGTGCTGCATCTGAGAGATATTTGTACTTGGGTATTTACATTTTCCACTGCTTTATAGCACTATGACATAGACATGACAGAGCCATATACACTCCACAGTTACAGAAGACCCTATACGACTGGTAACAAAGTGAGCTTGGCGTGTAAGGTCACTGGAGTTGAAGGATTAGAGTTTTTTCCCTCAGTTGTCCATTAATGATTTCTACACACCGTAGCTCCTCCAGGCAGAGTTTATTCCTGCGCCGCACATCTTCACTGATGGGATACAGGAGAAGGATCATTAACCCTGTAACTATGAAGGCCACGGGGGCGGCACCGATGAGCAGCTTCAAGGTGTACACTACAGGAGGGGGCTGCTTGCAGGCACCGGTGTCATACCCCGCAAACCTACACACACACACAAAGAGAAACAACAGCTTTTACCTTTAGTAAGATGATTTATACATGTGATCATAAAAGATTAAGCACCAAAGGTGTGTAAGAGCATAATGGACTCACTCCAGGCAGAGGGTGGACACTCCGAGGGAGATCCCAGCGGCAAACTTGGTGAAGAAAACATAGAACGAGTAGAAGATGGCTTCGTGGCCTTTAGAGGAGGGGTTAGCTAATCTGAAGTCGTCTACCACATCTGGCAACATAGACCTGGATTGCAAGCACACATAAAAACACACATGTATTATTTAATTTGATTTTTGGAAGCATTCATCCTTAATCTTAAAAGCTTGACTTCACTCAGCTTTAAGCTGATGTACGTCTTAGACCTCCCTCGTGACCTCACTTTAATTATCCGGCACAACCGGTGAAAGATGTCAGTGCAGCTTTAATACACCGGTGGCATGCAATTAAAGCACTAATAACAGCATTAGATGATGAGCAGTGGGTGGAACTACCAGCCTTAGCCCACAGACAAGAAAAAACAATCTGCACCCTTCCAAAGTAAACATGCCCCCATGGGAGGGTATAATTTGGGTGTAAAGGGAGGGGACAAGAGATGAGCGAGGAGTGGTGACATCCATAGAAACGAATGGAAAACAGATGTGAAGAAATAGATGCCAACCGTAATTCTTTGAAATGACTTTGCTGTCATGACCGTTTTATGAACTTGGTAATGGAGGTCATGCAACCCTGCAGGTTAACAGCACAGACAGGGAAAAGTCGGAGATCCTTTGCAAGCCATGTTGGATGCAAAGTGAAATGTCTCACCATGGGAGCAGCAGTGATGCAGCCACACTGAGTCCAGAGGAGACCGCCACAACATAAGCCACCACCACATTCGGAATGAACACCAGCATCATGGTGAAGGGCATAATCCACTGAAGAGACAAAGATTATGAAGGTAAAAATCACACTTAGGCAGATCTATACAGGTGTATCTGAGATTCCACACTTCTGAAATCAGCCACAAGGTGGTGCTGACATCCAAGTTCAACCTTAAGCGCTCCCAAAGCCAAAAACAGTAGCTGTACTTGCCGTAATGCCACAATAAGCTGCTGTCTTCTTGCCGAAGCGTTGCAGAAACCATTGCCATAGTGGAATGCTTATCACTGCAGAAACCTGTGCAGGCAAGTGCAAGCAGATAATGAGCAACATACTGTCAATGTGAAGAGATTCTGTCAGGTAAAGTATGTGAAATGAGGTGACAAACATGTTTTTAAGATGAATGAAGATGAGAGATAATTGCAGAGACTCACAAGGATGGTGAGCACAATGTTCTGGAAGTGCTCCCTCAGGTCGGCGGCGTAAGTGCAGAAGAGGACAAAGTTGCTCTGTATCAGCTGCAGAAATCAGAGATAAGACAGTCACATATTCAGCCTTGTCAGCTCAGCACTATAGATTGACCACTCTTGCTGCGCTGAGTGCCAAATAAAGTGACTGGAGAAGCTGCTGACAGTGTTCTGCTGTGATTCATTCCCACTCCGAGGCTCACACTGATGACAACTGACACCCCGAGCTGAGATGATTGGAGAAAAACATTCAGAAACGGCTCATTTGTGGCACCCTGAAAAGTTTGCATGAATCTACAAAGCGTAACGACGACTTGTCAAGTCGTATCAAGCACACGCTCAGCCGCTATCGCAAAATTCCCAAGACTTAAACACACCTAAAACCATGAGGTCTCAGTAAGTGCTCTTCTGCATTGATCGAATCAACATTGAGCGCTGTCAGGATGCAGGACTTGCTCTGTTTACTGTAACTGCGTGTCATGTCCGAGAAGTGCCTGGTAAATAAATTTACCTGGATTGCAACTGTGATGAAGAGGAATGCGGCAGTTAGAGTCAGGTATGGCCCGTGTCTCATCACCAGGATGAAGGCCTGATGGAAAGGGATCTGCTTCTCTGTCTTTGGGGCATACGGATCTGAAACACATGAAATAAATACATGAGCATGCATCATATCAAATAACATGCAGTAAGGGAGGGGAGACAGAGCTGCTCATTACTACTGGAACAGCCCCTGCATTGCAGTATATGTCTCTCCTAGAGACATCATTTATAAAGATCAATGTTAATGATCATATATTTTACTGTTCATTACATGTACGCATTTTTTTTTGACAGCTGCATGCATTATAACTAAACAAATCCACTTTGAGTTCACCTGTCCAAGGGATGTTTTACAGTGAATTTTGTGGTTTGTTTGGACGCAGCTTGCTGCCGCGTTCTGTTTAGAGAGAAGCCGTCTTCTCCAACCCTTTACAAAGGCTTCCATGCATGTACAGCCTCCTTTTTGTGGTGTTGTCATAAACTTTAACACACCTGTAAAGTCTGCAACAAAGCCGTCGAGTGTACTTTTGTAACATCTCTAAGCTCTGCACTGTGTGGCGTTGGGGGGAACTTGATGAGATGTTAACCTTTTGAAAGACAGTCACCTTTACACTTCCATGTTGCAGAATGATACCAGATTGTTCTGAAATGACCTTTTAACCCAACATCGATGGGAATGTTGATAGCTAATAAATCAGTAAGGGTTTGTTTTTACACATATCCTCTGCAATGCAGGCTGGTTTTAGGTGAAAAAAAAAGTAATTACAATATATAATGTGTGATCTTTTAACCTTTTAAGGTCTGGTCATTTAGTAGGGAGCATTTTTAGTGTCTGTAAACAATTATAATAAAATTTTGTGTAAATAATCCTGCCTGAGGTCTTTCTACCACATAGTTTGGGTATGTAATGTGTTTGGTTATGTGTTTTATCCAAGTGCTTTTTTAAATTGTGACGATTCCCCTATTGTCAAATTTTAATGAACTTTTTCACATTTACTAAAAAAAAACGTGCATTATTATTATTTTTGTCCGACTGAAAAGTAAAGAAACCTCTTTCTCATTTCAGTGTGAACCTTAAAGGGGTAAAAATGACGTTATGTTTTAATATTGCCTCATATGCATGTTTCTTTTTCAATCTACAAAAAATAAATAAATAAAAATTAGGTTTACACAAGCTGGAGAAATCTCTGTATGTAAAGAATTATAACCAACACTGACTGTTGGCTTTGAAGCATTACTGTAATGTATGAAAAACATATACTTCTGAGGACCACTGAGTATTGACACTCTTTGCCCCTTTAAGGATACAAGCTGAAGCTACTTTGAAGAGAAAAAGACTTCAGAAAGGCTAACTCCGGAGGAAAAACTGTCAAATGATCTGATCAGTAAAGTAAAGTCAGAAGCTCCAAGAAGCTTTCCGTTTGTGTAGTGGCTCCAGCGACGCCGAATGATATACAGTACATAACCAGAGCAACACATGCTGCTATGCAGATCATATCCTTTTTGGGAAAGTTTTGCTTCTTTCAACAAGACAAAACCAAACATTCAGTACATTTGATCTGCACGGCTCTGTAGTAGATGTTTAAAATAAATTGCCTGCAAATATTTGGAGTATTAGAAATAAAAAATTCAATTCAACTTTATTTATATAGCGCCACTTCATGACAGTGTCATCTCAGAGCGCTTCACATCTTCCATCCATCCATCCATTTTCTACTGCTTTTCCCTGAACGGGGTCGCGGGGGGGGGCTAGAGCCAATCCCAGCTCACAACTGGCGAGAGGTGGTGTACACCCTGGACATGTCGCCAGTCCATCACAGGGCCAACACACAGAGACAAACAACCATTCACACACACACACTCACTCCTATGGACAATTTAGAGTCTCCGATCAGCCTATCCCCAAGGTGCATGTGTTTGGACTGTGGGAGGAAGCCGGAGTACCCGGAGAGAACCCACGCTAACACGGAGAGAACATGCAAACTCCTCACAAAAAGATTCCTAGTTTGATCCCCACCCCCAACCGAGGCTCGAACTGGCAACCTTCTTGCTGTGAGGCCACAGTGCTAACCAACTGCACCACCGTGCAGCCCGCTTCACATCTTATTTGAGCCAATTCATCAAATAGCCTAGATAACGGGAAACCATAAGCTTGCATCGAATCGAAAATGTGACAAAGGAAGCTTAGCACAGCCAAAACAGCTTAATCAAGCGGCTGGAATTCTATATTTAGCAAAACAGGTCACAGTAATAAATGTGAACTGAATCCTGCTTTTTTTTTCAGATGTTGGCACATTCAAAATGAAAACATGTAATTAAATAAATAGACAGCTGCTAAATGTAGAGTTGTTTTAAAAGAGATTTCATTTAAAACAGATGCCAAAAACAAGAACAAATTTTGCAAAGAGCCCTTTAAATGATGAATAGTCATTTAATGAGCAACTCCATTAGCTGTAGGGAATATGCTCCTTCCAAGTCTTACCATCTCTCTCTTTGACTCCCAGGAACATCACCAAGGTGCAGATGAGGAATACTCCACCAATCACGCCGGCAGCTATCATGTACACCTCCTTCTGCAGAGAGGAAGAACAAACGGACGTATGGCCTACATCTATCCATCTCCTTTCACAGAGGCAGCACAAGTCAAGTCTATTCTGAGTCCTTTGCCAATGTTTAATTCATAATGTTCTCAAATGTCTAAAAAATTGAAGCGTTTCATTTCAACGTGATTTGCATCCGTTGCAAGCCGCTGCAGTGAGAGAGGCTCTATAAATTATTGTGTTGTTTCTCCTTTAAATGCTCATGAATGTGATTCATTCTCTGTAGCTATCTGTGTGCATTGTACACGCGCACAACCTGCTACACACATTTCACCGCACAAACAAGGAGAAACCTCAAGTAGCCAAAAATACAGACATGCTACATCTCAACAGGAACTGCTCTGCCTTAAACAACCTCTGTTTGTTTGCTATTTTTCCATGCGGCTCAGCCCAGTGGTTCATTATTATTTATGAACATCAAACGCTCCCTGTTTCCGAGGGCAGACCGAGTTTGCCCAAACGGTGTGCCACCCTCACCAGCAACCGCGGGGGAATTTAGCGGGTGGCTGCAGAGGGTTTGGCATGGCCAGTGGGTTGCCCTGATACAGTTCACCCAAAATCCACTGGAAAAGAAGCATTCAGAGCTCAAATAGCTGCGGTGCGACTGAAATCCAAAACAGAACATTTTCATCTTTACAAAAAGTCCCATGACGGATTCACAGCAGCAATTCATGTTTATTCACAGCTCTGCACACTAAAACGTGGACATGACTCAATCCAATCATCTTAGTTTCCCTTCAAATATAAACCAAGCTGCTGCTACCTTGAAGTACAAAACAAATATTTCCAACAGAGTCAATCTGGGGTGCTTTTAAATGTTCTGTATAAATAGGCCTAATGACTTACAGATTGGAGGGACCCCTCAATGCATTGGGGCCACTTTTGAAGCCTGATGTGAGGGAGGAACCCCCTTTGTGGTCTTGAATGGGGAGCTGGCTCAGATGTCGAGCAAAACCATCTCTTTTTAATCCCAAAGAGTTACACGGGTTAAAGCAGGGACATATTTTGAGTGTCAGAGCCTTCAGACAGTCAGTAAATATGGAGCCAATTTTTAACAAATCTCCTTTTCATTCATTTGGTTTTCTTTTTAAAAAAATCTTGTGTATTTTGCCAAAGTCAGCCACCCTGAGTACACGCTGTGGCTCCAGGTTCAAGGAGAACGCATATGACAGCCCTTGTTATTTTCAAAGCAACTCTTCGCCCTACTTTTAGCACACCTGAGCTCCTGCTCTGGCACAGAGACACTTACAGCGTGTGACAGGTAGTCCTGGGAGTGAACCAAGCTCTTGACGATCTCTGCCCCGCTGCTGTTGCCAAGGTAACTGGCAGACATGTTGTGAGTCGGGCAGTGCTTCAGAGTATGAGCACTGGCCACAATCTGGCCCTGGATGGCAGCACCCACAAGAGTCCCCAACACCTCCATTGTCATTCCTGTCATCACATAGGCAGAGATTCAGGGCTCAGTCCTGGTATTTTAGGTATTTTACTCACATTACACCCAACAGCTAAAGGTAGGGAGAACTTCCACGATAGTAAAAGACCTTACGGTAGGCAGTGGCTGAGTCCCGCTCCTTCTGGTCTGTACTTAGGAACATGGTGAGAGCAGAATAAGGCACATGGAAACACTGCAAGAAAGCACAAAGACTTAGTTTTTATAATACAAATAACTTGATTCTATTGGAGTAGCAGACAAATGCAGCTACAGTCATAAGAGTAAAAGAAGAGATCTAAATGGTTTGATTTAAATAGTCAGTACTACTGGTTTATTCCCAATGACAGCTTTTTTTTGTCCATCAGTTTATAACTTTTTGTACAGCAAATTATACAGAAAACTACTAAAGAGAGTGATTTGTTTTCTTAGTGTTAGTCTTTGTGACCAGAAGATAAATTTAAATGATGTTAGAGTTCTTAGAATAAATAGATCATTTCAATTTTAATAAAACATCTTCAGACTGTATATTAAAGTGAGGTCACTGTGGTATCTCCTTAGACATGCAAATGTTTAACTGACCTGTGGGTTTGAGCTATTTGGTTGCAGATTTTCACAGTGTGTGTTTTCATGTTTCCTGTGTTATTTTGGTTTACTTCCTGTTTTGTCCGTCATGTTTAGTTTAGCTTTATTGTGTTCAAGTTTATTGGTTTCACCTGGGTTAATTTAATTCATTCATTCCACCTGTGTTAGTTCTGTATGTCTGTATATATATCCCTGGTTTCAATTACTTGTCACGGTTCATTGTTTGTTGTTGTCAGTTGAAGGTTTCTCTGGTCGGTGCTTTATGTTTGTTTATAATAAATCTCATCCATCTCCATCAACTGCCTTCTGCCTGCTTCTATTCCAACCATCTCCACCAGTACACATCCACAGGAGAACAGTAACACAGATTAAGTGGGCTATGATAAAAGTACCCTATTTCTAAGAGCCTGTTGTGTTGCACAGAGTAGATAATAAGCTAAATAATCAGAAAAAAGAATCCACAATCTATTTAATGCTGCACAAACTACCTGCGTCTACCATGCTGCCTCTTTCCATGTCTGCTTCTAAGAGTGTTTATTATTTTTCACTGTCGCCATATTTGCTATCAAAACTTCAATTTCTTTTTTTTATTTCATTTTATTTTTTCATAATTTAGAAGGAAATTCTGAACGTTGGACTTCCCTCATGTAGATGTACCATCTAACAACCATGCCAACTTCTAGCACTGATAGAAGTCTGTGAGCAGTGTCGTACCAGCCCTGACATGATTTCCTTACTTCAGTAAACAACTTTCTAATGACATCATTATCATTATGGAGCTCAAGGGCTTTAGTGCAGCACAATGTCAATTTAGTAAATGACAGCACAATTTAGAATAAATTAGGTAAAATTTGAAAATGCATTTAGTGACAACAGCCAAAAGACTAACAAGTTACTACAAAATAACATTTCCTGCTGGTCCTCAGCAATGTTCACGTTCTAGCTTACAATGTCTGCTTTCCAAAAACCAAAATGGCAACCACAGAGATGCTGTCAGATGATTTCCCATGTGGGGAAGCAGCAAATTCAAGTTAATACTCTCTCTACAAACGTTAGCATGCTTGCTATTATCGTTTTATATATATATATATATATATGAATGTCTGCATTTTCCATGTGGACCAACCTCGGATCTGTTTTCTCCCTCCTCACCACCTCTCCCCAAGTCCAGCTTCACTTTGTAATTTACACAAGGGCTCAGTCAGCATTCTGGCCAAATGAGCATGCACAGCCGCAACGAAAATAAATGTGGCGGTAAACGGGTTTTTGCAGTCATTGCTCCTATGCAGCATGTCATTTATGGGGCCTTTATAGGATGCAAACATTTATAGAACAATTCTGCCTTCATACACAGATGGAGGTGCAAAGTGATTAATCGGATTTAAACCAACTATTGGCTGATTACATAAATAGATAATGCTTTGCATTATCCTGTGTTTACAGACCGTGACCGTGAATGATAGCAGCTGTGCAGCCCTGCAAAACTTCACACAAAAACACAGCCAGAGACAATGAAGGGCGGCTAAAAGTGGCAACCAGTATTTACCCGGAAAGAGGTTTCTGGCAGGACTGAGTGTATACTTATCAAGTAGTTAGACTTGCATGCAGTTACAGCTCACCACAGTGTGGCTGCAGTGGTCTGAATGTGCTGTAGCACATACTATATGGGCTACCCCAAATCAGAATCTAAACAGAGAGGGGAATTGAGAGTACTGGTCTAGACCATAATAACAAAAGGCAATCTAATAACTACACTTCCTCTTTGAGGTAAAGAGTCTAAACATTTCTGCACTTTAATCTGCTGCTCATCTCACAAATCAAAGCGTAAACTTTACCAAAGGCTGTCAGAACCTGGCATCCAATCACCGTAATCATCTGCTTTGCAAAGACAGCTTTTTGCAACATTTTCTGCATTTTCTCATATTATGTAACATGTCGTTTGCAGGCTGTGAGATGCATCAATCATGACTTTCATCTCCAAGTTCTGCTGAGCCATTTGAAGCGTTGCACAGAAAAATCAGAAATTCTGAAACAGCATGCATACTCACAGTGATGAGGGTTTGGTAGAGGCAGTAGAAGCCTAGATACCACATGAACCTCCCGTTGGTGAAGGGGGGAACAAACCAGAGGTAGAAATACGAGACCACCAGGAATGGAGTGCAACCCACCATCCTGTAGAAAAATAAAGATATGGCAGATCAGACAATGACACGAGTGAAAATCAGGCTTTACTTCTGTTATAGTGTTTTCAGCATGACAGGAATCTGTGCTGGGAGAGCTGGACAACCAAGAAAATACCAAAATACTTCAACCCCACAAGCAGCAGGGAGAGATCCAAACACACACACAAATACATGAATATGTAAAACACACTTAAGCAAGCACCACATGAAGGAATTCTGCTGTGATGTGCTTTTCTTAGAAGTTAGATGTGGGCCATGTATAATTTATAAGTATACAACTGGTATGTAACATTATGGTTACAGTGAACAGCTGTGTGTTGTGAAAGGAAGAAGAAAAAGGGTGGAAGATGGGTGATTGCTGGTATCACTCGTTTGCAAGCAACAATGCAGCACTCACACCCCTCTTCCTGTCCTTCAGAGAGAAAATGGAGTTTGTTTGTCATGTGATCCAGAGACCAGAACAGAGATGATACCAGGTATGTGTAGAGGTAGTGGGTGGTAATTTACGAGGCTGTGATAAATCCACCAGTGGCTCTGACCTCTGACTTGCCCTGCACCAGGATAGAGAAAGTGAAGCCTGTTAGTCATTTCTGGCATCATCCAGCACATCTATCTCACTCTCCTCCTGATTGTTCACTCAAACAAAAGCAGCTGACAACGCTGGTGTTGCAGTATTGACCGCTTGGCCATAGGAGCGCTGAAAAGGCCACCGGACCGGTGAATAGGATAGTTAGAATGTTCCTGCAAGATGACTGTGTTCAGAGGGAGTCAACAAAGGCACATGCCCACAAACGCCTGTACTTCCTCACCTATTAGGCTTGCATGAATACACAGTCCCACCTGTCCCAGTAATTTGCACAGTTTTAATTAAAGCAGAGTGGACTGATAAGAAGCAGGCGCTTACAATTTCCTTCTCACTGAGTTGTTCTGGACACTTGGATCTTGTTAATTAGAGGTCGTATAGTAGTGCAGAAGGGATCTGAATGAGGTCTTATAGGTGAGAATGTGTTTTCATGGTTGTCTTTAGGCTTTGTGAGTCAAATATACCGAGGTAGCTCTCTTACACTGATGAATTTCTATGGTACTTCATAATAATACTTGATATGTCTTCTGCAAAATCTTGTTTTTGCTTGTTTGTTTGTTTTATCAACCCTGCAACATTCCTGCAACCTTGCAAGAACATCCGAATGTGTCTACTGAAAGGTTTAAAATAGCCTGCTTGTATAGCTGCAGTGAGTAATTACTGTCCAAATGTAAAGATAGCTCGTTTAGTTTTTGCAGATCGACCCTGTCTGATATGAAACCGTTACAGCAAAGCCCTTTAAGCACTTTGAGCTGTCCTGTACATGAAAGGTGTTATATAAATAAACTTGCCTTGCCAAAGCCAGATATTTAATCAAAACTGTTAGCAACAAGATTAAAAATGTAAACAATGCATGAGAAATTAGCCCATTAATTGAAGGATTTTCAAGGAGATGGTGTATTATGGACGTGTATGCTTCTTCACGTTTTGACGAGGATTGTTTTAGTTTTTATTTTTTTACATTTGCACTATTTTAACAACCAACAAATGTCCATGTAGCATGGTGAAGCCACTATAGCTAACATTGCCAAAAGGTTGCACAAAGCCTGAGCAAGAGGGACATTCTTGCTATATAATTAAAAAATAAATAAAATAATCAACTTAAAATATATTCTTCACACACTATAATGTTTACATTATTTTTAAATAGAAATACCCCCTCTGCTTCCCATTCTAAGTTATGAATACTTATAAAAGAAACAAATCACTTAATGTCTGGCTGTGGATATGTCAGCTTCCTGCTGTACAGAGGGGACTTTTCAAATAGGATAAAACATTTTGGGAGTGTCTTGCTCTATCATTGTCAACACACACTCATAAACACAAGTGAGAATGTACACATCCCCAGGTTCCCAAGGGGTAATCAAAGCTGATTTACCATCAGCATGTGTCTGTAGCTCAGTGTGGCTGGCAGTGGTGGAACTGGTCGCTCGCCAACACTGTCACTTTGTGAGCAATCTATGGTTTATAATACAGTCAGCAGTAGATACTGTCTGTGTTATTACAGAAATTGTCACAGTAGTGCATTCAAAAGACAAGTACACACACATGCTTAGCAGCTTAAAATGTTTTCGAAAACAGGGATTATCGGGAATGCTGGTGGTGGCTTCACATGATCCAGAAAGTCACATATAAAATTGCATTCAAAGCTCTAAGATACTGTGAAACACGGTGCAGATGCAGCAAAAGAAAGCCAAATCTGACCTTGTCACATCAACGTAATGGAATCAAGTTGAGCAGCTTATTAGCAGATCATCAAAGAATGCAGATAAACGTCTCTGATGAATGTTGTCTGGGATCAAAGGGGAAGGGGGCATAGTTTCTGTGGGAGCGTCAAGAACAGTGTAACGGCTTTTTACTCGGCACAATCTTCAGGTGTGAATCTTAAGCCTGAGAGCAGTTTCGCAATCCTGAAGAAGTGGAGCACACGGCTTGTTTTTGTTGAGATTCTGCACAAACATTAGCACCATAATTATGTGTGCAAACGCTGGCACAAACAAAACATATTTCTTCATTCGCTGACAAATGATAGTTCTTCACGTAAGCTTGGTGGTTGTATGGAAACTGAGGTATTTTACCATATGCTGACCAAAAAGATCAACAGGTCCAAACACATAAACAAATCATTTTGCTGGATTCTTTCATACAAATGCAGAATATTATTAATAAAGGTAGCTATATGGAGGATTGAATTACATGTTGTCACTATATTTGGAATAATCTTGTTAATTTCTTTACATTCAAATTCTCTAACGCTGCTTGAGGTCATGAGATTTGAAGCCTATTTGTTTTAGATGTGCTAATCATTTTTGTTAAGAAGAAGGAAGTAGTTTAAGCAGGAAGCTTACCAAGGCATGAGTCTACCGATTTTTGTCCATCTGCTCTTTGTAATGAAGAAACCAACAACAGGGTCGGTCACTGCACCCCAGACTTTACCTATAAACAACACCATGGAGGCCTGGAAGGCATTAATCTGCACAGTAGAAAAGAAACAGGTCAGACGCAGCCTCCATTTATAAACCTGTGCTCTTTTTACTTCCAAACAGTTTACCTGAGCAACATCAAGCAGGTAGATCTGCAGGAAGAAGGCTGTGGCGCTGGCAGCGACCTCTTTGGGAGCGCCACCAATGGCAAAACACAGCTTGCTGCATAATGACAACCTCTGGCTCAGGTCAGTCTGTGAAGATAAAAGTGGCGAGAAAGGTTAGGGATAAAAACACCTTCAGTGTTAAGAAACTAATGCAGTAAACAGTGCCACTGCAGTTCACGATTTTATGGAACTGGATTCGCTTATTGCTAATGGAGATGGAAAACCATGGAAATAAATATTTAAGGATATGTAGTACACAATGCATAACTGCTTTATCTTCCAAAAGTGCATAGAAAAAAACAAGTTTTTACCTTTTTTTTCATTTTGGTCTTTAGTGACCATGAAATTGTGCTAATATTAGTTGCCTTAGGTAGTCTCGTACCACATACATTCACATACCATGTGCTCAAATGTGGTGCCTACTGTGGACAATAATCTGTGACTAGTACACAAATCAAACAACAAAAATCTCTGGGGGTTCATTGGCAGGAAGCCATTTCTTAAGCCCTCAGGGGCAACAGTAGAATACTCCTCCAGGACACCACTACCTCCAAAGCCTACCACCTCTGGTGCATAAGCACAGACATCATCGCAGACTATTTTCCTTCCCTCCTGCAACCCACAGCCACTGGGAGGCAAACCTCTTGCTCACTAGTGAGAACTGCATGTATGAAACACTCAGTTGGCAGCTTGTAACTATTCACACACATGCATGGATCCTCTTCCTGCTGAGCAACTACAGAGTCCACACATATTTAACTGGTGCAGTTTCCACTTAAACACTTAAAGTTCTGTCTCCTTCCCAACAATTCAGCAAAACTTAAAGCAAAGCACAAACATAAAGTATTTAAAAAAGGTACATAGGTACACAAGGTATATACATATATACATGGAGATCCTCTTGGCAAAACAAATTGGCTCAGCACAATACAGCAGCCAGATGATCACTCTGTCTGCTTTAATGATGACCAGGACAAGAGAAAAAAAAAGTATTTCTGACAATGTACATAGTCAGAAAATGAGTGCTAACTATAAGGATATATATATATATATATGTGTGTGTGTGTGTGTGTTGCCGTGATCTCAACCTGCTAGCTGTTAGCCTGCAGCCATACTATCTGCCAAGGGAGTTTGGTCATGTGATCATCATCCATATTTACAGTGGAAACAGCCACTGCAAGCGAGAAGATCCACTCTGTCACAGCAAAGCTGCCGATACAGCAATCTATTTATTTTATTATTGTTTCATTTGTGGATTCTTTCTTTGTTTCTGTACAAGCTGCTGGAAACCTATCCCCGAGGGAGTCATCCCAAAGGGATCAATAATCTGCATCTAAAAATGACCTTTTTTTTAACCATTTTTAAGCCATTTTTCTATCTCACCTTGTGTTTCTTTTTAAACATATTCATTCTGCAAATGAAGTGAAAGAAAACAAAAATAAGGACTGGGGAATATATTAAATCACGGAAGCAAAACAAAACAAAAACTTCTCATGTTTCCTGGCTAAACTGGTCCTAAAGTTTCAACTGTATAACATTCCTATTTATGATTGTTACACTTCATCATTCAAAAGTCACACACTCGCTGATGTTATGGTGCAATCGACGGGACATTTAACTCTGATATAATGTGAGATGATTCTTGTTAAAATATGGATCCATCTTATTTCAGGAGTAGAAAGTTAAATAGAGTGTGTCACTGTGTTTGCCAATAAACATGGATGATGCCGTGTTGACATCAGATTTAATACTTTAAGCTCTAAAAATAACATTCCCTCTTCATGTCAGCCAATGATGCACTGCCTTTGCTGTGATGTATGTGTAAATCACTAGCATTATAGATAGATAAAAACACAAACTATCTCACAAATAGTCTAAAAATCACCTTATCTGCAACATTCCAGTCTCCTTAAATAGCATTTTACTGTAGCAGACAGGACAGGACTGTGCATTAAAAACCCAAAAAAGGATCAGAAAGAGACCCCCTGCTGGCTGTTAGCATTGTGGTGTATGAGTGCAGACACTGAGGCTTACAGAGGAGCCAAAGAAACCCACTAAATCATCTGTGCCTCTGTTTCTTTCTCCACACTGCTAAACCTATTAGGCACGTGACCGCATGTGTTTATGTGTGTGTGTGTGTGTGCAGGCTTTCATCCTTTTCTGACATGACTAAGATGAGACACCACAGTCTGGGGAGCCCAATATTTACAGCCGTTTCAGAGGCTGCATGCGCATATCCATCTTTGCCTTTTCTTCCCTCTGTGTAACCTTTGGTGTCGCATTCAGACACACACACACACTAAACAGGATCTCTCCACATCCAGGCTTAGCTGACAGCGACTCCCTTCAAAGCTATATGAAAGAAGGAAATCACCAAAGTAACCACAGCTGTGACCAAACCTCTGTTATTATCCGACTCAGGTTTTCTCTTCCTCCTTCTTTCGTCCTCATCAAAACATGGAGGGGCTGGAGAACGACAATTACCAGGAGGGAGGTGTATAATTATTCAATCGCAAGACAAGCGGGTCAGAGGTAAGTAAAGGCTACATGGCGGTTCCAACTTCAAAACTCTCTTCTTCGACTCTCACTGCAATTATCCCTAATTGGAGAGGGAAAATCAAAGTCTTTGGTGTCTAGAGAGTGCTGCTTAACTGATGATGTGCAAAAATACTCTCCCTCCTTCTCTCTCAAAACACTTTTTTTCCCACCAAAATCTTACATTCAATCTTTCATTACCAATTTCTCATCATCAAAGGGGATAAACAGGATATCCCCTCTGCCGTTGTCTGGTTGCACAAGCTAAACCACATATGCACACAAATGATCACACGCACACACACAGATATGCAGAGAGAGGGGCGAGTTCAGATGGTACTCAGGCAAGGGACAAGGACAGATAAGACTAATCTCTGAAGCAGATGAGTCCTCGGCAGTGAAGGGAAACGCTTTTAATCATGACAAGAGGATAATTAAAGAAAGGAGGAGCAAATATGTTTAGCCAATTAAGCTACACTGAATCAGTTTTAGGGTCATTTTCCACTTTTTAGAGTCAACACTATTAACTTTGAGCCTTTTCTTTAGATTAGGGATAATGATAATACTGTAAAATGTCATCTGCTGCCTTGTTAGGCTGGTGAAAGTCATTTATTCTTCTGCTGAAAGCTCCATAGGCTTTTATGTCAGACACAGCGAACAGTTTTCAGATGAGTCTGGATGTTGACAGCGGTAGTTACCTCCCTGCTATCTATGATCAATTATTCACTGACAGTTTATTTTAAAGGAGAAAAAAAGATGTTGCAAGTTTTATGTCTCATTTAAGAACAGCGATAAGTAATAGAAGTCTGCACAGCTTCTGCTATAGCTCTGATATCAACCAGGATGATTTAGTAAAGCCCCGCGATCCCGTTCAGGGAAACGCGGTAGAATATGGATGGATGGATGATTTAGCAAAGCTAACCTAGTTTATGAGCATGTTTATAAATATAGTTATGAACGTTAAGTGCTGAAATTACATCAGACACTTTGGATTGTTCCGCACAAACACAATTACACAGTTAGATTGTGAACTGTCCCAAAATTTCTGAATAAAAATCAGGTTAATCTGAATCCTTCTACAACCTGTGAAGGGGTTATGGAGAAGGAGCTGAAGTAAGCAAAGTGGGGTCTGCAAATCCAATCAGCCACAATTCCAGACCCATTTAACTAAAAACAAATCATAAACAGTACAGATGATGAATACTGAAACAGAGAACTTATCGATTTGAGGAAGGCTTCAAATCAGTAAACTGCAGTTTTCTTAATAAATTGAATTTTTTTGTCAATTAAACATTCCATGTGGTGTACCACAAGGGTCAATGTTTGGCCCAAGATTGTTCATGTTAACCATCTAGATAAACGATTAAATATCTAACATGCTTAAATACATTGTCTGCACGATGGCACAAATATGTTTGGGAGAACCTTCGGCAGCAGTTTCTTAGAGGAGGTGACCACAGAAGTGAGAAAATGAAAACATATGTTAATAAAAATGTTGACAACGTATTTGAAATAAAGTTCTTTGGAGTGACTATAGACCATTATATCTGCTAGAAATCCCCAAATTAATCAGGTCAATGGAAAATTCTCAAAGACCACAACTTTGCTGGGAAAAGTAAGATGTTTACTGAATTATAAAATCTCAATACACTCTGTTTTCTTCTGTATTATCACCATGTTTGAGTTCCTGCAACTGCAACCATCATATATTCCACAAAAGAGAGTCATCATAATAGTGCCCTATGTGGGTCCAGGAACACATGAATGTGCTACTTTTCAAAGTAAAATAATAAAAACTAAAAACCTGACTAACTGTCAAACTAAAAACAGCTCTTATGAAAACAGGAAGCAGTCTGTGTCACATCAACACAATGTTTAAAGACAGGGTCTAGTTGTGTCAGGGTTTGGACTCTTGTGTTGTGTTTTTTGGTTTCCTGTCTTATTTTGTAGTTCTCCTTGTGTTTCCTGCTCATTGGTTCACCTGAGTTGATTTAGATTTTGTTATTATTATGATTTATACTTCCTTGGTTTTTGTTCTCATTGCTGGTTCATTCTGTCATGAAGTGAGAGGCAAGTAGGTGAGTTGTGGACCCAAATACAAGCAGGAATGGGCAGGAGGCAGCAGGAATGCAGACAAAGTGATCTTGATCACACTAAGTCCTCAGGAGCACGAGAACACAAATGGATAATCTAAATCAACTCAGGTTAACTAACAAACAGGAAACACACGGAGAACTCCAAAATAAGACAAGAAAACAAAAACCACAACACAAAAGAGTCCAAACCCCATACACTAGCACAACTAAATATTAAAAGCATTCTGTCTATGCCACACAAATCTCATTCTGTGGTGTGGATTCGTGGGCTGGATTGAATGAGGATTTAAAGCAAATTAGAAAATGCATCTACAAAAAAGAGACGTTTGGGAAATATATGGTGGAGGAAAAGTTGCTGTGATAAATATTAATGGTCTCAGATCAACTACTGGGAAGAAATTGGGTCTGTATTACTGTAGTAATCCAAGTCTTTATAATGAGTTTCATCATTTGGTTTTACTAAAATTTGTCAAACTGATTAAGTCAGTGGTTAAAAATGGCAGGAAAATTGTGCTTCTTTAAGTTTGTCTTCTCCTTTTTGAACACTTTGTCTTGTCCTTTCTGTTTGGTTTTCTACATATTTTTTGTGCATTCAATAAGAAATAAATGTTGATCTGCTTTCAGCTGAGTCTTGGTTTTATGCACATTGACACTGTAAACTAATGAAGAAAACAAATCAAGCTTTGATTAACTTGTTGACTTTAAACCTGAATAAAATTAAACCAAGGCTACAATAAGAAACAGATTGTGCTATCTGATATTTTTTAATCAAATGAAGGCCTGGAAGTAATGTTTTAGCTTCTTGCAACTAGTCTTCAAAAGTATATCTAATAGGTTCATTGATGCCATAGTTGGAAAGACAGGTGACTTTCAAGCCTCCACACGTCCTAATGAACTGCTATAAAAAGATAAGATCTCTAAAATAAACAGACGTGTCACAAACATCTGAGGATCATTGTTCCAGAGGGATGCTCATAAAGCAAAGTGGTTTATTTTGCTTCTTATGAAAATGCATCCCGTAAATGCCACAAATCTGCCGTAAATCATGACTGGAAACAAATACGGCTATTCTACTCATTACAAATTGGATCAGCTCGAGATTTACTGTTTTAATTTATAGAAATATGATTGAGCTCAAAATATTCTGGAGATTTCTAAAATACATTGTAATCCACTTTGATTGTTCTAGTTTAATATTATAAGTCTTTATTTGCCTTTAACTGTTTAACCACACCAGGACTGAAACATATATGCAATATTCATCAAAGTTATGACCCTGCTCGGAAATATTCATTGAATTACCTGTGTTGCAAAAGCTTAGACCTAAACACGTTTTACAAGGTAATCTCTTTACCTGCCGCTGTAATCGGCTTTCATAATGTTTATCTGCAAATGTCTGCTTTCTTCGGGGGAATGATCTTATAATGAGTTGCTTGTAGACTCTCTCAGACTGAGCCAAGTTCTTACGGATGAAAATGTCTTCCTTATTTAATAGCAGTTAGAAAGAATGAGGCAGTTGCAGAACTGGTTACATGGTGTGATGTAATGCTGTGTGAAGAAACCCTGAGCTATAATGAAGCATAATACAAGTCATGGTATTGTCCTGGGACTCTATATGAAACACAATCTGCAAAATCAAAGTTGCATACAATGCATCATGTATAGACTTGGTTATCTTGCCACCTATCTTTCATTTCCTTTACTCAAGAGCCTGTGGGGCATGTCCTCATGAGAAGCAACAACGTGACTATGCAGCTTGTTATACTTGCAAATGTTACACTTATTATGTAGTTTTGTACTCTTCAAACGAAAATGAGAAAAGTAAATCAGTAGATCTTCCAGTTATCTTAAATTAAAACAATCAGCTTCAAGGTACTGGATCCACTATCTGATGGATTACCATCTCAGGAGAATGGAAAAGAGATAAGCAGTGACATCAAGTCACAAACACACCAGATGAGCATAAAGGATGAGTCACTTTGAGTACTTTCTGCATCTGACATTAACAGAATGAGTAAAGCTGCTGTCTGTGAGTCACAGCACCGATGTGATATGACAACCTGTGGAACAAAACCAGACTAAGAGAATCAAAAGCATCTTACCTGATGAGAGGTTTTGGGAAACAGTGGTTCAGTGGGCTTGATGAACCTCCTCGGAGAGCCCTGCACGCCTCTCTCCCCCTTGGTCATGGCTGAGAGATTGTGTGTGAGGTGACAGCCGTACCTCTGTGGCTGTGTGTGTGAGGGAGTGATGAAGTGAGTGTGACCCCTCGTGTGAGCCAGAGTGGCTTGCCACTGGGCGGTGCGTGTCAGAGGCTGGAAGTGGATGTGGCTCTGGCTCCGGGCGTGTGTGCGGTACTCATGAGTGACAGCCATGGAGGAAGGGAGCTCCTCCTGCTTCTCTGTGAAAACTCTGCTGCTTTTTGCTGCCATTCACATGCGGTTGTGCTCTGGAATGAAGCCAGGAAGGGAAGGACAAAGTCAGGCTCATAGGAAAAGCAAAACACACTCATCTGCTCTGACTAATCTATGCAATAAACAAATCAACACATGAAATCGCACACAGACTAACAGAAGCTCTGGATGCAGAGAAGATTAAAAGGAAGGATGCAGAAAAGCAAAGGAATGCAGAGGTTTGAAAAAAGAAATAACACACTGATTAGAAAGCATCAGGTACATAAACTGAAATTCTTAAGGGAAAACAAATCTACAATGTCCCGTGCAGGAGTGTCCTCCCACCCGCTCCACCACACTGAAGCGCGCAGGAAAACAAGGAGCATCCTCTCACCTCGTGATGACAGAGAAGCTGGTGGTTTCAGAGCTTTGTTCGGTCCGTGCTGCGATCTGCCAGCCTGTCCAGTCAGCCAGTCTGACGGGAAGGATGAGAGGGAGACTGCGGAGGATGGAGAAGGTCTGCGCGTCTCCACACCAGTCCGCTGACGGAGCTGCGCCCTGCAGCGGCCGCGGTGCTGTATGACACGTGATGAGCGCGCGTGCGTGCGTGATGGGGATTAGATTAGGGATGATCTGACTCCAGCAATAGGCTATGTGTTGATTTAGATCATTAACATCGCTGCTGCGTGCGTCCTTTTTTCAGAGCCTGTGATTAAAGAGTCACTTTGTGACTGATGGTTTTTGATGGCATGACATCCATATCGTTCCAGTTACTCCCACACCTTTAAAAACTGTCTACAGGCTCACTGGCAATCTTTGCGCGCAGCACGTGCGTGAAAGAACAATTCTCAACGATTTCCTGCTGACATGTTTTTTCACATTCCCTCATCATCATCATCATTTACCTTGCATATCTACCTAGCCGAGCAATCATTGGCTTTGGGTGGTGGAATAGTTTTAAACTTATTGAACTTTTTTTTTAAAAAAAACCTTTAAATGTGAGTGGACGAGCCTTGATGCTGCACCATGAGGTAGGGTGCATATGCCAACAAAGCCATGCGTTCAATAAACTAAAACTATTAAATATGTGAGACTTACATCATAATGAGTGTGTGCTTATGTGTCATATGGCACTAAAAAAAATAACAATTAGTTTAAGGCCTTTAAAATCATAAAGGAAATACATGCAGCAAGGGACCCAAGTTGGGACTTGAACCCCTGCCTTACTGTATATGACAGAGCCAGATTATCCCATTGCTGCACAAGGGAGGTGTACAACCCTTGCTTGAAAGGGGTTTAAGTGACTGGATAAATGGCACATATGAGTGAGAAAATACCTGGTTGATGTCAGAGGTTAGAAGGAAATGTGCAGACAGATGAGAGAAAGGCAACAGAACTTATACAGCTACAATAAAGAGATGGAGAATATCTCTAAAAGCACAACAGAAACGTAGATAGCACCAGAACACTACACCAGGTGCCACTTTTTCAATAAACATTGATCTCACTCTCGTAAATCATTCAGAGACTGACTATAGAACACATCTCAGGTTAAATCCATTTCCCATCCACTTCATGTCCCAGTACACATCACCAACAGGGATTACCATCACCCGCAGTCACATACCTCCACCATCAGATATCTTAAAACCATACGGCCCTTTAAATGTCCATTCTCTTTTAAATAAATCAACATTTAAAACAATATTTACTGTCTCTTTTTAACTGAAACCTGGCTTAACATCCATAATTTAGGCATTACACCCAAATTTTATTTTTTTATTTTCATTCGGGGAAGGTAAAAAAAGGTGGTGGGACTGCAACCATTTTAACGAAGCTCAGATTTAGCTTAAATCCACTTTTTAAATGTATTTTTCTTTTAATATGCCTTTGTTTTTAGCACTCCACCTGTTTTATATCTACAGACCTCCCAAGCCTCCCTCCTGTTTTTCATGTGAAATTTCTGATGTCTTAACTGATATACACTCAAAATACAACAAAATTGTAATAACTGGTGATTTTAACTTATATATTGACAACAATTCTGATCAATTTGCAAAGGAGTTTTTAAACCTTTAAACTGTTGAGATTTTAACCAACACGTCACACAGCCGACTCACAACAGAGGACTCCGGACCTGGTTATAACCTATGTTCACTGGTTTGTCCTCAGTTGTTAACCAGACTGTGTCTGACCATCACTGTGTATTTTTAACACCAGTTTTAGCCAACAAGAGGTTCGGGTAAGAACTGTGAGGAAGCAACATCTCACTTCTGAGGTGGCTGCAAATTTGATTGATGTTTTTCCCAAACTCCTGCTCAGATTTGACTTACATCTTGTGATTTTATTGTTAATCATTTTAGTAGCAGCCTTAAATTTCAGGCATCGATGCTGAAACTCCACTTAGGACCAAAGTGATAAAGTCTAAAGCTATACCACCATGGAGGAACAAAGAAAGTTAAGACCTTAAAAGAAATTGCAGTAGAGCAGCGAGGAAATGGAGGAAAACATAATGAACTATTTACTCAGACATTTATAAGGAAAAACTCAAATTCTACGACTAGAAAAGCACTCAGAGAGCGCAGACCTCCCCAAGCTTATTATCTCGCAATGATAGAAAAGTGAACATATAATAATCATGAAACTGCTAATACGAGACCTTTGTAATGTATTTCTGACACGTGGAAACAGTTAGCATCCTTTTAAACTGTATTTCAGATAAAGTCATGGATGGCAGAGAACTTCTTACAGCTCAACCAGGACAAATCTGAAGTTTTAGTCATTGGTCCTGAAGACAAGAGAGATAATTTCATCATGTTTACAACCTTTGAATTCCCTCAGTGTGTGAGGAACCTGGGTGTTCTTTTTTACTCTGAGCTTAATTTTATTCCACACATCAAAAATGTAACAAACACAGGATTTTATCATTTAAAAAACATTGCCATTGTCAGTCTCTCTAGCCAGTACGGAGGTGCTGATGCATGCTTTTATTACTAGTAGATTGGTTTATTCGTCAGCACGAGTCCTGATGAGGATCTGAGGGCAGGAACACATTACACCAGTTTTAAAATCACATTGGCTCCCCGTGCGATTCAGGGTTAATTTTAAGGTTCCTTTAGTTGTTTATAAATGTATTTGGGCCTTCTCATTTATCAGACCTTTTAAACTGAACCCTTGCAGACCCTGGTACTGTCATAAAGTGAGAAATAAAACATACAGTGAGGCCTCGTTTAATTATGGTCCTTAACTGTAAAACTGCCAGCCAGAAAACCTCAGGGCCGCAGAGACTGGCAAGTTTTTTAGAAAGAGGCTCAAGATCTACCTTTTTAAAGGAGCTTTTAACAGATTTTTTTATTGATTATTGTTTTAGTATCTGATTTTAATACATTTTACTGCATTATCTTTTATCTTCATTATTTAGTCTTATATATCTTATACACATTATTCTTATACTTATCCTTTAACCATCTGTTCTTATTGCTTTTATATAAATTCTTGTTATTTTAACATTTTAATACTTCTTAACTCCAGTGTCTTCCTCATGGGGATCCTCAACACCGGGTGTTTTCCCTCCCTGGGCAGCATGGATCGTTGTCATGGGTGTCTGGTTGTACTGCACTGCAGCCCTGTGGTGTGGACCCTGGCTTGCTTGTGGTGTTACTCTATTTGGCAATTGGTGGGCTGGCTCCTGGTGTGAGGGAATCCCCATGATGTAATATCCTCATCGTAGTGTCAAGCCAGATGTTTAATTCTATCAACAATTCACATCTACATTTTGGTTAACAGACAGTAACTAAGGATAAAAATGTCTATATGTGTGTGTGTGTGTGTGTGGTGGGAGAGGTCATATTTGTGAGATAGATTTAGGAGCTGCACTGTGGTACAGTGGGTTAGCACTGTGGTCTCACAGCAAGAAGGTTGCTGGTTTGAGCCTCGGCTGGGGCGGGGGTCCAATCGCCACACCTTTCTGTGAGGAGATAGCATGTTCTCCCCGTGTTAGAGTGGGTTCTCTCTGTGTTAGCGTGGGTTCTCTCCGGGTACTCTGGCTTCCTCCCACAGTCCAAAGACATGCACCTTGGGATATACGTAGGCTGATTGGAGACTCTAAATTGCCCATAGGAGTGAGTGTGTGTGTGCATGGTTGTTTGTCTATGTGTGTTGGCCCTGTGATGGACTGGCCATCACCCCGTCTCTCGCCCATTGTCAGTTACGATTGCCCCCCCGTGACCCCGTTCAGGGAATAAGCAGTAGATAATGGATGGATGGATGGATGTGTTCTTGATTTAATAACTTGGTGTGTGAAGGTTTTATTGTAATAGAAACTGTTTTATTATGGAAAGCACTTTGTGTTGCAGATGCATAGAAATAAAGTTTGATTTGATTTGTCAGTTGAGAACAACAAAACAGAAGCTACAGATCATACAGGCATGCCAACACAATAGAAGGTTGCCAAAACATTGCTTAGTCTGAGGAGTCTCAATTTCACCTGCTGTGTTCAGATGGTGTTAGAACCACATGAATGCATGCTGGTGGTGATGGTGGACTGGTCTGGAGGATATTAGTGGCATACTTTGTGCTCTTACTACAGCACCAGTGTACCTGAGGATTGTGTCTGTCCATGTCCATCCTTTAAAACCACAGTGTGCATTCTATTGATGCTGGAACAGTTCTGTGAAGGCTAATCCTCCCATCCACCCCCTTTAAAGTGTCTTTAAAGCTTTTCTTTTACATTATATAGTAGTGTGTTATCATCTTTGTGAGGCTCTATTGTAAAGGATTTCCAAGGCTTTTTATTTCCAGAACAGCCAGATGTTGTGCTGTGGATCCACATAGCTATTAGGCTACTCATTCAGGTGTGAGGCTGTATCAAACAACAGATTGTGATCACGGATGCATAATTTTAAATCTCAGTGGATTAAAACCAGATTGCATTTGTTTGTTCCATTCAGTTTTAGCTGTAGTTTATCTTGAATTGATCACCCTTAATGTTTATCTGACAAGATTTGTATTTAGATCTAAGAAGGTGTACATCTGAGCCAGAGGTTTGATTCGTTGTGTGTTCATCTAATTGTTGGATGATGTGTTATTGCCATTATTCACACAATGGATCTGAAAATGATTATCTCATTTTTATTCTTTTGAGCCTTTATGAGAAATCATTAACCACAAAAACAAAGCCTTTTGTCTGCACACAGCCCTCCCTACAATGATAGTTATTTTCTTAGTCCTTATCCCATGATGTTTATAAAATACTGAGATTTTGATTGTCAAGCAAAGTACTTTTCTAGGCAGTTTCTTCAGTGGAAGATGTTTACGTTCCACAGTAAGTCTCTCCTCAGAGCATGACAACAAACATGTCAAGAAGGGATTGGCAGCTGAGCCCAGACGTCCAAATAAATTCCAAAAATGCAAACGTCTCAACCGAAAACCACATTACTGACAAAGGCACCACCGCAGAAAAGGTCAGACATATGAACAGCATTAGAAAGGGTATGTTTCTGATAATGCGTGAAGAAGAATGTGCAAAATGAAAGGTTGGCTGCAGCACAAGCAGAAGGCTCATTCTGAGAGGAAATGTGCGAGTTAAAAGAAAGTAATTCTCTGCATGCTTAGGCTTATTAAATATGCAATACAAAGGAAATGTGCTCTCTTTAAGTCTTTAGCCGGACCTACCCACCCTCCACCTCGTCCCTCTGGCTGCAGACTAAGATCCACAAAGTCTGCAGGTTAAGGTAGCGAGCCCCAAATATGCAGCAAAGCCTCACAGAGAGATTTTTTTAAGAGAAGACGTGATATTTTTGCTGCTGAGTTTCTCTCCTCTGACCTTCACTATCCTGAGGATGTCAACTCATCTTCCTCAGCCATGAGCGCTTTAAATATTGAAGATAGATAATGGTGTTCGCCTTCCTTCAGAGGCCAGGGAGAAAGCTTAGAGACACTGAAAACCCACACATGCATGTCCTTACACATAATGAATCTACAACAAATACGGCAAACTTAAGATTCAAGATTTAGGCAGGTTAATTTTTTTATTCATTTTTTTGTCCCAGAGAGCGGGCTTACTGGCTCATTTTATTTTATTTTATTTTATTTTATTTTATTTTATTTTATTTTATTTTATTTTATTTTATTTTATTTTATTTT
>JBAMHV010000024.1:5749558-5765453 GCA_037177535.1 Pseudomugil gertrudae
CCTTCATCCCGGTTCATGGTCTTTGGTGTCCGCTTTCTTATCTCCATGGCCTCTCTGATCCAGCGGTGGTACTTATTACTTGGCATTAACATTCTAGATCACAGTTTATTCACATTATTAAAAGCGAGCACACGTTTTAGATGATTTGAGCCATGCTGGGTAAACGCATTCACAGCTTTTACAACCCGACACTGCTCAGTATGTATGTTTGAAAGGCTCTGTCTGTGTACTACTTGCAGACATCAGTTATTTGGTGTGTACTGAGTTTTTAAGTCTTGTTGGTGTTGTTCTAATCTTCTTACGTACATGTATGTGTGAATGTTTATACTGTTTGGTTTAGATTGAGCTTTTATGTTATAGTAGTTTAGCAAGACAGAGTTTTTGTTAGTAGCTTTCCTTATGACTGAAAGTTTGTTCTGATTTCTCTGTCCAGTTCTATTGTTTCCACACTGCTGGCTTTGATGGACGGCTTGGACAGTCGCGGGGAGGTAATTGTCATTGGTGCTACAAACAGACTTGACTCTATCGACCCAGCACTCAGGAGGCCTGGACGCTTTGACCGGGAGTTTCTGTTCAGCCTGCCCAACAAGAAGGTAAGACTTAGAGAAACATGGAAATTGTATCACATCACATTCACTTGGAAGATCCTTTTATTGTAGCATGACATGTAATTACATATCAAACTCAATATAGTTGCAGATTTATTTGTCTACAAGTATTAGCTGAGTGCATCAGTAGCATTTAATTTACTTTATAGATGTTATTGGTTTTGATTTCAATAGTAAAAGTCAAAACAGATGCTGTTTTGGTTTCAAGTAAGTTATTAATATACATGTTTGGATGAATTTGTGTTTCAAAGACCTTGTTGCTTGCACCAGTTGGGAAACTTGTTTTTCCTGCTGTGCATTGTGAAAGATGTTACACTTGAATAAATGTAGCATTAAATCAGATAAAAAGCTCAGGTGACTCCTCTCCACAAAGCAAGTCCTGTGGGTCATTTTGCACCATATACTACAAAGTAAGATCATTGCTGATCAAAAGCTAATCTGCAGGCTGATTACTAGGTAGCTAATATGCAGATGGTCTCCACACCTCACACCCTGACATTATGTGGCATCAACATTTTACAGCCAGTTAAATGTCTGTTTATTATTTCCCTATCATGTATTTTTTTCATGTAGTCTTTAATTTGTTTGCTATTGAAAAAAATATTTTGGCTCTCTAAACCCATTTTTTTCTTTTTAAGGCCAGAAAGCAAATTTTGGAGATTCACACAAGGGACTGGAATCCCAAACTGGCTGAGCCATTTCTAGATGAACTTGCAGAAAAATGTGTCGGTAAGAGTGACGCAAGTTTCAAATTCTATGCCACTAGAGCTTCATGTTTAAACATCTACAGGGTGTAGCACATATATAAGCAAAACAAAGTACTGATTGTTTTACTGATTGCTCTTCATCCCAGGCTACTGTGGTGCTGACATTAAAGCACTTTGCACAGAGGCAGCCTTGATGGCGCTGCGCCGCCGCTATCCCCAGATCTATGGAAGCAGCGTCAAACTGAAGCTGGATGTCACCTCCATTGTCCTGGGGCCTGGTGACTTCAGCAAGGCAATGAGGACAATAGTCCCGGCCTCCCAGAGGGCTCTGGCACCTGCAGGTCGAGCCCTGTCCCCTACCCTCAGGCCTCTGTTGGCCAGCTCTTTCTCCTTGGTGCTAAAAGCTCTGCTCAGAGTCTTCCCTCATGCTCAGTGTACTGACAGGGACAACACACAAGGTAAGTTTGTTTTCCTGTCCTCTCTCGATCCATCTCAGTCTTCATTTGTTTGTTTTCCTTTTGACAGTTTGCAATGACCTCTTTCTTTTCTCAGCTATATTACCACAGTGCTTTGTATTGCCCTCACACACAGATCATACAATTTGTGGTCACCCTACTCCCCCATTGTATCTAAAGGTGGTAGCACAGAGATTGGAAAACTCATCATTGTGTGAGCACTTCAATAACTCAACTCCCACTCCAGTTCACAGTGGAGCATTTACAACAGATTAGGCCTAATGGAGCACTTCACCAGTGGGGAGGTTGCTTGTATTTGTATGTCCTGCACCCAAATAATGACACAGATTCCCTGGGCTCTGAATCTCTATAATGGGCATTGCATCATCTCTAAATAAGGTCTGTTTACACATCCTCTCCTTTTAGTTAAATGGCCTCATTAATGCAAAGGATGGGATTCCTTTAAAAATCCAACTTTTAAGAAACAAACTTTTGCATCCATTTGATACATGGGTTACTGCATATACTGTGTTCTTCTTTGTAAAAGGCGGTGACAATCATCTGCTTGAAGAGGACTTGTACAGCGATGATGACAATGAGGATGGCTCTGCCTCCATTTATGAAGTCCAACCTTCTGCATCCCCAAAGACTCAGTTCTCCTCTTCTGCACTGCACAGACCCTTCCTCCATTATTCCTCGTGAGTTCTGAAAAAAGTTTTTATTTTATTGGAGCTATCTTCCTAGTGGATGTGTATGCATGATGGAAGTGAGAGAAAAATATAGCTCAGTGTCTGGGGGACCTTTTGGAAACCTTGTACATATATAAACATGACTGAGCTGCTGCAGGGATGTTGACCTGACTTGGAAAGCAATCACTCCACAACTTCATACTCTATTTTTAGTCTAAAGCATCAGTAAAAAGATTGTCTGCAGATAAATCATCTTTTTTTGCATCTGCTCATCCATGTGTTTTGTTTCTCTGATTCCCTGCTTTGAATTCATGGCCAGAACGGTATCTTCTTATTTATTCTGTAGACCAGTTAACCACCATGTCTGTCTGTGACCTATTAAATAAGGCATATCTGGCTTTGAATGTTTATTTTTTATGTTTTGAATCTTAGCAACATAACATTTCTTCCTGACCATTAAAAGATGGTGATAGAAAAGTGATCACAATCAGAAATCTTGATATCCCCACCCCAAAACGAAGCAGTCATTCCTTATATGCTGCAGTGTCTTCTAACCAGAGCTGTTTAAGGGTCTAAAATGCTGGTGGACAAAAAAAAAAAAGCACTTGAGGTTAAAATCATCCTAATTTATGACCTAACTGGAGCAATCCCTTTTCTCTGGTCGCCCATCGTTGAGTGCAGCATTGCTTTTACTGTCGTTAAGAATTAATTGCTACTTCAGATGTAAAAAGTCAGTGTTTGTGCTCACATTGCAGTTTCTTTGTTTCTTAAGGATATTTATCACAAGTAGAAAATAACTTGCAATTGTTTTTTAATATTGACAATCAGTCTGGGACTTTACCATTAATGCCTGCCATTAGATCTTTGCTTGTTATGCATGTATATTAAAATATATGCCGGTCTGCAGCTGTGTAGTGGTATACAGTGAACTATGGCCTCTTGTCTGGTTCCAGTTCTGCTCTCCAGCAGCCCACATCATACCGGCCTCGCCTGCTACTGGCAGGGGCCCCTGGCTCAGGACAGAGCTCCCACCTGGCCCCTGCCTTGCTGCACCACCTGGACAAGCTACCAGTGCACCGCTTGGACTTGCCCACTTTGTACTCAGTCAGCGCCAAGACGCCAGAGGAGTCCTGTGCTCAGGTTAAACACCAAGCTAATACATGGAGGGGAAATATGTAGATATGTGTTTTGAAGCTTTTGATTCTTTTTGGTGTTTGTTACAGTTTCTTATAATTCATTTAGATACAAGCAGCATTTTGACCTCCACTGTTGGGTTTGTAGGTTTTCCGTGAGGCCCGCCGGAGCATGCCCAGCGTGGTGTACTTGCCACATATCTCAGAGTGGTGGGACACAGTAAGCGACACGGTGAAGAGTACCTTCCTCACCCTGCTTCATGATGTTCCATCGTTCAGCCCTGTACTCATTCTCTCAACCTCTGAGACGCCGTACTCAAAGCTATCAGATGAGGTAGGTAGTCTTGTGTATTTATGTAAAAATGCACGACTCACATTTTTGGATTTACCTTGAGGCCATGTTTTTTTTTGTGATTGCATGTGGCTTTTATTGTCAATGTAAACATTATGTGGGACAGGTGACTGTGACCATATGGTTTTAGATGTGCTATTGCAGGCAAAATAATGATTGAGGGAGGGTTTTGTTGTTGTAGAAAACACGTGCTGACGGTGTCACAATTACTAAGATCATCTACCCTTTTTTTTACTTTTAAAAAAAATATTCATACTTATGATCTCATAAGTATTTTTGTCCTTTGTCTTCCCTGGGTGTCCCTCTTT
Organism: Pseudomugil gertrudae; assembly: GCA_037177535.1. Taxonomy (NCBI): domain Eukaryota; kingdom Metazoa; phylum Chordata; class Actinopteri; order Atheriniformes; family Pseudomugilidae; genus Pseudomugil; species Pseudomugil gertrudae. Next base: position 5,753,811 of record JBAMHV010000024.1, read on the forward strand.
CACCCTTCTTGTTCTGTTGTCCCTGCTTTACATGTTTTATTTTTTGCCGTTGTGACTATGATGCAATTTTTCCACATACCAGTTTGGTTTTTTGTTTGTTTAATTTAAGCATTTTGTATTGATAACCCAGCATGGGTAATTCAAGCAAAAGCACTTCAATCACATCCTTTAAAATACTCTCATTCCTGCAAACCCCAGCAAGGTTTCAGAGATGTGAACACTAAATTGTTAGCAAGAGTAGAAGACCATTAACCGCCTTAGACTCTTGGTTAGGTCTGCAGACTTGACACGTACCTGTTTGGACCTGACAGGCATCCCCTCTACATGCATGTAGCTACTTGGAAGTACTCCCTTGTGATTGGTCATGTATGTACTGTATGTATATCACTGAAAGAATGCCATTAGCTGCTACAGTTGATCTAAAATAGGACATACTTTCTGAAACTGAAGTGGACAATAACTGTGGAGTTTACCGGGCAATACCAGCCTCATTGCCATTTGCAAACTCTACTTTTGAGTAGAAATGCCCACTTCATCTGCATCATCTACATGGACACAACCTGGCGCAGATGCTGCACAAATAAAAATCAATAGTTAGTCCCTCATGCTCGGTAGACGGAGAAAGCGAAGTTTTCAGCAGAATGAAGCATTTGGTCTGTTTTGGTCTAACTTTTGGTTTAGTTGGTCTGCTGAACTCAGTTCTTGGCTGACCTACCGCATCATTAAACACTTTCTTAAATGATAGGATGGTAAACTCAACTAATTCCATTAAACTCCAAAAACTGTCACTTTCAGCAGAACTGATAAGAAGCATGTTTTTTTTTTTTAGCTATTTTCTTTGAGACAAGGTCTAACATTTCCTCTTCTTGTCTAAGATTAAACTTACTTTATTAGGTAATAAAGCTAGTTATTGACTGTTTGTTTGTGGCACTTTCAAATAACTGCGGAATTATGGTAAACTTGGATCTGTGTACTATGTTTACACTTCACACCAGAGCCTAAACATAGTGAATATTTATGTTTTCTTTAGTTTTTTTTGTGGTTGCAAATGTCTTGGTGAATTGGTATTACCTTGTTATGTCCTGAGTAAATTGGTGTTCCTTTAGTTCAGTTTTATGGGTTCAGTTTGTGGCTTCTGAGAGCAGTGCATGTTGTGAAAACAGAAAGAGGATTTGGTCATCCAGCCTCCAGATTGTGCTGTGTGAGCATGTAGCTGCCAGCTCCTCAGTTTAAGTTACCCTTTCTCTTCTTGCTCAAGCAATGTCTGTTAGTAGCTTTATTTTGTGTTATTAAGCTATTGAGGTTTAAGCGTGTGTGTATCTTCAGACCGTTGAGTGGTTTATTATGCTACTAGGCCAAATTAGCCTCATGTTTTTGTTACTTGCTAATTCTCTAGCTTGTTTTTTCTTGATAAAGAAGCTACATGGTGTGCCTAGCTAATCAATGTTGTTGCTCCCATGCAGCAATTATTTGTTAGTAATGCAGATATTCTATGTACTGTGTTACAATTTCACAAGTTCTCAGTAAATGTCATGGAAATAAATCAACTTCCTGGAGTTTCTGAAGCATAGTCCATAACACCTTGTGCTGGAAGTAAAGCATTACTACTTGGTCCAAGTTAAAACAATACTGTTACTCATCAAAGTAAAAATTATATGAATATTTTTTTAATGAATTTTTTTTTACCCATCTATACTTAAAATATAAGTTAAATGCAATGTGGAAAGGTAGATTGGGGTTTATTATTTATTAGGTGACTGGCATAAACTATATGAATCAGACTTGAAAGTATTGCTTACTTTAGATGATCTTTTTTTTTTGCAAACACAAAGCAGGAAGCACATGATGGACCAAAGCCCATCCAAACTGGATGCATTAATCTAGTTTTCATGACAGAAATGTTTGTGCTGCTTTCAATTATAGCTTTATTTGTTTTTCACTGAGATTCTGGTTTATTGCCTGTTGAAATTATAGGATGCTCTGTTGGATTGTTAATAAAGTGAATTAAGTGTATTCGTTTTTGGCTCAGAAAAGCTTTGTCCCATATTTAGTAAACTGAAGGTACTTTTATGCGGCTGACATGGCAGATAATGTGAATAATTGTACAACAAAGTAGCTGTTATAAAGTCGTGAATAAAAATCAAATGAATCCAAAACTTTGATCCAAGGATTTTTGTAAATTCAAAGAAGCAACATCTGGGAATAAGAACTTCACAGTATGGCTGGTGATTTTTATGACATGCAGGCATTACTGCAGGGTTTTAGTGAATTTTTATTGAATTTTTAATTATTAATTAGATGTTTGCACTGAACATCTATTTTAACAATTATTTCCATGCATGAGCATGTTGCAATCTATGCTGCTTTAGCTGATTTGATGGTCTTGTTTTACTGTTCAGCACAGAGTGCAGTGACAGCTGCTGTCTCAGCTCCAAACCTCAGCAGGGAACTGGCAGCATCCCTCCAAAGCCAAACTGACACCACAGGCTCAGATCCAGTTCTGTAGCTTCCCTCCCTTGCTTAGCAGCTGTTCATTTTACTTGGATTGACTTTATTTTTCAGAAGACCAATGAAAATGGCCCGATCATAGCAGAGATGTATGTAGAGAAGGATGCTGTCTTGATATATATTTAGCATTATGGGGCTTTTTTGGGTGTGTATTTGTAACAGGAGAGCAGACTTGGCTACATGTAGAATGTGAATGTTACATGTTTATGTAAGATATATAAATATCACATAAAAATGTGGTTTAAATGTGGAGTTTGATCTCTGTACAAGACATAATGTACTAAACAATGGAAAAGGAAGTAAAACCCCAATTCCATAGGAGTTAGGACTTTATGTAAACTATAAATAAAAAAAGACTACAATGATTAGTACATACCTTTTTTAAACCTATTAATAAACCTATTATAAACCTATATTATTTTTAATCCAGTTTAAAGACAAAATATTTAATGTTCAAACTAACGAACTAAATGTCTTTTTTATTTAATTAATCATTTTGAACTTGATGCCTGTGCAATGCTCCAAAAATGCTGCAGCAGGGAAAACAAGACTGTAAAGTTGAGGAATGCCCAAAAAAAACACCTGTTTGGAACATCCCACAGGTCAACAGGGTAAACGGATGCGTGCCATGATAACACAGGAGCATCCCTGAAAGGCTGTTATTCCCAAGCAAGGATGGGCTGAGGTTCCCCACTTTGAGAACTAATTCATGAGCAAATGGTTTCAAGAGTTTAAAAACATAGTGCAGTAAATTCTGACACTTAATCTACAGTCCATAATCTCATTAAAAGATCCAGGGCACTTAGAAAAATATCTCATATAAACACAAGCCACCATTTAAATACCTGTGACATTCAATCACATCCTTCTGACACTGCATTAAAAACTGACATTATTGTGTAAAGAATACTACGATGTGTGCTCAGGAACACTTAAGGAAATCATAGCCACTACATGATTCACCACTACAACCAAAAAGTGAAAACCCTCCCAAGCCAAGCCATATAACATCATCACCCAGAAACTCCACCGGCTTCTCTGGGCCGGAGCTATTCTGGGATAGTCTGATGCAAAATGGATAAGTGTGCTGTAGTGTTGAGTCCACATTTCAAATTGTTTTTGAAAATCATGAATGTTGTGTCCCCTGGCCCAAAGAGGGAAAGGACTACCTAGAATATTATTGTAAATATGAAACCCCAACATCTGTGATTGTATGGGGGTGTGTTAGTGTCCATTTAAAAAGTGTGTAACCTGCACATCTGTGAAGGAACCATTAAAAGCTAAAACGTACATGCAGGTTTTGGAGCAACATCAGAGTGATATCATTTTTAGCGACGTCTCTGCTTATTTATAGAAGACAATGCCAAGCCGCACCACAACAGAATTCCACATGCAAAGCTTAAACAATTATTCTCCTCAGTTCCCAAATGTTTTTTTTAAGAATTGCTTGTGATTATTTGGATATTATTTAGATTGTGTTAGTGTTATTGCATTATGCTATTATATTTCTTTCTCGTTTTCTTTTTAAATTGGATGAGTGGAATAGAAATCTTGAATGTAAGTGCTTTTTTTAACTTTATTAGTCAGCTTTTTGGGCTAGCAGTAACATGGCACTATGTGTGCACCGATAGGCATAGAAATGGTTAGAACTCTTTTCCTAAGGTGTGTATCCATATAATACTATTCCCTCCACCAGTAATGGATCTTCTCTGTACCTTCTGTATGTACCAAAGGAATTGGAGCATATAAAATGAAGTAACAGTGGATCTCCATAAGGCTATCTAAGAAACACTCACTGCTAGGCTTAGCCCAAAGGGGACTGGTCTAATCTTTTTTGGCTCATGACTCTAGCTCAAAGGTTAATACAGTAAAGAAGGCCTTAAAGCTTTAAATGGCAATTCTGCTATAGATTCTGAAATTCTGCATTACAGCTGGTTTTCACTCACCACTCGATACATGATGGATCATTGATAAGCCATGATCAACCTTAATCTTGAGATTTGCATCTCTAGTTGGTTTTGGATCTTTGCTACGGGATCTGATCTCATTCCTGAGAACACTGAGCTTCAGCTGCTTTTTACATGAGTATCATGCAGTCCCTTACTCAAGCCAGCTCATGTATATTAGCCTTGCAGGTATTTCTCTTCAGAAAATAATACAAATTCAAAAACGGGACCGCATTGGGATAGTTGACATTCATATTTATGCTTTATTTTTTAAGCAAACGGCTGCCATTAAAAAGTCATCAAGCTTTGTTTACTAGTAAATGTAACCAAACAAAAATGACTCACTTTCAATATCAGATCTACTTTTCCTTCAGGGTCTCCTGACTTTTAATTTATTCATAAATCTTTGCCGTCTTTCCTGTGTCAACAGTCCTGCAGCCTCAAATAACGGCCAAAATTTGAGCCCGCTGTGTGCCATGTGCCTGGTTCCCCTGCTGTCGTATGCTTTAATTTAGTTCTATTTAGTATATAGTCTACAAATAAGGAAAAGGGGAGAGGAGAAGAGGAAGTGGAGAGAACAAAATGTTATACAAATAAAGCGGTGTATTGATCGATCGGGGAGATGTTTAGAGAAATGTTGGGGTTTTGTTAGCAGCACAACTTCCTGTCAAAAGTTGCCTTGAGCTGTATTACAGAATTAAACTGGGATTTGAGAAGCCTTTTGCTGCCTCCAGTATAAATGCCACCCAGAAAGGAAATGTTTGCTTAGGCTGTGTACTTTTATTTTGACATTGCATTGTCCTCAATAAGACTGTTCTACATTTTAAAGGAAACAACATACCAGATGGTGTCCAGAAAGTTGGATGATTTTCAAAAACACTCAACAATCTTTTTATTAGGTACACCTGGCTAGTGTTAAAGCAGGTAAACGAGGCTGGATCCATGCTTTCATGTTTATAAAGATAATAATGGATTTCTATGGGATTTTTCAGGGCATGAAAGTGCTTTACAGTAAGTTGGTTGTTTATTTAAGACAATTTATACTTGGTGATTATAAGCTACACGCCTAACTGGGACAGACTGACAGAAATGTGTGATCAGTCCATGTCACTGACCATCTGACAAACACAGACCAGTCAGTCAACAATGCTCATTTGCTGCAAGGTATCCAGACGTATAATAAAGAGAGAAGAGGATATATTTTTTACCTTCTTGGAAGGGTGGTGCCCTCAACAAATCTAATGGTAGAAAAAATACTGAGGTGGTACATTTTTGTGCACATACTCTTTTAAAAAACAAACATAACCCCCAGAGTTAAAACGTCTTTTGAACAGTAAAAGCCCAAACAGCTTAAAAGCTCATTTTTATGTCAAACCCATTACTGCTTTAATTCATTACAGCTGTAAGGTGATGCATGGTTTGGAAGACTTACTTTGTATTGATTTAAATCCGTTAGGAAGGATGAAACGCTCATTTTCTTCTTACCTTTTTTATTACTAATGTGGATATAAAGTTTCACACGCTCATTAGGCACAAAGTAAAGCACTGTGCTTTGCTTTCTGCTGCACTCAGCTGTCTCACTTAGTTGTTGATGGAAATCAGGTCTTGCACTCCCTGCATATGTTTAATTATCAAGAGATATGCTCATCTTCTTTCCTTTTTTTAATATCCTGCAGGTGAGAAGTATCTTTCAAAGGACCTATGGGGAGGTAGTGGCACTTTGTCCTCCAGGAGAAGAGGAAACGAGGAACTTCTTCTCTGACTTGCTCCTGGTTCAAGCAGCCAGACCCCCACCACGCCCCAGGAATACAGGTACTGGCTCTGTTAAAACACATGCAGTATGAAACTATTATGACCATTCTCTGTTGTCCTTCCTAGAGGGTAGCGTTGACTTCTAGCTGTGGGATTAGCTTTCCATCTTTCCCACACCTTTATTTATTTTTTAAGCTGCTTTTTCAATAGAAGAGCTGATGTTATCTGATTAAAATGCCTAGGAAATCCTCCTGGTTGTGTGCCTGATATATCAATGTTCAGAATTAATATATGTTGACCTTATGTTGAACCAAAGAAATGAAGAGAGAGGGGGGATGAGGTAATTAGGATGGTGCATGCACTGGTTTGACATTGCTATGTGTGAAACTTGGAAATCCTGGACCTACTCTTGCTACCACCTGTCACTCCTATGCTCCTATAGCTCTCTGTTGCAGTTCAGAGAGATAACTGGCAACCTGGACTTTTAAATGGAAATAATGCTGGCTGTTCATCTGCAGATTGTTCATTGATGCAAGGCAGGGGTCCCCTGCTGTACTTGCTCTGTGCTCTACAGGGGCTCCAACTTTACTGAGACGGCAGTCTGACTTCCAGCAGAGAGGCGAGCTGAAAGCATAGAAGGGAATTGCTGTGAGAGTGCCCAGCTGTGATTAGCCATAATTAGTATCAGTATCGCTACTAGGGGATAGAGCACCCTTAGGTGCTTTAGACTTTCCTAATGATGTCAGCAGATGCCCTGGGCGAGTTCTGGTATGTTGGGAGAGGAGCTGGCGATTTTCGGCTCACCATTCTTTATCATGCTGCCACTGGCCAAAAGCTATTCCTTGTGTAGTGTAACTACATGCCCCCTGCTCACTTCTTCCTTCTTGTGAAATGTTTATAAACCATGCTTCATAATTTATTTTCCGGGGTATAAAGTGATTTTAAACCATAATAGTACTAAAGAGCAGGGCTAAGATTGTCTAGTTTTAGCTTACAACCAGTACACTAGCTGTATGTGTCGATCTTTGTATAACTGGATGTGAAGCTTTTCCCGCAGGCTAAGCTCAGACCTTCATGTCTCTTTCTAATTCTTTTAGGTGTTTAAGGTTTTGTGTGCAGATCGAGCTAAATGGGAAGAGTTTATGGTTGAACTTTTTTCTTTCCTGTCTCTTGACAGAGAGATGTGAAGAGGTGCTACCTGTGGCGGAGCCTCCAGGCCCCAGAGTCCTGTCGGCCGAGGAACAACGCCGCCTGGCTGAACAGGAGGAAAACACATTGCGGGAGCTCAGACTCTTTCTCAGGGACGTTACCAAGCGCCTGGCCACCGACAAACGTTTTAGCATCTTCAGCAAGCCGGTTGACATTGAGGAGGTAGAGTGGGACCGATTCATGAAGGCACCTATTCTCAGTAACAGTTTGACAGAGCCCGTTTCCGGCCTTTCTATTAAAATGAACTTTTCATCTGTGTGTCAGGTGTCAGACTACCTAGAGGTGATTAGGCAACCCATGGACCTTTCCACTGTTATGACAAAGATTGACACCCACAAATATTTGACAGCCAAGGATTTTCTGGTGGACATCGACCTCATTTGCAGTAATGCTTTAGAATACAATCCTGACAAGGACCCTGGAGGTAAGGATCATGAAACCTGACATGCACTCGAATACAAATGTAAACTATTCTATGAGTATATGCAGTATGCATATGAAATGCATGAAACACATCTGCACAATTCACATTCTTTTTTTTATTACAAACTTGGCCATCAGTGCAGATAATCAAAGTCATGCAAAAGGTTATCAAGCTTTACATGAAGGAAAAAGAAGGAAATTACAACATATTTCCAAGGTAGTTAGACCTAGCAATCAATATCCTGTGATGAACTCTTCCTGGTATTAAAATTCCATTAATTTTTTTTGTCCCAGATTAAGTCCTGTTATTAAAATGGACACTAAAAATAGCATCTCTTTAGCGTAATTTGTGTTTGTGGCTGTGAAAGCTGCATGCGCATGAAATTCAACTGCATATCCAGCAGCTTGAACTGTGCTTTTGTTCCATGTTGGCATCTTATTTATGAGTGCAGGTACATGCATGCACACAGGAGTTCAGGGCAGTTATTGTGTTTTTTTTCTTTCTTTCCAAAAGCAATAACTGCCCTGAACTCCTGTAGGACTTCAAACCTGAAATACGCTGGACACTAACAACATATGTGCAACACATTGTGTCACATGACTTGTACAACATATGATCCGTGCAATAATACTTTGAATGTGCAATATAATTTCCCAGACATATACGTCATATTTATATCTGCAAATAACTCGAGTGTGCACATCTGTGTTTATTCTGTAAATATTTTATACCCTAGATCTTTCTTATTTACTTATTTATCTTCTATACTGCTTCCCGTTGCACTGAGACTGGAGACGGCTTAATCTCGTTATATATGTGTATAATGACAATAAAGGCATTCTATTCTATTCTATTCTATTCTATTCTATTAACTCTCCTTAGTACTTGCAACAGTTCACATATACATTAGAGCTTCTATGCAGAAAAAAGGGTATTAACCGTTAATAATGCATTGCTGTAGTTATAATGAAAGGTTACCAGCATTCACACCTTTCTGTTAACTCTTGCCTCCTGTATTTAGCTCCTTTAGCTCCCAGTTCTTACAAGAAAATAGCTGCCTGATGGTAATGGGAGGCAGTTCTTTGCCCAAATGAATAAATTATATCTGTCTTTGCAGACAAGAGCCTGGGTCATTTGTTAGAGTGCAGGGCCTACAAATGATACACTAAAGGGGAAAAATGCAATTAGGCAGTTTAATAAAGAAGACTAACAGAGACTGTTCTCTGCTTGGCCCAGGGAATATGGCCCAGACCCTTCACAATTACACTGCTGGGCAAGTTGGACACAGCTCTAAAAGTGCAGGGAAAAAGCCTCATTATACCTCAGTGGTCTGTTTCTCTTTGTCCTTCACACTAACTTTATTTAAAGTCCCATTTACAGTCACATCGGTTTCCTACCACTCCACATTAACAAATAATAACCTCACAATGTGGTTTACTGCCATAAATACTACTTCATGGCTTTAGGGAAGTGTTGAGTCTTTCACCACTGAAGTAACTCCTAAGAAACAATGCTTTCTTATCATGCATGTTAGGATGTTAGGCACTGCTTTAAAAAAGGCTCCTTATGTGGCCTTTGACATGTCTTCCACCGATGGACACTTTTGCCCTTGAAAAGCATGTGAACTTACGCACATTTAGACATGCTTTGTTTGTAGGACAGGCACACACACACACACACACACACACACACACACACCCATATTGCCACCATTGCAATTAAGCTGCCATCCTCCAACTAGAGTGCAGAAGTTGGCAGATTGTGACCCCTCTGCCCTGCTATGCCTGAACTGTTCTCCTACTGCCTGCTGTAATGAGAAACTGTTTACAGTGGTTGTGCCTTTAGCCTGCGCCTGCAGATCAGTCTTTATTTTCCCTCCATGAATGCTGAGGTACAAGAGGATTTAATGATGGTGTGCCACATGTATGGAGAAAGAGGCAAGCGAGTTTTAAAGGTTTAAGGAGTCTCAGTTAATGAGTCTGTGCATTTAAAAGGAAAATTTGTGTGTGTGTGTGTGCATATATTCTAAAATCTGTGCTTTTATTTGAGCTCGCTACCATTTCTTTCTAAAGCCATTTTTATGAGTCTGTGAGTAAAAGCTCTTTTCTACTTATACCCCAACAGTTTGAGCTTACACTTGTTTGGAGGAAGTAAAAGTGTATATATAGCTTTATTACAGAGATGCTGTTGGATGACTTTCACAGAAAGTGGAAGTTGCACAGAATACTGCAGATGCTGGCGTTAATGTTCTGTCTCGCTGTCCCCTACTTCCTCAGATAAGGTGATCAGGCACAGAGCGTGCAGTTTGAAGGACACAGCCCATGCTATATTTGCTGCTGAGCTGGACCCTGAGTTTGACCGCATGTGTGAAGAGATCAAGGAGGCACGCAGAAAGAGGGGTAAGAACTTTTAATGAAGGGAAATGACAACATGCTCAAACATCTGGAATTGGTACTATACCACTTATTAAAAACCGATTCTGTAAGATACTTTAATTTGCTTAAATGAGTAAACATTATTTTGTCCAAACTGCTTTTATCCCTGCATGTATGTGTTGTCTTATTGTTGAGGCTCAGCAGACCACCAAGAAATAGATTTTAATTAAATATAAAAGAACACTTTGATTATACTGAATCACTTGAAGTACTCGTGTTGGCTTTGCTGGTTCCCTCCCAGCTTGCCTCTTGCCACATTTTTTTTTCTACAGCCTTTTTTGGTAGATTTTTTTGTCAAATGATAGAAATCCATTTTGAGGGTGGCCCAGTAATACATGATGGAGCAAGTCAGTTGTAGTGTAGCATATGTGGCAGACACAGAAGTGATGCCTGAGGCTCTAGTCTTTCAGACAGTACCTTCTGTGCTATCTGTCTGCCTGACGCTTTGTATCGGTACGCTCACCAAACAGCCTGCAGCTCTTCCGAGTGGACGCAAGGTAAATCTAAATTGGGCTTATGCACATAGAAGCACTCATGCAATTTAGTTAAATGATCCACTTAAGCTAAGTATTGACTTTTTATGTGACTTTTAAAATATTAAGCGCAAAGACATGTAATCGTATGCAAATGCTCTTGCTTTACTTGCTCACATGGGAATAGGTTAACACATTCTCTTATATGGAGAAGATAATTCTCTCCCTTACCCCTGTCAATAGTCAACACTTAACATTTTTCTTTAGTCTCAACATGACTAAATTAATTTTTTAAAATGTAACAATGTATAAAGACATTTTAGAACTGTTTTAAAGCCAAAACTTACTGAGAGAACTACACATTTATTCTTTAACGCTTAACCCAGCACATTTCCAGTGGGCCCGTTGATGTTTGACTCAGGGGTATAGAGGCTTAACCCTTCCATGTAAAGCAGTAAACTTATCAAAGAGAAATCAATTTCACAGGTCCCTCAGAACCGTTTTGATTTGCTCTTTTGGCAACCCAAAGCACAGGAATGCTAAATGAATATTGCAGTAGTAGAAGTCAGCTGCCTGAGAAGAGGAATACAGATGTGTAAATATTTAATCTTCCAGTCAAGGTCCTGACATAAAGCTATCAATTAGCTCAGCGCAGTTTGACATCCAGTTGCAGCACTGGGAGGACTTTTATTTCTCTGACCAGATGGACAAAGCTGTGATAAAGTTGGTTCAAAATATCACTTCATATCAGAAATTAAATGTCTCATTTTTGTGAGCTTGAACATCTCTATGCCCTGCCTCTGGCTTTCATAGTCACAACACTTAAAGGAGAACTTCACTTTTTTTTAACCTGGGGTCTGTTGTCATCTTTCCTTCCATACATGTGAGTGATGTAG
>JBAMHV010000024.1:5776979-5800104 GCA_037177535.1 Pseudomugil gertrudae
GGAAAAGCAATCAGACAAAGTAGAGTACTGCCGATCCAGTAGAGTTGTAGAGAGTAGAGCCCGGTCGAAAAGTGGCTTTAGACGCTTCATGTGTCCAGGCCACTGGTACTGCCTTGGGATATGGTTTTGGTTCTAGAGGGACCGAAGGGCCCACCCTTTGAGTCACAAGAGAAAGCAGATTTTAAACAAGGGTCTCTTAAGACAGTGGTGTTACTGGTCTTCAGCTAAATGGGTTAGTTACATCCATGCACTTAAAGTACATGCTTTTTGTGCTCAGTTTTTCCCAGGAGATTAAGGATGATTTTGTGCCTAAATATGGTGGGCTCATGCTCTTCTATAGACCTGGCTGCCTTTGGTCCCTCATTAGAGGAACAGCAATCATATGCATTATATCTAGTTAGTGTAAAGTGCACTAACATAAAACTAAAGGGTTTCAGGAGGGGCGATCAGTTTTTCATGTCCTGGGCTAATCCTCAGAGAGGTAAACACATTATAAAGCAGCACCCGTCATACTGAGTGATTAAGGCAAACGCATTGGTCTCCATGAGTCAGGGTTTGCAGCCTCCTGAGGGCCTGCGTGTGCACTCAGCTCAGAGCTTGGCCGCACCTTAGGCCTTATTCAAAGGAATTTCTTTTCAGGACATCTATGCTGCAGCAAGTTGGTCCTCACCTCTCATATGTGTCGGGTTCTATATGTTGGACATCTTTGCCCCATACGTGGCATGTGCGATTTGGCTGTCCTAATGAAAACGGATAATTTTTTTTTACCTGTAGGTTGGTGGATGCTAAATAAACTTGTCTGGCAATACATCCCATAGTGAGACATTGAGCAAAATATTATGAAAGAGAACTTTAGGATATTTACAAAACCCTAGTGAGTAATATGAGTGAGATGTTTCACCAGACAACCCTTCTTGCTTGGGTGAAGAAGAGGTGCTTATCTTGAATGAGGCGATGCTTCATAGGCATAGGTAAAGAGCTTTACATAGGCATGCATCCCATAGTGAGACATCTCACTCATTTTACTCAGAGAACTGGGGTTATGTAAATAACCTAAAGTGTGTTAACAAGTTCTGCCACTGTTTATGGTGAAAACAGCTGATGTGCGTGTTGACCAATCAGAGGCTCCCACATTGGCTTTTTGCATGTTTCTGGCAGAGGCTGATCTGAGGGCGTACAGTGAGATTTGTGACATAAATAAAGGGATTCCCAAAGGGGTTTGGGTAAATGCTTGATTAACCGATGCCCTTGTGGACATGCATATTAAAATAATTTAGCCTAAAGTGTGCATAATAGAGCAACTTTAATACAATCTTCTTGTAGTCAGTCAAAGTTATTTCCTTCATCACTCGTTTAAACTTTGAAAGATGTTTCTAGGTGAAAGTAGACCTGAGCTGTAAGTTTCTAAAGTAGGCCTGGTTTTGGACTCATTATTATTATCCTATAATTATAGCCTTCTTAATTATTCCTGTGGGGGAAAAATCTTGCATTTTTTGCAAATCACAGAAATATTTTAGGACTGTTGTACCACAAAAGTCATATTACACTATTCATAGTTATGCCATGTGTTTTTATATCATTTTAGTGGGGATTGAATTAAAGCTGCAGGTGGAGTTAGACGCTGAAATTCCTGAAAGTATTATAGTAATATATGTGCCTAATGCATTTAGCCTCTTTGACCTGCAGTATAGCAGAGCATTTCACAGCTCTGGTCCTGCCAAAAAAAGACCCTGTCCCCTCTGAGCCTCTTTTCTGTGTTTAGCAGCGCTAGGAAGAGCTGTGTGAAGCTAAGAGAGGCAGGGTGGGGCAAGATCATTTAAAGTCTTAAAAACAAAAACAAACAAAAGAAAAATAATTGATTAATTTTAAAAGAATATGTTTTGTGACAAATCTCCAGTTTTGTGTGAATGATGGTCCAAATTGTAGAAAAATGTCTTCATGTTGTTAGCTTGTTAATGTGCAATGGAAGCAGGAGAGACAAAAACCGTGTTTCTTGCCCTCTGTTTGCTTTTTTACTGAAATAGTGGTGATTGTTTCAGATTGAGTGAACACGAGAAATTGTCTTTGATGCTGGCATGACAGGAGAGAGAATACAGTTTGCTGATTTCATTTGATGGTCAGGAGTTTTGTCAGGTCTGCATAGGCATCATGCACACACCTTCAGGGCTAACAGGGTTTGTGTGTGTGTGTGTTCAATATTGGTATGCACATTCTTTTCAATCTATAACTGACCTAATGCGGTGTGACACTGTACCGCTTTCATGTTGGAATCAGTTTCTCAGGAAGACTGACTCAATTTATTCACTTCCTTCTCTACCTATCCCTTCTGTCTTCTCCATCTTCCCAGCTGCTTCGTTTCACCTGCACCTCTCTGACTTACGAAGGCTAAAAGGTGACACTCCATTTCACTACCAATCTGTGTTCACTCTGAGACACATCCCATCGCACAATACCTTAGTCTCACCCTATGCTTGTTGTGTGCTCAATCATGCAGCTTTTGTGTGCACACGGGTGCTGTCCGTGCCAACAAATATGTGTGATCCGGACAGAGAGCAAAGAGGTTGCCTGCTGCTTGGTGCTGTCCTGTGAATGTAACACAGTTGTCTCTATCCAGCTGTCTTGCCAGTCTCCCTTTGGGTTTCTCTGACATACTCCGTCAGACAACACTTCACACGTACAGACCGGGCTGCATTTGGTCAGTATCTCTCTGTCATGGTTTATATGTTCTGTACATTTTTCACTCTCTTTTTGTGTTTTTGCAGTCTTCAAAAAGCTCTGCTGCACAGGATAAATAGTTTATTTCATATATTTTTCATCACTGGATAGTGAATCTACCCAATGAATGGTTGCTGACACCTGCCAGAAGAATCCCCAGGAAACAGATCACTCAGTCCACTGAGAGCACAAGTGTACTAGTGATACATTTTAAACCTGTCAACACAATTATCTCTGTAGTTGACTGTTTGGTTTCATGTTCTATAGTGATTGCTGGTTGCCTGTGCTTTGGAGCCCTCTATGTTTAAGCTTTTGATATTTGGAGACGTTGAAGTTGGATTTGCACAATTGCATTGATAATTAGACACAAATAAGATAATTAGTACCTCCATTTTGCACTTTCTCATTTACAAATAAATATTCTTAATCTGGCCCTGTGATGGACTGGCGGCCTGTCCAGGGTGTACCCCGCCTCTCGCCTGTTGTGAGCTGGGATTGGCTCCAGCCCCCCTGCAGAAAATGGATGGATGGATGGATATTCTTAATCCTGTGAATACATTGAGTGGCAGCTCCAATGGTGACAGAGTCAGGCTTGGATTTTGAGGACCCAAGTTTGTGTCCCAAGAGAGGTGAATCACATTTGATCCTCTGATGGGTCTCACAACTGCTCTCTACTACATCTAGAAATAGTTTATAAGCTTAAATTTCCAGTTGTGATTCAGTAAAAGTAAATATTTATATTAAAATGTCAGCTTTTGTTCCCGACATATTGAACTTGGCGAACTTTCAGACGGGACTGGGATGGTTACAATGGAGGTCAATGAAATCACTTTCTTGGCCACTCCCCCAGACCCTTCTGCTAAAACTGCCACTACACATCAATGCCCATTATTGCTCAACAGATGAACGGCCAGTTTTATCCATCTCCTGCATCGGTTACACACAATATTTGGTCAGAACTATCCGTAATCTGATGCAGAAAATGAAGCAATTGGCGAGAAACAAACAAACCAAAAAGATGATGGCAATTATGAGATGAGAGAGATGACATCTACTTTTATTACCATTAAGCCAGCTTCTCAGCATCATTGCAATTAACATTCCAGTACAGCTAATCCAAGATTACAGAAAAACAGACAGGATTGGGCAATGCTGAGGTGCAGCCGGTATCTAGTGCTCCTTTCTTAGTCTGCGGAATAAAAAGACACAATTTGGGAAGAAGAAGGAGAATAAAAAAGATATCTATACTCTGCACTGGGGCACACTGTACAGGGATGCCTAAAAAAATACCTCACAGATTAGCACAAATTATTTAACAAGCAAAGCACACATGGTGAAGGGAGGGTGGAGATGGGTCTCCTGGAACATGCTCAAGCTCGGTTGTAGCCGAAAGTGAAAAGTCTTTGCATGGTCTTCGGGTTCCAAACAGCCAAAAAGTGATCAATATTGAGTGATCTGGTCTTTCCAAGGTGTTTTCCATGCTCTGTAACGATTTCCTGGACCCCAACCTGACTGACTACATAAGCCAGCAAGGCATCCAGCTTGCAATTCTGCTCAACCAGTGCAAAAGTCACAGTATTCTTTTCTCTGACCTTGCTGGCTGCGATACCCCACAGCAGCTTCAGAAGTTTGCGAGTCACCAGAAACCCGCTAACACCAAACAGCAAGAATCCCATAAACATAAATCCAATTATGTATGCATCCTCCACATCCTCAATGGACAGCATTGACAAGACCTTCCACTTTCCCCACGAGTCCAGTAACTATCCAGCCAAATGCATGCCACCGGAACATGTAGGTTCTCCTTGGCCCGCTCGCCGGGTCGAAAAAACGTTTGGTTGATTGCATTCAGAGACCTGATCACTAGATCCATTGTATCGAGTTGTAATTTTAGGAAGAATGCAGCAAGAAAGTTCTAAAAAAGAGTTTCCACAGACAGACAGTGCAGGAATGCGGGGAAGGAGAGAGGGTTAAAAAGAGTCCACCTCGGTCGAGAGCAGGAAGTGAGAAAGGAACAAGATGTCAAATAAAAATTAGGTATTTTTTTACACTCAAACAATGTTTTAATGGTATTTTAATGCTACCAAACAATGTCAAAATGCAGAAGTGTGAACATAACCTACAACCTGACTTAAAAACTAAGGTAACATAAGACACATGCACATATAAGGCCAACGACATATGATCATGTTTAAAAGAGACAAAATGGTTTGAACACATTTGACATCATTATACAGCATACTTTTTATTCTTAATAAACCCTAGTCAGCTATGCACTACCAGGGACAAGTATGTAAAAACACATATTTTATGACCTACCAATAAATGTGGAATCATTGCTTTTTATTGGCCATTAACAGGGCAAAGTGGTAAAACTGTACACATTGATATCTTACTTTTTTTTTAATAAAAAAGACATCTTACTTTTAAATGGCACATATTTATGGAAACTATATTTATAAAAAATTTTAAATCTTTATTTTTATTCTATTTTTTTAGTTTATTATTCTTCTCCCAAGTTGCTGATTGTGTTTACTTCGGTGTACTTTTAGAACTTCTTCCTGGTGACTGCAGCCTGGGTCATATCCATTGATGGTAGCAAAACAGATGCCACCTGAGGCTCGTCCACTTCCACTCTGGATATTCACACAGTTGTTGACACAGGCCAAGATAGATCAGGGTAAGTGTAAGCGTCATCTGCATACTCACACATTCAGTCCTAAGGCATTGTTTTAAAGGCGTTAAAAACATTAGCAACATCTGAAAACAAACTCCTGAAACCTAAGAGGATCCTCAAAAGCTAAAACCTTTTCTTAACTCAGCCTCTCGGGAAACTAAATCTAAAATAAATATTTGATGGTCAAACCTTTGGCTCTCATTATAAATGTTCGGCTTTTTCCTTTTTCTTATGACTGCTTGAAAACATTAATTGTAAAAAAGATGGATGGAGCCTCTGTATCGTCACCTTTTCTGAAATGCTAAGAAAGAAGCTCACTTGATAGTTTTAATCATCGCCCTCTGGGCTGTGTAACGCGGGTTATAGCTCCCGTAAAAATGGGCAAAGAGGTGGAGCAGAGAGGGGGGCTGTGAGCATGGGGGTGGATGATTGACATCTATTAAACTGAGCTGCCTGTAGTTATGAGCTCACTAAGCTAACTTGGAGCTAAGAGACGCTAGCTGGCTAATGGAGGTAGGTAGGCTAAAGCTAAGGTTCAATGTTAGCTGGCTAAAAATGACAGTTGTGCTACACTCTGCCTTCTTGCCAGATATTGGATACTCTAATGACCTTATTAAAGAGCACACCCCTAATGATCTCACATTTTGAAAATTGAATTACTTAAAAATTAATTAAATGTTTTTTTTAAAAATCCCCTAACCTCAACCATGTTAATTTCTGCTGTGAAGTTGTTTTATTTGCATGGGAGTCTATGGAGATTTGCACTTTTATGGATATTTTCACTGATGAGGGCGGGGTAAAATGCCATTTTCCCACATCCAGAGAGGTTTCACTTTATAACTGGAAGCTGTCGCTTGTTGACAACAGGATATTTTTTTCATATATTATGCTTATCATCTATTGAAATTCCAACATCACAATGCTGTATTTTATAATCTTCCCAAGTTCAGTGTGTTGTCATCAGTAAGCAAAGTAAACTTGACAGCTCAGGTGTTTGCAGAGGAAGAAGAAAAATGTATGAAAGGATAAATCTCACCAAGTCCACCACAGGCATCTTTGCTTCTCCATCTTTCATGCTTTTTCTCCCTACATATGTTATTAGACCCTGTAGAGGCCACAATGATGTTTTAAGATTGATCAATCAGCTGCCAGTACTGCCAGAAAGGGAGAGGGAATATTTCATCTGGCTACCCCCTTCACACTGGCAGCATAGCAAGAGTAAGCCCTTGTGTGAATGAGTCTGAGAATTTCTTTATTTTTGTGTGTCCATCTGTGTGTAGGTGTGATGTTGTGTTCCTCTGAAGCACATACACATATACTGTATCCATCAGAGCAGGAGGGAAGAGTCAAGCGGGATATTGACTTTTGCAAAAGGAGCAGACAGCCATCACCCATTGAACGCTTGAGATGTTTCCTTCATAGCACTGAGCTTTCACAGCAGATTACATACACTTGCTGACTGGTCTTCAGTTTACAGGCCAAGGACCCATCCCATGGATCTCTGTCACTGGCCTGTAGAGTTAAAATGTTCCTACTGTGATGGAAAATTTAAATTTCCTTTCATCCAGTCAAACTTCTCAAACTAATCTGTATAAATGACGAGTATGAGTAACAGTCTGCGATCAGACTGATCTACTATTCGTCATTATGATTGTGAAAATGGCATGAAGGCACTTCTGTCATCAACATTATTAATATGAATGAGATTCCTTCACATGCAAGGTTATTAAAGAAAGTGTGAACTCTGATACATAGTTTTCTTCAACACAGATAAATATCTGAGTTTGCTGAAGCAGGATGAGTCAGGCTAAGTTGCAGAACTGTTAACCCCTGCAGAGATACGACGCTGAATATTAACAATGATTAAAATCAGATGAAGTGACACTTAACTGTGAAGTTCAGACTGAAACTAAAACTCCTATGCAAAAAGCAGTTCATTTGTTACAATTAATGATGACATATTTTATCTTATATCTTGTTCTGTCCCTTTTCTTTCTTGTTTTTGCTTCCTCCATTAATGTTCTCTTCCATTTTCTGAATAAACAAATGAAACAAAGTAGCCAGTGTTTTGATATCTAGTAGCTAGCATGTGATGCAGTGACGCAAAGTGAAATATAAAGTCAGTATCCCTGAAACATTGTTTTTTTCAGCTTCTGCTAGATGTGTCAAAAAAACTGATATTTTGAGGTCACAGAGTTACATAGTCCTACTATAATACTAACATAACATGATTTAACCACAACAGCTGGCCTGAGGGTTGTAGCTGATGCCAGTACTAGCAGGGTGGATCTACTGTAATAAAAGAATTAGTAAGTGTATATATGTTTGCAACTGTGGGTCAACCACTGGTTTATTCCAGGGGAATCTAAGCGACATCCAATACCAGTTTAAAGTTTTGTAGCAGTTTTAGTGTGTGCTTTCCTCCCCCCTTCTATTTCCACTGCAGAAACTATGGTCCTAACAGAGACTCGGGGAGACCTCTAAAGCAGACCTGGTAATTATAGCTGTTTAGGATGATATGTCTACAAATCCCATTGTTTTATTTTGGCCTTTATACCTCAAATTTTTCTTATTTCATCTCCACCACTGTTTGTAAAATCATCTGACTGCTTAATATGCAGTTTAGCAAGTGTTGGAGTGCTTGATTACTTGTCCACCAACCAGTGGGCGGTTAACATTTCACCTTCAGTTTCAGCTTTATTTGCATAATGCAGGAACATGACAAAGTCATCTCAAGGCACTTTCAGACATGCAGTCCAAAACTATATTATATTAGGATTTAATATGATTTATTGTTCGCCTAGTTTAATAAATGTCAATCCAGATTCAGCCAGTAATAATAATCTTGTTTTATTAAACAGGAAAACTGACTCAGAAAGAGTGGATGTCTTCCTTGTCCATTTCCGAGTGGATCGGGCTGGAAAGAGGGGTCAACAATCACTGGAAAAGAAAAACATAGAAAACCTACTCTGGGTCAGAAATGAGTAACTACCTCCTATGTAGAGGAGTTTAAGTTTATCAGGATCTTGTTTACATGGGTTCACATCTAATTAGAGTGTAAAAACTTTTTTTTAATGTGGGTGTTTCAATCACCAGATTTCTATTGTGATATTTAGGTGTTTATATTAATATCTAATTAAGCTTGCCTCATATGTGTGAAGATAAGTTTTACATTTTATTCTGGATTTAACAGAGAGCCTATGAAAAGAGGACAGAAATACAAGGAAAACCTTTTGTAAATTTATTTTGGATAATTTTACACTAGTCCAGGACAAATGAATTCCCATAGTTCATTCTTGAGCTAGCTAATGCATGGACTCATTTATTTGCATCATTCAGTGCATCTCCACAACACTATGGAATGGCTGATGAAAATGGTCTCACTGCACATAATCAAAGCCTGTCTACCTTCTGAAATAGTAACAGACAGACTACAAATGAGTATTTTAATACAGTGTTAAGCATGTGAACAAGGGCATACTGGCATTAAATCTTACTGTCAGGTATCTCATCAACACAAATTCCACACACGCTTAATCAGATGATTGCACAGAAGAAACAATCGTTTAATTTCAACATGCCACAGTTTCACTTTAAGGTGGGTGTATGGACAAACTACCTACAGTGTCTGTAGTGGGTTTTCATTGGCTTTGCAACTGAGCACTTCCCCTATCGTCTGTCTCTGCTAGTCCTGCAGAATGCAGCCCATTGATAAGAGCTTCTGTCCTTGTCACCGAGGACTGATGTCTTTCTGTCAACTCTGAGGCAGCCTTGTTCCTCATTCTGTGCTTCTGTTGTGTTGCTGTTCTTACCTGACAGATTTCCACCCTTCAGCCCACTCCCACCTCCCCATACTCTTCCTCAGCTTTCCCCTGTCCCCAATTCCATCCTCTCTTCTTTCCCAAGAGGCACTCACTCCTACATTGATGCCAAAGGCACACTTTACAAGTTATTGTCTCATTCAGGGTTCCTTTTTAATTTCCCACTGCCACCATATCATTATGTTTCTGCCTGAATCCTCTGTGTGTGTCAGAACATTTAGAGAGGAACATTACATTGCCTATAGATAAGGCATCCAATCAAAGGAGATGTGCTATTTCTGCTCTTTCTTAAGCACACAAAGCGTCTTTGCTATTTCGCCACCCACCTCCACAGTATAGCTGTGACTGAGTCTCCTGTGGTTTACCACCTCTTGTGTTCTTTAACACTGTGCAGCCGCATGTCAACAGCTTTTATTTTATTAATCAGTGACTGATGATGTTTGCTGAAACACATTGTAAGGGACAATGGTGATTCTTATCCCTGATGGTCACTGTCCAATAACATAAAGTGTTAGTCACTTTGCAGCAGAATAAGCACTTGAGCTATCATTGGAATATGTAAATGAGCTTCAGAATACTGTTGTCCTGATATCACAAACCAGCATGAAAAGGTGTTGGGATTGTAGATAGGAAAAAGTTAATCTTTGTAAAACTTTTCCTACAAGGTCGAAATGGAAGTTCTGATTGTCCCTTGCTGGTGGGAACAGATAAAAATGTCAAAAGCGCCGTAAATAAGAATATAAATAATACATTTCCACACAGAGTTAGTTAAATGGAACAACAGAAGGGTCTCTCCCGTGTCATCCTGTTGAGATTTTAATCACTCCCGCAAAATCTCCTCCACCCTTTCTTCATTTGTCTCTCAGTTGCTCCACAGAGAGTCAGAGCACACTCGGGTTAAGTGATGTAACACTGAAAGGACATGCTCCACCAGCTGAAGGCCGTGGAGTCAATGAGGAGAGTTCATGCACTTCATCAGTTTATACGATGACTTCTAAAATAAGGTGTTAACTTATTTAAACACCTTATAGGACAGAACAAAACACTACCTATGTTATTATTCAGGAAAATATAGTGTCAACTATAAATTTATCCCTTACATTAATAATGTACCACGCAACACTGGTTTCAGTGTATTTGTGTTTTACTTTGATCTCATTCTTTTACATTAACTTAATTTGTACTTTATTATTGTTTCTTCCAGAAACCCTACATGTTGCCTCCAGTCATGTTCTCCACATGAATGCGTAGGTTCTCCCTAGGTAGTCCAGCTTGGTAGTCAATTGGTCACTCTAAATTTGCATACCGTATTTTCACGACCACAAGGCGCACCATACGAAAAGGCGCAGTCTCAGTTACGCGTGCAGTTAGAGTATTTAACACATATACAAGGCGCACAGTCTCAGTTATGCGTGCCGTTACTGTATTTTGATCAGGCGCGGGTTTTATATACAATCCACGCCCACACTTACAACACACACACAAGCATACAAGTGTGTATTTTTTTTAAAAAAAAAAGCAGGAGCAAAACTGAGTTTGGTTTAGCTTTATTTAAGTATTGATTCACTCACATTTTTTTTTTTTTTTTTTTACCGGTAATCGTAATCAATCAAACCCATCAAAGTCCTCATCTTCTGTTTCTGTATTGAAGCTGCGCTAACATACCAGTTTTACTTTCTTCACTACTTTCTGTGCTGGCTGATGAAATGATGCCAGCTTTTGCGAAAGCTCGACCAACAGTTCCAGCAGACACGTTATCCCAAGCATATACAATCCATTCACACATTGTAGCAAAACTCTCCCGGTGCTGCCTTCCACTCTTAGTGAAACTGTGGTCTCCATCGGTCATCCATTGCTCCCACACCGCTTGCAGCCTTACATTGAACGGCCGGTTCACACCAGCGGTTGGAGTTCCTTCATCAGGCCTCCCGGAATGACAACAAGCTCAGAGTTCGTTTGCTTGACTTGTTTTTTTTTACATCGGCTGTGAGATGGGCACGCATAGAGTCACAGATCAATAGTGACGGTACGGTATACGGTACTACACACACACACAAAAAGGGTGCACCGCACATTTTGAAGAAAATCTAAGACTTTTATATGCGCCTTATAGTCGTGAAAATACATAATTCATATAGTTCATTATCTCCCAACAAATATTTGAGCTGAAGGTAAACCTACAACTTAGCCCTAACTCCCATCATCATTCTTACAACTGGTTTAGTTCAGTCCTTAATAAGGGAAAACAATTTTATTTAAGCCAATCCTCTGCAAAGAGATTGAGATAAATCAGATCACATCCATTTAATCTGGGATTAGGATTTAATCTTATCTTGAAACAGGCCTCAAATATCTTTACATCTACACCATGTTCTAAATAATAATATAGATATTTTTTCTGATTTTCTTTGATAGTTCATGCAAATAACAGTCACCATCATGTAAGTAATGGACCGATAGTGTAATTCAAATGTGACTGAACAAACCTCCTCATGATAAAAGTATTTTTTTCAAATATAAAAGAAGCACTTTACCAAATTATTACACACAACAAAGTTTCAGAACATTTATTGGCTACAAGAACTGAAAAATAATGTGTTAAATTTGCAGAATTAGGAGCCTGTATTGTTTTAAAGCCAAATGTTACCCTTATCTGACAGCAGCTTCACAGTTCTTGAATCTGTTGAACTTTTTGAAAAGTTTCTGCCAGAATTTCTTTAGCTAGATGTCAGGATAGCCTCTCAGAGCTGCTGTTTGGATGTGAACCACCCTCAGATCCTTGACTTGAGCATGCTCTAAAAGGTTCTCAATAGGGTTGAGGTCAGGCAAGGATGGGGACCACACCAGAAGTTTTTCTTCTTTTTTATATGCCCCCAGCAGCCAGTGATGAAGAGGTATGCCTTGCAGCATGAGATGATCAAGATCATAGTCACTATTTAAAATGAACATGGGTTTGATTTTTATTATAAGATGTCATTATGAGAAGACTGCATTTTAGTGCAGAGTGCTGAACAAACCAACACATTTCCACTTAACATGTGTCCAGAACATTAATCGATGTAACACGTGCCTCGGTCATGTTGCATGATGAAGTAGTGGTCAACCTCAGCAATTGTAGACCAGAGCGTCAAGCAAACTTGTTCTCACAGTTGCATTTAGAACTAAACTTGGGTATTTCTCAAATTAAGCTTGAATTTTTGTCATGTACAGTAATCTGTACCATCCAATAGCTCAACTTTTTTTCTAAGACATCAACATCATATGCTTTCATCTGAAAACATCAGGTCAACATCTTGCATCTTCCTTTGCCAGTTTGGTTTGTTTCACATCCACTAAATTTGCTTGAAGTAAGCCTACAAAGAGAAATGATAGAGTGCCAGCTATAAAATGCCTCATAGAGTGTATTTAGCTATTTGCTTTCTCAATTTTCACCACTAGGTTTCACAAAATCATGGACACTGCTCCCTTCAAAGGGACTTTTATATTGATGTAAAACATGAACTTATTAGTCAAATATATTTTTTTCACATATTTTAGGCAGAGATCTGATGGAGAAATTAACCTATGAGTAACTAAAATATTAACTTGGTTTGGGGATAAAAGTAAGCATGATATGAAGCAGTTCTGACAATAATGTGACCTTGAGCTTTCAGTGGCCAATAAAGCATGCTGCAGAATTGTCCATAGCTGTCACTGTTCTGATTTATTTATTTAATAGTTACTTTATAGAGGTTTTGGTATTGCCCTTCTGGTGCTACAGCTATCAAAAGTTATATGTGTTTGTGTATTTTGTGTGTTTGAGCACATAGGCTGTTCTGACAAGTATGTGTAGTGGCAGCTTTAAAATTTCTACGACTACATAAATGTTGTATGAGTTAGGCACTTTTAATTATAATGAAGCGCTCAGGTTCTCCTCTCGGTTACATCTTCCCGCCCCATCCACATCTCCCTTCTGTGGTTGCCTCTTCATGCTCTAACAGTTTTCATGCATTATTTAAGAGCTGACTATGACGAGCCATTTGTTGCCACTCCGACTCACCTTTCCCTCCCACAGGAGCACATTTCCTAGCTTCCACGGTGATGGCTGACCCCAGTAAGACCTCTTTCACTGTGCTGTTGATTGATTGATTGTTATGCTTTGCGTGATGGGGGAGTAAAAGATTGTGGAAAGTATGCATCCACAGGGGGTTAAGAAGGGAAATCATCGGTCAGCAATAAAATTGCCAGATTTTTTTTTTTGGTCTGTTTTTTTTTCCTGAGATACTGTAAAGGCTTAAATATTTTCTTTTAGTTTTTTTAAATAATTGCCATTTACCAACTATGACTTAACCAAAACCTGAGGCAGCAAAGCCATAGCTTTACTGGAACTGAAGACCAAAGAGTAATAAGTGGATAAATGGAAGCTGAGTTCTCAAGATTGGATAAAGAATTGTGGTCAAAAATGAGCGTTCTGACTACACAAAAACAAGACAAGCTTGCACAAACAAAGAAACCTTAGTTGCCGTTATGTCTCTACTCAGAAATACCCAAGTTGTCTGGCCTGGTTTCTGCCTCTTTGTTCTTGTTCTCTTTCTGTATCTCTTCTCATCCCTTTTTAACTGAGCAACTGTCCCAAGTGCCAGTCATGCCTGAAGACCTGTCTGCCTCCTGCATAGCACACCCTCCTGCTGTCTCTCCCTTTCAGATAAGATCAGGAAGAACCAAATTTTAAACCCGCACCCCACCCTAAAACTATGTCTGCCTGCAGTCCCTGTACCCTCTTGAGATACTTTGAAAGTAACTGTAGGCATGATGGCCAGCGGTAGGTGGGAGTCTAGCTCATTGCTTTTTTTTTTTTAACCTTTGGCTCCTGTTCTTGTTCTTTATTTTAGTTCTTGTACCGGTCTCCCCCTGTACGCAGGTGTTGCACAAGGTACTCACAGAGGTGGTTAAAATGACATTTTCCCATGAGTGAAATGACAAAAGCTTTACTGGATTATTAAGTCTGTGTGAGGATGTAGCCCATCAAAAACACAAAGGATATGTTTGCTGAGTGGGAGCAGCAAGCAGGGTTCTGAATCAAACCTTGTGTAATGGAAAGATTGTCTTTATGAGCAAATTGGAGAACAGAGTTAGAATATGTTGGACTATTTCCACTACAGAGGAAAAAGTCTGGTGGCACAGTGTGTGCATGTTTATTTACACACAGATTGTTGCACTCATTTACTTGGAATATTGCCCCGAGAGGAAATTAAGTCCCATTTTGCCCATGTAGACATGTTCTCATCTAACGAATCCCAAACCTTAGCTGTGATGAGTTCATTCACCATTAAGCTAATTTAATCTTGAAGAAATATTTCCAGGTGAATGCATACATAAAGTGTTGTTTTTTAACAGCCAAGACTCATTGTTCCCCAATGTTCAGCAAAGCTACAGAGACACAGTGGTGTGAGAACTACCTTAGCAGCGGGGAGAGGGGTTTCTTTTGTTATAGATACAAGGTAAACCGTTTCCTGGGCAAATCCGACAAAGACTAGGAACTGTTTAGTGTGTGCAGTGGTTAGACACCAGTGGATAATAAATGAAAAATGCAGTAAAAATTTCAAGGCAGCACTTAAGTGCATGTGAGTTTAAATAACCAGGAAAGATGGATTTCACTTCTTGAGCAGAGCAGATGTAACATGAGAATTTAATTCTTCCTGACAGCAGAGAGACGGTACGAGGTGAAATGAAGCAGAAGTTGTTATAAGTACAAATGCTATATTCTTGAAATATACATGCAAAAATCCTTGTAGCATAATTCAAACAATAATTAACCAATTCTTCGTGTACTCTGTTCCCTGTGGTATCATGGAAAGTTAGAAGTGAGGGAAGAAAAACTTCACAAGAGAACAGAGGCTCCTGAACCCATCTGGATTCACTGGCTGCCTTATTATCTGCCTTTTTGTAGACTTTTTTTCTGATTTTTTTTTAAATAAGTTAAATTTCAGTAGGTTTTGGAAATGAACCTATTTGTGTTCCGCCTTTTGAGGCACATAATCACATCTTTAGCGAGGATATATGACCCCCAGCTAAAAGCTCCAGAGAAGGTGGGATATTTGACAGGAAACTCGCAGGCATATGTCATGATTTTTTTTATTTAGACTTGATCAGAATCATGAAGGAAAACAAGTTTTGTCTCTGTATAGCACACTATGATATTCTCTGAATAAGTTGAAGCTATCCTGATTACGTAGCATGCTGTTATTTTTGCTCTGTCCCTTCCCAGCATTATAATGGTGAAGACAGACTTTATGGCTTTTTAATGAGTGTTTGGATGTAATGGTCCTGTCCTTTAGCACATTCGCATATACACACTCATACATAGAATTAAATGATCACTTTGCTTTTCTGTTCTAGGTAGTTGTTTTGTAAAAGATGAATGCACAATTATGTAATTGTCAAATATGCTGGAGAAGACTCCTTTCTCTCTTCTCTGTCTTTACTTCTTTATAGTTGTGATGTGACATTTTTTGGCGAGTCTTTGCAATGCTTTGCCGGATTAAAATCTTTTTCACAGGAAACTTGTAGCCATGCTTGTGTGCTTTCTCTTTCACACGCTTTCTGCAGCTGCCCTTTACTTTGAGTTTGATGCTCTGGTCTGCGTCTCGTTGTGCCTTGGAAAAACACTAAATGAAGTCAAATGCCTTGAAGCTTCGCTGCATTTAGTGTTTCTTTCTTGCTGTGATGACACTTTCAGTGGCCTTTTAGACAGCAGGCTTTGGTTTTCTCCTTCCATTTAACACCCCCCAAGCACCATCTGCTGTCTTTGGTGTTCAACATCGATACAGCAGAGCTGCCCTGTTACCCACAGTTTATTACTCTGAAGAAAGCCAAATGTCCAGTTTTTGAAAGCAATAAACTTTGGAGCTCCTGTTAAGTTTTGCTTTTATTTCACTATATTTAAGACTAGTCTTTCATGAGTTTGACTGTTTTTAATCAGTTTTTTAAACACAGATCTGTAATTCTGTTTGTTTATCTTTAGTCTTTATTTACTATTTCTCTCTTTGTTACAGTTCATGTAAAGCGGAAAGTTCGCCGGCGGCCTTTTTGGGGGCGTGGTATTATACGCAAGAAGAAGATCTACAAGAAAGGAGAGGAAGAGGAGGAACCAGAGGCAGAAGTGGAAGCTGCCGGGCCCAGTGACTCATGTTTAACACAGGATGAAGATTCTTCGTGTGATACTACTGGTCCTCAGCCTAATGGTCATCACCCCCATGCTCCATCCACAGAAGAGGAGAGCTCAAGCGAGCCCCCGGTTGTGCCTCCCATTGATCCACCAGATAGAGGCGAAGCCACGGAGGAGCCAAACTATGTGGAGGAGGAGCAGGAGGAGTCCACAGCCAAAGAGGCAAAGTCTGAGAACACAGAAGAACACATGGAGTCAAACTGCCTTGGTGGCAGCTCACAGTCGAATGCAGATGAGGACGGCCAGACCAAACAGGCTGACTTCCAGCCTTTGATCAAAACATCCGAGTCTTCAGATGGTCAGGTCCAGCCTGAGCACACAGAGGGCCTTCAAGTTTCACAAGTGGGCTGTGTGAATGGAACCGAGTCAATGGACAGCCTGGACTTGCACAGCCTCAAGACAAGAAGTGAGGCTGACACAAGGACTCCTCAGAGCACAGCTGAGGGCTGTAATAAGCCAGAACAGGAAGAGCACAAAGACGAGGCTGAGGGTGAACCAACTCAGGAGCAATATCCCCTTGATGGTGGGTCAGAAACAAAGGAAGACCAGGAAAAGGAAGGTATGAAGTTAGAACAAAAACGTTTTTAAGCAAATACAGCATGTTTTCCTCTTTTTAATAGTTACAATAAAATGTTTCATTTTCACATGTAATGAACACATGAAGTATTTTGTCAAGAAACATAAAGTCCAGAGGTTAAAAAGCTCTTCCCAATCTGTGATTCAGACATTTTCTGCTCTTTTTAAACTACTATGAGTCACAGATTAACTAAAACTTGTGTTTGATTATTGTCCCGTGGTTCAGAATATCATGAGCAGGAGCCAGCAAGAAGGTGGATGAAATGGTGCTGAAAAAATATGTTAAAGTCCTTTGAGGATGTTTGATCACATAACAGAACAAACAAATTGTTCCTCTTCATTCAGTAGACAACACAGCTGCTCCACTCCCACTCTCATTACCAGCTGAACCAGGCCCTTTGTTTCCTTCAAAGCATTTTTTAAAACGCTATTAGAGCTGGACAGGAAGCCAGATGTGGAGCAGTGCTGAACTTCACTAGATGTTAGTGGCTTCAGATAGATTTTTTTTTGTCATGTATACTGGTAATCTTTGAATTTGTGATAGTTTGTATGTCTTTTTTGCTTTCTTACATCCTTGAAGCTTAAAAGACCACATTTCTTTAATATTCTCAACACAAAGTAAATGTGTATTTTTGTCATAGATGGCTCCAAAGAGAAGACAAGCAAGTGGAGTTCAGAGCCGCTGGAAGAATCTGCTGGAAGGGCAGTGGAAGAACCACAACCAGTTACACCTCATCCTCCAGTAGTAGTGGACCATCAGCGACTTTTGGTAAACATTTTCAAAAGTATTTGTTACAATAAGTATAGTAGGGGTATATTCTAACTTTGGTTTTAGGGTTAAGAATATAGCCTTCTGTAAAAATATGTGTATCTCCACAGAGTGGAGAGTTTAACAAGAGATCTGACACATATCCACCACAATGCAGCAGGTATTGAATCAAGTTTCTATACAAAGCTGCTTTATACTTTATTTCAAGTGTAAATTCACAGCAGCTCCTGCCATTGATTTTAGTGGAATGTGTGCATGCAAGCACACACAACCTATTATTGATCATTTATTCAACATTTTCTCTTACTATGGCAGGATGGTAGCACTGTCAAAAAGAAATAAATATTTATTCTTTCTTTTTTCTCCCACATCTCATCTTTTAGCTTATTTAAATTGTTTTAGGCTGAAATGTGGCAAGCCTTCTAGGTACAGGCTTCTTAAGCGATTTTGAAGTCAACTAAACGAGCCAATTAAAGCCAATGAGTTGATTTATTTTTTCTCAGAAATGCTGTCATTAATGCATGCCCTCCATCCATACTGGTGTGTTTGTTTGTTTTAAGGTTTTGTGGGGTTTTGTGGTTTGCAATGTGCAGTAACAAGGTTAGTAAAGGGATTTGAACCTGTTCTGGCTGCATCAAAGAGCTGTCTGGAGGGCAGCTTCTCCACCAGGCGAGCTAAACACTGCCTCTGCATTTCCTGTTGTCTTCCCATCTGGGTCTTTTGCTGCTAAAGCATGACATTTTCATTACATTTAAGTGAGTCCTTATCACGCTGATAGAACCAGCTTCATCCTGCATAATTTGAAATACTGCCATGTTTCCCTTTGTTTTGTTGCCATTGTCAATGTGCTCTGGCTATCTGTGTGAAGTCCTGCAGATACAGCACCGTACACAGTTATGTGTCTGAGTAGAAAAACAGCTCTCCTCACATCACAAAAGGAATTTAGCCCATGTTTAAAAATAGAAGTGCCTCAGTTTTTCCTACTAATTGATTAGTCGCATGCTATTTCTCAGATTTAATATATTTTTCTACATTTAAAATGATTATAAATCGTTTTAGAAAAATCCCTTTTGACACGCCATCTGTTTTCTAACTTTGGACCCAAATTACCAGATTGTCCAGGCCTTTGAAGAAACTATAGTAGGAAATCCAAATCATTTAAGAGGTTCAGATTTAGTCTTTTCCTTTTTTTTTACCTAGTCTACACTTGTGTTCATTAATTTAAATAAAAAGATAACGTATATACATAATCAGATCAATAAAAAGCATTAAAAGAAGGAAGCATGCAAACATTGCTCCATATTCCACCTTTAACAACCCAGTAATTTAACGTATTTAAACCTTCACTATTTATTTGGTACAGCCTTTATTTTAATTCTAGCAATAAAGGATGGATTTATTAGCTTCTATTGATAGATTGGAGTTTTGACAGGTAACAAAAATGAATATTTTAATGGGGAAAACAAATGTTCTGATCTTGATTATTTAATGTGTCTCAGATATTTCAAGAGTTGATCATCAGATTTTACACTGTTGGGATGCTATTGCACGTTTAAAAAGAAAATTCAGATAATTAAATTATTCAGCAACATAAATTATGCAGTAGGTGCTCTGGGTGAACAAAAAGAAATGCAAAAGAAAACGTCCTGTCTTTGTACGCATTCACTTTTGATGCTGTGATACTAAATGCTAAAGCTAAGAAAAGGGTTTTTCAGTGAATTACCTTTTAGCAGAAAAAAGTTTAATAATTTTCTCCTCGTCTGTGGAGAAAACAGCTTTGGTTCATTGTTATGCAGTTTGATTGGTCACTTATTGCATCCAATGAACTGTTAAATCACCTTTTTGGTGGAGAGTTGTGTATGCTAAAGAAGGGAGTGGATTCTTTGTGCGCCTCAGTTTGACTGCTGTTTGACGCAGCAGTCCTACCTTAGGCTGGTTTCCCCTGAAAATAAGACATTGTTAATTTTAGTGAACCAATAGCATAGTTAAATCTCTTCTCCAATGTTCTACCATGTCAGTGAAAAATGTGCACTTGCATAGTTATACATATATATGTATTAGTAAAAAATAAAATGGCATTTTTAACAGGGTTCTGGCTACAGTAAGTGTTTTTAATGTTTTTTTGGGGCACTAGGAATCAAGGTGTGGAGGATGGGTAGGGACAATCATGAATGACCAGCTCCACATTTGTAGGTCTGTTCTGCAGCTGATACTGTCACACTGCCCTTCTCAGATGGATAACTCCTAACTTCTTAAGCTTATCCTCCTTTCCATTCATCCTCCGTGTATGCCACTGTCTGTCAGCCTCCCACAGCTCTTAGCCATCACCATTTTCTATTCCTGCTACTTGAATGTTAAGGAGGAAGCCAATTACCAGGGTGGACCAGTTTCATATCTCTTCATCAACAGGTGTTGTTCTGCAAAAGGAAAAAAAAACAAGGTTATGACTCAAACATGAGCTTCTCCCTGCCCTGCTAGATCCACCAGCTCATACCAGGATGCGTTCAAGAAACAGGAAGCATACCATCCATCTCGGTGGTGCTTTGCGCTGTCACGCTGGGGTCCCACCTAATACCCCAAGTGTAAATTGGAGCCTCGGCTCAGTGGGCTCCCCTGACAGCACTTTTCGCTGATCAGATTGGGGGAGGCGAGGGTTAGTTTTAGAGCGCTGTGTGTAGTGTAATTGGTGTAAAAGAAGTGTTCTTCTGACATGTGCGTACTTCTCTCCTGTGTGCTCCAAAGTGACATCCAGCTATCAAACCATTATCTAGTGGCTTTTACGCACGTCCTACTGGGATGGTAAGGGTACATATCTCCTCTCCCTGAGCCTGACACTCTCTTTCAATCTGATTGACAAGCTTTTTAGTTGGCTTAATCTATGAGCTTCCACTGGCTGCCCCTATGAACAGCCACACGCAGCACTAATCTGCAGGTTTATTTGTTAGTACAGGGAAGAGGGGATATATCTTAAAGAAGCAGATTGTGAAAAGTGGGGACTGTGAATAATTGTGTTTTCTTCCCAGGCTTACGGAACAAATTGAATTTCCGGTGCGCGGGATGAGAGTCGCCATTTAAGCAGATATTTGCTGGCAGGGCTGAAACTGGCAAACTGCCTTATTTGTGTTAGGCCCCACAGTGAGCGGCGCTCTGTTTCTTCTCTCCTCAGTTGCATTCATTGATTATGGAGGCCTCATTATTCCTGACTTTTAACTTGATGGAAGAGGCTCTGAAATCTCTCTGGAGTTGAATGCCGTCCGTGTTATGAGTTTGTACACAGACCTTAACTTTAAATCTTGTTGGAGAGAAATGTTATTATTCTAGCATTTACATGTGGCTTTTCAGTGCCATGACAGTTATTTGTTCACATTCACTTAGTAAAAAGCAAGTTCTGTTATTGCCAGTTTCACTGAAATGATGCTTGATGCAGTTTGGACCAAGATGAATTCTTCAGCTTGAATAAACTGGTCCAGAGGCTGGTTTTGCTCCCCGTTCCAAACCGGCTCTCATCCTCAGCTGTTTTCTTTCATCAAGAATCAAACACTTGTCTGCAGATGGGTTTGGAGAAGTGGCGCTAAGGATTGCAGATGAGAATTCAGTAACAAGAAATCCAATCTGGCCAAGCAATTTTTGCTCCATCTTACCAAGAACACACAGATTATCGTCTGTTCTGCTGCTTTTATGCTCTGGAAAAAAAGCAAGTGTTTCTTGTTGCTGGCACAGTGTGGAGTCTTCTGGTTTGATGCATGGCTTTTACAGCATGTCAGGATTTCCTTTTTTTTTTTTGTTGAAAAGCTTGTCAACAGAAATGGCCCCATTTTAGTTTGTCATCCTGCTTCATCTTTAGCTCTAATGACAGCACGGGGCCCCTCTGGCGAAGTGGCCATGCTACATGTCTGTACAAAAGAGAACAGGGTAATAGTAGTGCCGGACTATTGTTTGATTGTCAATAAAAGTAGATGGCATTTGAAGTGCTTCTTTTATTTTCATTCATTCCTGCTGATGGTCCCGACAGTGCTGCTATTTGCATGTAATTGCCCTCACAATGCAGTGCCTTTTGGCCATGCACGCGAGGGCCAGTTGTGTCAATAACTTGCACATGATAAACATACCATTCTGTTATTGCCGTCGTATTTTGTGCAAGTTTGCCATCAAGCCAAACCATCACTGTCATTCATTTCCCCCTTTTTGCTTTGTTTGAAGCTCATGCCTCTCACTCAGCCCTCGGCTTATGTAAACTAAAGATTTTGTACACTCGATTAGTTGCACGCTACATGCAAATGGTATTTTAAATGCTTGGCTTCACTTCTGTCAACCTAATAATGGCCAAGAGTCTGGAGATTTTTCTTTTTTTGGTATGCAGTTCAGTGCGTGTCACTTGAAGCAAACACAATTCTGTTAATATGCGCTCACATTTGGCAATTTATCAGCAGGGTAAAAGGAGTAGAGCTGTGAATTAAGTGTTTGAAACTGTTTTCTACTTTACTAACATCACTCTCAGACCTCCGAGTGTCTTTCATTGACTTTCAATTTCCAATTAAACTGTATTCTGATACAATGAAAGAAGCTTCATGGTAATGAGCTGCATCACCTGACAGCTTCATTTCCCCCAACACTTGGCTTTTTGTTCCCCTTCAGTGTTTCCAGCTATTTTCCAAGCCTAATATACGTTGTTTATCCCTGTCTGAAATGCTTAATGCATGGTCATAACGAGTGTTGGAAAATCTTTTTCAGGGGGCATTGCATGTGAGAAGAAAAGAGGATTTTATTGGATTTCTGCCAACTTGAATGTGTAAAATGTTACATTCATCCCATTTTTTATATCCATTTTAGTTTTTCCAGCTTTTGTCATTTATTTATCCCTCTTTTTATTTATCTTTTTGCTGTAGTCATATTGAGTAATTAGTCGATGCTGCCATAACTGTTTGTTATGTAAAAATATTCTGGTCCCTTGTGACTGTGTACTGAGCTGCTGGATGCTTTTGAAGCTGAGAGATAAACTAATGAACTGTATCAGTCAGACCAGTTTATCAGCCCAGTACTTCTCCCAGATCTAATTTTTAAAATGTGTCAGGAAAGACGCTTATTAAACCAGGATTGACTTCTAGATTACAGCCTCAGAAAGGTTCGATTCACCCCCTGCCCAGGAAACCCGCTGTAAGCTCTCCATTGATTAAAAGTAACTCCTTTATTGATCTCTGTGCTGCAGTGACTATGATAACATTTTGATTTATTTTATTATATACATTTTCATTTGACCTTCTTTCTCCCACTCCGTCACCCCCCCCCACCCAGGCACACCCCCGATCATCACCATCAATGTTGCTGCTCTATTTAAAATTTTAAAAATCTTTTTAAAAATT
>JBAMHV010000024.1:5809116-5821413 GCA_037177535.1 Pseudomugil gertrudae
GAGTAGTGGCAGCTTGCAGCAAAGATCCTCTCTGAAACAGATGCCTCACTCGGAACAATAAAACCAATCCCCTGACACATGCTACACGGAGCCTGACTCAGGTTTCAAACCTGCAGAATTCATGTTGTTACAAATCCACCTCCTTCAGACTTGCTTCCTGTTGTCATTCCCCACACTCGTTTTGTTTGTTTTTATCCACCCTCTCACAGCTAGTGATATGGGGAGACAGCAGTGTAGACAGCGTGGAGAGGACAGAGTAACTGGCTGTTTGTGTAAAATTGTAAAGAGAGTGAGTTACTCTTCCTTCTAATGGTCTCAGAAAGGCTTCACACTGTGGGGGATAAAAAGCCCAGTCAGAAGGTTCAACACTTTAATATGATGAGGCAAAGACAACATCATATGAGATCCTGATTTAGCTTTAACCCCTTAATGCCGAAATTAAGAAGAACTGGGCAGAAACATCCCATTTTTAAAATGTGAAAATTTTATTTGACCTTTTAACAAAATCTGAAAAAAAACTGTTAATATTTCCGTACATTTACTATTTATTACCATGTAATAGGTCAAAATTATTATAGTGTTATCTTTTGCTTTCTGGTATTCACTATGTTGCAGGAGACCAGTATCAAATGGTGAACAACTGGGTTAGAGCAAAGTTTCTGCCACAAAGTGATGCAAAATGTCTCAGAGACTGTATGTATCAAATATGATACGTCAGGCCATAAGGGGTTAAATATGTATTTTCAAACCTTATCATGGAATATTTTTTCATACCTGTCAGATATGTTTTGACAAAAAACACAAAAGACAGAAAACAAACTCATGAAATGTCCTGATGAAGTGAAAAAGGATGGTTTTTGTGTTGTGTTTCTTGGTTTCCTGTCTTTTATTTTGTAGTTCTTGTGTTGATTTAGATTTTTTTGGTTCACCTATGTCTTGTTGGTTTCTTTTTGGTATTTGAGTCATTTGCTTTTCAGTTCAGGTCATGGGTGCATTGAGGTAGTTTATTTTTGTGGTACTTCATGAAAAGATGTTTTCCTGCATCCTGCTGCTTCCTGCATTTGGGTGTGCTCCTCCATACCGCCCAACAACATAACAGTTTACTGAGGGCCCAACTATTTTTGAGACCAATACCGAATATGATTTTTAGAAGAAGTAAAATATTTTTTTAAAAAAGGCTTTAACAACCAAGTCCATTTGTGAACTTAACATGTGATACAGGTGATGAATCCACAGTTTTTATTGTTTTAATTTCCAACAAGCAAATAGAGTGGAAAATGTTCATATCTGCTATCATATCATATGTGCACATATCTATAAAAATATAGTTTTCCCTAAAATTCCAGTGGAGTAAAATATTTATTCCACCAGCCAGTGAAGGGAAGTTATTGTGGATCTCGGTTGTTACCCCAGGTTTGGATCATGTTCCTTGTATATGCCTCCAGATGAGGTTATTCATAGACCATGCATGTAACAGTTGGACTATGTGGGTGTTGAACACATACAACTTTGCTTCATTTGTTCTGTCAGCCTCTGCTCCTAGCTGCTCATAAAATTAGTGTGTTCTTGCTCTGGTTATGTCATTGTTAAAAGAATGAAGGTCATTTTTTTATTCCTTCTCCCTGTCAGGCTATTAAGTAATGTAATATGTCATTTCACTGCACATCTGAGTTCCGAATCATTTTCCGCTCGTGTGACGTAACTGTGATCCCCTGCAGGCAAGAAACCCAGCCAGTGCATCCTCTCCTGGGTCTTTGCACCCCTCTGATGAGTCACGTAGCTTATCCGATGGCCCATTTTTAGATTAAACATGCACTGAAGTGCACTCATGGGACATTTATGCTTGACATGGTGGCTCATTTGAGTTGCACGGCCAAAATGAAAATGAATTTTCTTGCTCTGCATGAAATAATCCATTAGACATTCCATTGTACCATACTGTCATTCTTTTTACACATATACGTGATACGTATACAGAATATACGTGAACATAAAAGATCGGGAGGATGCTGATATGTTCAACTGTATAAGAAAAACATGAACAGTCTGTTTTCATGAGCATCATCTTCTTGCTGGTGCCGGTGTGACATCATAGGGAAGAACACCGACAGACCGAACATCCTCATCAAAAGTCTGTTATGAGCTCGCCATGCTTAAAAAGCTGCTGGCAAAGCTGCTGGCTGTTGTCCCGCCCATCTCTGTCATGAAATGTTTAACAATCTTAAGAGCTGCTTTAGCTACAGAGTCATCCATCCCTGCCGTCTCAAAAAAAATATTACCTGAATATTACCTGTCTGGTACTGTTAAGCTCCACAACTCATTACCCTTGTTAGATCTCTGCTCACCAATCTTTTCTCAAGCTGAATCACATTTTTTACCCTCCTCACCAACACTGCTATTGGAAAACATCTAGAATATTGTCTTGTACTTGGCACTTAGTTAATGCATCGGTGTATACTACGCCTTAAAAAGTTTGGAATCATTTTCCCATTAAAGTCAGAGAGAAAGTGATCCCAAACTTTTGAGCCGTAGTGTGCAACACGGCATATCGTGTAGAGCTGAGAGGTGGTTGGGATGAAAACTGGCCTTTTCAGGTGGGAAGCTGAAAGGGTGGAATGCTTCTTACAGGTTGGGAATGGGTCTTTGCATGAGGCATAGGAGATCCCACCACTTGGGATCTTGATCATAAGTGATGGTAAGATGGGGTGTAAAATATAAAACATCATTTTGCAGCAGCTGAAATAACCGTATAAATCAAATCATAAAAGTGTAAAATACATGGGATCTTCTTTTTCAGCTCTTTAATTTTTAATGAACAAATTGGCTTGATAGCAGTAAAATTTCATCAAAACTGCAAAAGAGATTTATATCATTATATGGTGTTATTATACAGTTTTATGGAAGTTATTATATTTAGTCAGTTTGCAATACAATGCATTGAAGCAATACATCGCCAGTGAAAGATTTTATTTAAAAT
The DNA here is from genome assembly GCA_037177535.1 of Pseudomugil gertrudae. NCBI lineage: Eukaryota > Metazoa > Chordata > Actinopteri > Atheriniformes > Pseudomugilidae > Pseudomugil > Pseudomugil gertrudae. Next base: position 5,812,094 of record JBAMHV010000024.1, read on the forward strand.
CTACTTTGTTAATTTACTTTATCTATCCAGTCATCTATCTGACACTAAAGCATTATGAACTGGATTAATATAATTTATTTGGCAATTTGTGTGGTCCTCTGGAGGTTCCCTGGGTGCTGGTTGTGGTCAGTTTTGTGCTCCGAGTCTGGCCAGTTTTTCCCTAGTGGCGCCTGTGGCGGGTCCTGGGGGTCTTCCGCCCGGGTGCGCGGGCTGCCCTCCCGGCTGCCTGGTGCTGGGATGGGGGGGCGGGTGGACGCCAGTGTGGGCCGGAGTGTGGTGATGGTGATGGGAAGGGACACTGGTGCGGGCGGGGGCGATGGAGGGGAGGGGGTTTGGGGGTGGGGGATTGTTTTGTCCTGTCTAGGCTACCCCACATAAAATGGGAAATAGCTTTGGCATATAGATAGATTTAAATGACCATAAATGCCTCATAGTTTTGCTGGACTTCATAGCTCCCAATGCTTCCACTGTTCCCACTGCTGTAGTTCCATCAACTGTATGCAGTTGGGAAAATGACACCTTTACATTATGAAACATTGCTCTATATTGTAATTTCATGTATAAAGCAACATGGTTTAGGAACTAGCTTGTTTGTATCAATATGCCAATCAGCCACATGCTAATTAGATTTAGCAGATCAGCAGGAATATTGTCACCATGGCAACTGGTTTCATTGTAGTGAAAAGTTTAATGACCAGTGGCTTAGAGCCCACTCCAGGCATAACGTTGGCTGTATGGTTCTGGATTTGGACTAATTATGGAGCATACAGACACACAGGTAACAGGTTTTACTTCCATCAGATGCATTTACCTGAATATTAGCCTCCAATTGTCATGTGAGACTCGGCAGAAGCAGACAGTATTCATATTTTTGACGTTTTTCCAGTCTACTGATTAGTAATTTAGACTTCATTTCTATTTACATATTTCTGTCTTCAATGTAGAACTTAATTTGGATTTATTGCTAATAATCTTCAGACTTTTGTAGAAAAGAATTTGCTGCACTCAGTGCTGAAAGCTGTGAGCATTTTGTTGTGGATGATTACAGCTGAGAATCATGCAAACAGCTGTCAGTTTCCAATTTTCCTTTTTTTTTTTTACATGAAGTAGTGTGTAATGCAAAAGTTAATCATAAAAATCTGTGTTTTCCTGAAAAAGTTTACCCTCTTCAGAAGTATGAAATTGCTTTTTGCTGAAAAGTTGATCGTTTTTAAACTTTGGTTGAAAGTTGGGGTGTCTGTTGTGCCGATCAGCCATTCAGATTAGAGAACATGCACGGTGCATCATCTTCAAGGCATTAATCGTGGTCCATTGCAGCCTTACATCCATCTCTTTCTCTGCTCAGATTTAGTCAGTGTCAAACTGCTGTTTTCATGCTGAGAAAAATCGCCCATCTTACTCGAGCACAGCTTTGCTTCACTTTACATCATTTATCATGGTGAAAGCTGTTGTTTGCTGTGGGAAATTTCCAAGCAATATTGAAAGTGTGGTGCACAGATGCTTTGTACACACATCCAAGTTTGCCGTGTTGGATGAGATTAAGCCTGATGTGTTGATGCGTGTGTTTCTGTTTTTGATGCAGGAGATGGAGGAGAGAATCCAGCATTTTCATACATTCCTGTAAGATGGAGCGAGAGGATATCAATCAGGTAGACCCTGAACAGCCCAGAACCACAAGGACACAAAGACTTGGTAATTAAGCAAGCACGAGGGAGCTTCAGAGTCCATCAACACGAAAAGAAGAAATAAAAGACGACCTCTTGCTTAGAAAATAAGGATGTGGACAGAGACATCCAATGGTGCTATCGTCTCAGGAACCTGGCCAGGTCCAGACCCATTCTACACAACCAAACCCCTGGAGGCTTGTGTGTGTGTGTGTGGCACACAGCGCAACACACCCCAACGTTGACGGGCAACCCTGGTGCTACTCGGGTGCTATCCTAACCTTTATCCATGCTGCTCTTGGGAACATTTCTCTTGCAAAACCGACAGATCGGGTGATGTCACATCAAAACCTGGCTGCTTCTCTCTACAGCAGGCAGCTGACACACACTCGCACATGCGCCCTCACTTGGCCATGCTTGCTTTCCTACAAACACACTCACTCAGAGCCTCACCAGCAGAAGTGTGAATGCAGAGTGCCACTTGGCGTGGACAGACAGCGTTCTGAATCACCGTTGAGCCCTTTTTGCCCTCGAGTAGACGCTTCACCACATCGGCCAGTTATCACCACGCTATTATGTGGCTAATCCTGCCATTTTAGCTACTTGACTAGTTTAATATCTGAGCCACCGATAAGGATACTCACCCAGAACAAACGCTTACAAAGAAGTTTTAATAGGGCACAACTGGCTAAGGTTAGCACAGCAGGCCTAAAGCAGTTCTGTCCTCTTCATTACAGCGGCCATCAGGTGTGGGAAAAGACCCTCAGTGTGTTCATCCCAAGAATCTTGTCACTCGAAACAGTTGCTCACACACCATGTCTAGTGTTCAGACTCAGCAGATTGTCAGGTCCTGAATAGTTTGTGGTAGCTGTAAACCATCCCTCCGTCGCGAATACATTCACAGTGTGAATGCCTGTCAAGCTGTGCCCAACAGTTGATTTTACCCACCAACACCCCCGGCTGAGGAACTGGAAGCAGTACAAATTTGAAGGCGACTAGTTTGCACTGCCTAGTGTGTGCCTTATTTAAAACCTCATGAAACTGGTATTTTTACTAGGATATTTGATTTTAATATGACAATATTCAGGCTTCAAGTTGGGGTGGGTCCAGATCACTGCACTCAGTCATCTTTAAGCCAAAAAAAAAAAAAGTAAAAGAACAAAATGAATATTATCTGGATAGCTTAACACTATTAGACTTATTAAATCATATCTAGTTTGTACAGGTTTTAACTGCGATCTCAGCCAGAAGGAACCCTGCGAATCAGTCATGGAGAAACATTATAATACCTATATATATCTTTTTGTCCTGTCAATCCCCATCCCAACTGGGAGATCAATGGGAGCCTAACACCAGCCTTCCCTCTGTTTTTCATATGCAAAAATCTAATGATGCGGATCAAAAGGATTTGTTGTGCCAAGCCTTTTCCTACTCCCCTCCTGATAAAAACATGGGTGCTGACATGGCGGTGGTGGTCACTGGCTTTCTGTTTCAACTCTGAACATATTGGATGGGTCATGTAAGCCTACACAATGTTTCTGATCTTTTTTTAAAAATTTTTTTTATAAAATGCTTTGAAATGCTATGAAATTAAGATTGTTTATGCATGGGTGTTGAATCCACAATGAACAAGGCCATTCTAGGCAGTGCTTGTCACTAAACGTGTATTACATGATTTATTTCTGTTCCTCTAATCAAATGTGTGTTCCGACTTTATAAATTTGATTTCATGCTTGATTTTTCAACACCAGACACAAGAAGCTGGATTCTTATGTGGCCAACACAATGTTTTTTTCTTACTGTGGTAAATTTAAGGTATTTACTGAAGCTTTATAAGGTTTAATGGTATCCTGAAACTTTTGAGAAGACCCTTTGTTCCTCTCAGAAGCGTCCGCTTGTCCAACCCCCTCGGGTGAACTCCCACCACGACTCTGCCTTTTGCTCCAAATCTGGGTGACAAAAACGTAAGATCGTATGCAAACTAGCAATGACAGGTTAGCACTTGGACTACTGCAGAGAGGAAAAACCAATGCTACCTCAGCTTAGTTTATTTAATGCGAAAACTGTTTACTGGGTACAAAAAAACAGTATTTTCTCCTCCCCTCAAAATACTGTTGCAACACCTACTTGTACCATTGTAGGTACCAGATCAGTGCAACCACAGCTGCTGCAGTAATCCAAGAGCTGTGTGCATCTCCTCATTGTTGTACAAGTTTGCATTTGATCCAGATGATTGCCTAAATTTGAAAGATATTCTTTAGTTAGCTTTTATTTCTACTGTGAGTAGATTTGAGGAGCCTTCCCCGATCCTCCTCCTGCATCGAGCGTTCTTCTGCCTCTTTACACACCGGTCGCCTTGTTTTCCCCAAAGCGTTCTTCTGTCTGCAGATTTTCATCTCATTGTTCTAATTGTTTATTATTGAACATGTTTTACACCTAATTCAGTCAGTTGTTTTTGTTTGTCTTCAAAGTTAATGGAATTGGGAAGCAGCACGCTTTTTTTTTTTTAAGAGTTTTTTTCTGAATTGTGTAGCATTTGTGTAGCAGGTTTATTTGGCGTGTTCGGGGGAAATAAAAGGGTTTACAGGTCTCTCAGGTTCAACATGCCCTTTGAGCGTTTTTCTTTTATTTATTTGGTCGTTCTGATGTGTTGTTCGGTTACAGACTGACATACTGGAAGCGACTAACCTGAGGATAATAAATCAAAACTTAGTTTCTGTTCGGTGCGTCCCAGTGAAAGAAACAGGACCGGACCAACTTTAATTCATATTGTTTACTTTGTCTCCAGTTTCTTTTTTTTATTTTTTGCCAAAAGATTTATTTTATAGGATTTATAAACACACTTGGACATAATAGTTAAATGTCATACATTGTGATCCTCCTTAATAATAAATATTGTAGCCAGTTTGGACTAACAACCAATTTTTGTCTGGTAGGTGAGACTACTTAGTCCAGTATGTGGAGGAAAAGGTTCGCTCTATCCTGAATGGATTTATTTCCCTGTAATTTTTTTCCCCCGGTTATGTTAGTGGAGCCCTTTTGTAGCTTTGTCCATTCTGTTCATATGTGTATTTAACACACCTGTTCACAATGTTACGTTAGTGTAATTTATATTTGAAATGAAACATTTACTGTATTTCTCAATAAACTGCTGTGATATACTTGAATAAAAGGTGCAAACTGAAAATGCTGTAAATCACTTTGTGATCGCCGAGGCCAAAAGCACTGCTGAATATTAAACCAGTGAGTTACACTAATCACCATTTTGTTTTTCATGGTGGTTGAATAATGAACACATGTAATTAAACTGCTGATAGTTTTTGGAAGCAGAGATCAAATCAGGTTATATTAAGGGAATTACTGATTTTGATATTTAATATTATTTACAGACGGCTATCATTCAGAAAGCACAAAAAAGGCACCTCTGAATTAATAAACTTACACAAAACGTTAGGAAATTGTTTTGGTGTGATTAGTCGCCTCTGACTATTCCCATGTTTAGCTGTGCTGCTTATTCCCTACATATTCAATCCTCATAAGTTCTGCCTTATTTTAAAATCAGGCTTTCCAACAATGTACAAAACAACCCCAGTTTTATTAAAGTGGAAACATAACTAACCAAACAAGTTTCATCAGGTTTCCTCATCTTTTGTTTAAACAAGTGGGAAAAAAAGACTTGACAATGAGTTCTTGTTCTGGTATATGTATTAGGTTTCAATAATTGTTAATTTCTCCTTTTTTGGGTACAGATTTACAGACTTAGGTTGAATCAAGCCTATTTTTTTTCTAAAAACATTTATACAGAATTACCTTCAGGTTTTAAAATATACATATTTCCTTCCTGTATTTACAGAATACCAACCCAACATTTGTGGGTTGCAAAGAAACACAATGTATAAAACAGAAAAGACATGGGAGGGGCTGACAAAGGAGAGAAAGCATGAATCAACAGATAACATCTATGGTAACAGTCACAGGTGAATATTGTGCTTTTTTTTTCCTCCCCAGAGAAACCATCTCAAGTTGAATATCTGATCAGATGTCAGTGGGAAGAGGAATTCCCTCTCTCTAAATGTAGTGCTGTCATTGTCCCAGAGAGCAAGAGCACGATGAAGATGAAAAGAAAAAAACACCTCCAGATGATACTTTCGCACAAAAAAACAAACCCGTACAGAGAAAAGATTATTTTCAAACCCTACCTGACCCAGATTTGATCGTTTTTCCAACATCATTAATAGAACTGGGTCACACGGAGTTCAAAATCTGCTTTTGATATTACCTCGAATCCACACAGCAGGAATTTGGCTTCCTGACAGTGGCGAGAGAAGAAACCCGTCAAATCCACTGATGAAGAGGAAAACAGTCCCAGTTCTTGTCCTCAGTGTTTCCTCCCATCATGTAGCTGTTACAACTGAAACGCATCCAAACACCACAAAGTAATTTCTGCTAAGAATATCTAAGGAGCCTAAACCTGTCATGTAGTTTTGCTTAGTAAGACAAAAACGTGGACCTGCAATGGCTTTCTCTGAGTCAGCATAGAAACAAACGGGGAAGGGAGGTCACGGAGATCTGGAGGAGACATAACTGATAAGACAAAATAATTAAAAAAAAAGGCTTGTGAATTACTAAGAGGGTCCCTGTGCCTGTTGGATGAGAGGATGAACTACTACCATGACACATACAGTACTGGAGGTTAGGCATCATCACCTGGCATGGCTGAGTAGTTAAACATGAGTACATTCTGCACAGGGGCTTTTTTTTTGAGGATGGGAGTGGGAACCGGGTGGATTGATGCTGCCGTCAAGTCCAAGGGGTCACCGTCTGACTGGCCGGCCTAGCTCTAAGCAGCCGTCTAGCATCTTCCCACAGCTGGAGCTCAGCCGCTGTTTGGCATCGACCCAGTCCGAGCCACCCTCAGCCGCTCTGGATGTACTTCTTAATGACCACGCAGCCATGTCTGAAAAGCGGGCAGGGCAGTGACTGCAGGAGTGTCCACGTGTTGGTACAGGGGTCGAACGTCTCCATGTTGCCAAGCGCGGGGCCCTCGCTGCTCACGATGCCACCTGTGGCGTAGATCTTCCCATCCAGGATGACGGCGCTGCGGAACAGGCAGATTCATTTACGTTAAGTTAAATAAACCTCAGCCTCTTAACACCAACCACACCTTACACTCACGCTCACATTCTGACAAACATTTGCTCCTTTGTTTGGAATCGTCCTGCAGCGTGAGACTTATCTAGGCTTCAGCTGTCAGATAGAAAGAGCCTCAAAGTTCACGGTATGCTAAGTGGCTACACAACAAGCCCAAATAATAATTACTCCGCCGCTGTGCTTGAAGCCGCACTGAGCAGCTTTTGCTGACATGCAAAGTTAAAATCACATTTCCAGATGTCTCGTGTTTCCTCGAGGTGCAACTTCAACATTATCCTGTTTTTTTTTTTTTATAAAAGAAGGGGTCATTAACTTTGAACAAGACATGGTTGTTGGTGGTAAACAAACTGGTCCAAGTATTTAAAAAACTACTGATCTACTGGGATTTTCACACACAGCCATCTGTCTGCTTTACATGGCACTGTTTGATCAGCGAGTCACAGATGTATGGGTGAAAATGCCTTGTTAAAGGTCAAAGGTCAGATGAGAATGGAAAGACTGGACTGATCTCATAACTCATTACACCCAAGGTATGCAGAATACCATCTCTGTGTGCACAGTACTTGAAGAGGATGGGCTAGAGCAGTAATAATCCACAGTGGGTGTGGACTTACACCGATTGCCTGGTTTAATAAGTTTCCATTCAAGCTGCTATCGGACATTAGCCTTCTCTCAATGCTTCATGCTAATAGCCCAAAATCTCAGAGGGGTGTGTCCAACACCTTATTGAACCTGCGACATGAAACAGTAAGGCAGTTCTAATCATAATTTGCATAATTTAAGATTATAAGAGACGACTAACCTGAACTATTGCTGCTAAATTACAACAAAAGCCTTTTACAAATGATAGCATTTATCATCAAACAGTCACAGGAAATTGAATGTGCTGTATCTTCCATCCAAAGTTCAAGAAAACCCCCAACACTGCTTCTTTGTGTTAGAAAGCTTCCTCTGTTTCCACCGACTTGCAAGGACTAAACCGTAATGAGAAGTCATCAGTGTCATGAAGATAAGAAGCTCTGGCTGCTGCAGCTTTGATATCAGATAACTATGAGTCACAGCAGCAGTAATAAAGCTGGTGTTGTTGATCATGATCTGACAACAAAGCCACACAAAGACAACATCTCCACAAACACACTGATCGTCGCGCCGGGGGCCTGCGCCTGAGATTATTTGACAACACTCACACATGCTCTTGAATTACCCAACAAGACCAAGGTAGTGGAGGAAAAACACACACAGATATTACAGTCTCTTGAGGCGCACGAGAAAACTAATGAAAAAGCAAATATCTGTGCAAATGTGCTGATTTGATATGTGAAACAGAAGCAGGAGTTTGTGTGTGGAAAGGATTAAAACTTGGGCTGTAAGCTGATTAGAGCTTTGTACTCCTATTGGGGTTTGGAACGATCTGCATTTACATAAGGTGCACACTCAAACGCACACGAACATGCAGTCCTGCCGCACGGATTCACAATACCGTTAGGACCTAAAAAGATTATTACATAAAGCCTGAATCTACTTGGAGAGAAAGCACAGCTGATCCAAAAGGAAGAGGGCACGGGGCAAAGCCTGGAGCTGCTTTCCCTGATAAACAGAAGGGAGGTGCATGCCTGCAGAGGGACCGGGTGCAGCGAGGGGAGAATATCTGCTCTCCTGCACGATGACCTGCCAAGCTTCATCCTCTCTGCAGATTTTTTCTGGAAGTGTCTGCACGTTCCCCGCGTTTGTTGTTGTGCCTCTTTCCCCGCATCCCTTCCTCTCTTGTGTCAGAATTAGTTAAATGTAGCAGAACAGCTGCCCAGCGTGTGCTGCTGCAGCTTATCAATATCTCTGACAACATGATTTATGCTGTACGTTCTGCACATAAGATCACTGTCTGTAATTGCCTCCCAAATGTATTTCATGAATCCCTTTTTTCCGCCTTTTTCCTTAGCATTGGCAAAAAAAATTTTAAAAATGGAGAGGTTTCAGGGCTGAAAGTGGAGTTTATTAAACGGTAAACTGCACACCTCAGTGGTTCAGGCTGAGTGGGGTGTTACGGTGTGATCCCACTGCTGTTCATTTCCATTTATCTACCTTCATCAGCCATTATGTGTTTTCCAAGGGTGTTAAAGTTACAGGCATGCACTGCAAAACAAGCACCTTAATATGGAAGCATTCCACCACACTACAATTATTAAAAAAAAGTCATAAAAAACTAAAATGCCACTGTTTTAATCAAAATTTAACATTGATTAAACAAAGCCAAAGAACTGGGTAGATTTTTGCAAACGAAGGGCAGCGCTTTGCAGCCAAATGGCATCCTACTTTGTTCTGGTTTTAATTAATTCAACACCCTGAATACACTTTCCCCCATGCAACCTTGTTTCCCTCACCACACAAATTCCTAATAAAGCTTGAATATGGCGTCCTTCTTCAGGCTGTGCAGAAATGTCAGGGCAGTTCTACAAACCAGCTATATGAGCATAAACATTTTAAAACTCCACTCTGGGGGGGGAGATC
>JBAMHV010000024.1:5842503-5856575 GCA_037177535.1 Pseudomugil gertrudae
TTACTAAAAGTGAGCCTTAATAGCGTCTGTATGAATAATATTATTACCCAACAGCACAATAATCCAGGGGCTACATATATATATATATATATATATATATATATATATATATAAATAAATAAGAGAGATTTAAATGGCCAAATGATTTAAATAATAGACATGTCTTCACATAGTCCAGCTGCTCATTTCTTTCTTTTCTCCAGCCATCCCAGTGCTTCACTCTAGTATAACTACCTCAGCCTTTTCTCGCTCTCCCCTTCCTTTAAAACTGTCTTCTTGACAGCCACCCTCCCATGGAGACCATTTCTGATGAGGGTTTGGCAAAAGGTAGACGGATCAACTTAAGGGCCAGGTGCATCTCACGGATCATGCCTCAGGTCTCTGCTGGATCCCCCCCACACACACACTTTCACAAAAATCCCTTTCTGACACGGTTCTCCTCTTGCATTATTTAAAAAAAAACTGTTTTATAGTGATACTACTATTTATAAACTTATCTGCCATCCCTGCAGCACATTTGGTAGGTCAGGTTGTCTGGAAAAAAAGATGCCACTAATTGGTTGTCTGAATTACCCCAATGCATGATGGGATGTGCTACAAAACCATGGAAACACAATGACATTTTTACTGTTTTACTTTGAAATAAATCACCAGAATGTCAGTGGATATGGATTTGAGCACATCTCCATCCTGCCTTGTATTTTTGCTGGTGGTATAATGGTGTAGGGGGATATTTCCTCGATACCTGCTGATGTCTTTCCCTCTATGACCACAGTCTGCCATCTTCAGATGGCTACTTCCAGCAGGATAATGCACCATAAAGCATCAAATCATCTCACATTTCTTGAACATGGCCATTAGTTCACTGTACTCCATTTTCACTACATCTCAATCCAAAACAAACCTTTAAAACGTTCTTACTAGCAAAAGCAGTGGCCTAATAAAGTTGCCTTTAGTTAAACAACCCTACTATTTTTCTCTAAAATCTACTAATATAATTGTTTTTTGTCCATTTCTTTTCCAATTTCCCTTCCTAAACTGTGAAGAAAATAAATCCAAACCCAGAATATCGTAAAGTGAAGTTTTTTTTTTATCAAAAACATTGATTTTAAAGAAGCTAGAGCAGGTCTGGAGCACAGCTGGATACTGTGGTTTTTAGGCAAAGTTAGTGCAAATAGATAATAGACTGGATCTGTGCCAGTGCTGGTCTCACTCGGGAACCAGTGCTCTGCTCATGTGTTTTATGTTCCCCTTGAATACTCCTGCCTCAAATTAATGGGTCATTAACAGGCTTCTGCAAAAGATCCATCCATCTGCATCAGGTGTGCAAGAGCAGGGACGCATGCAAATCATCCGAGGACCAGGATTAGAAAACACTGGACTACAGGATTTATTGGGGACTATTTTAAGTGATAGATTAATAAACATTAGTTGTTCTTCTCAGTATTCATACTAGTGAAAGTCCCTTAAAATAAACTGCAGTGTAAATAGCTCACGCAGGGCTCATGCTGTAACATTGTAGCTTCATAGCACAGAGGTTAGTGAAATAAACTAAACACTGATTGTGTTCTGATGTATTTAATCCTAATAAAGAAGTGAAGGAAAAAGAACATCATCAACCTTTAGATTAAAGGCTTCATTGTTTTTAAAAAACAATTTTTCACCCTTCAAAACTATTTTATGCTCTTCATTGAGAAAAAGCTTAAGGTAATGATGTTCTTGAATACACTTCTGTCATCCTCAAAAACCTGGAACGTGTGTGTGGGCTTCAGCAGCTATGGATATGTCACTTGGTGATGACGCAGGGAAGCAGAGAAAATCTGGCATATAAGCAGAAATTGGCCCTCAGGCCCTCACTTTGTAACATTAACTTGGAAACATACATCCGAGTCACAGATCATAAGAGTTAATGGAAGAAGTATAGTGTCAGCCGTTATGCAAGGCTGCCTTTAGATTTGCTCAGTGGCATTAGACATCTCGAAGCTGCGTTTGTGTGCATTTTCCTGCGATTGTGGAGCAGTGCCACCGTGCCACATAACGGCAGAATAAAGCATCAGCCTGTAAATATGATTTATGGTAATTGAAGCCAGGCAGCCATCAATGCACACATGATGCTGCAGCATTTTAAATGACTGAAACAATTTGTCTCGTAAAGCAGGTAATAAGTTTGGCGAGTTGATGGACTCGATTCCTGCCTTTTGATGCTGACCACGCTTCCTCCACCTCTGACCGCTCAGACCGTAAACCAGCTGTCTCCAAAACACACAAATGAGATGCAATGTGATCATAAAGGATGCACCCGAAGCATCAGAGGCAACAGTACAGTTAACTGAGGGTGCAGTGAAGATGATAAACCACACCTTCCTCCCATATTTTCCTTTTCTTTTCAACTGCATGTGCGATAAACTGCCAGTCACCGAGATAGTGACATGCATCATTTCTCCTGGGATACACTATAGTATTTATAAAGTGAGGAAAAGAGGAGGAGGAGGGAAGGAGATCTCTCAAATAACAAAACCACATGCCTCCACAGTGACAAAAAGATCCATTAAGCGGCAGAGAAGTGCATCGTCGTGCACTTAAAACCACACCGGAATGACACCGAAACCCCACAGCACAAACAGGAAAAAAGCCTGACAAACCTTTATCCATTTAAACCATTACCCCACACAGGTCCCACAGAAGCGTAACCTTTAAAAACTGAATGCTTGCACTGGAATGCAGAACATTTTCTAGAGGGAAATAAATAAATGCATAAATAAATAAGCAAAGCACTCATCGGCTGACAGCGAGGAGCTGATGCTCTAGATTCTATCGAAACCCATCCCCTACCTATGAGTTAGAAAATCACATTAATCCCTGCAAAACTCCAGCGATGTTACTCGCACCAACACTATCTCTTCGTCTATCTTGTTTCCTCTTCCTACCCTCAGATTCCCATGCACAATTCCACCTGAAAGGAAAAAGTTTCCAAGTATGGACTGCTGAATATGCAGTAATCAATACCGAATTACGATTTGCTCAATGCATCGATTACATCATCAGCAAATCCAGCATCAACCTTTTGGCTTTAAGCGAATACAAATCATTTTAAAGGCGTCGACATTCTTATTGTGAACCTTATTGCATGCTGATATTAGCATTTAGCTCAAAGCAGGCGTCATTAAACCCGAAGACCTCGATACAAAGTCATCCATATGCAGTGCCATGTTCCGCGGTAGTTAATTTGGTTTCTATAATGCCACTGGAACAGGCACGAGAAGAGAGGAGCAGCGTTGGGAAGCGAGTGCATCAATCCCTCATAGCCCTCTGTGTCCTGTCAGAAGTAATGAACTGAGAGCTTGTGATTTGGCTGGAGGAAAGCAGGGCTACTGTGTGAATCAGCTCCAGCCTGGAGGGCGTTCAAAACAATTTGCACACAGATACAGGCATCATTTGCTTGCATTAACAGTTTTTCATATTTACCCAGAATGTTCATTAGTAGATAGGTAGTGGGGAAAATCTTAAGAGCAAGTTAGGAACTACTCCATTAAGTCCAGGTAACGAAACCGCTTCACAAAACTGGCTCCTGCTCACAGAAAGCGTCTGTACTGGGAATGTGGGGTGGCGTCTGTGGATGTTAATCTGTGACTTGCCTCTTCTTTTCATATTTGCTGGTGTCTCAGCCAGTGCTACTCACACCGAGCCAAGATCGCTGTGACAAGAAAGGGAATGGGCGAAATAAAGAGATGAAATGTGAAGGAAGAGAGGAGATAAAAAGGTGAAAACGAGCAAAGCAGGGCAGGGATTATTTTATTTATTACTTTCATTAACTGTCGATCTGTCCATCAAGTCAGAGGACCGAGGCGTGTAACGATGAACATAAGACATCCTTTTTGGCGAGAGTGGGTGTGTGAGGACTGAGTGAGAGTCTCTGTGTTGTGTCAGCTGCCATCTGTGTGTCAGAGCACATCACAGAAACTGTGAGGCCTGCGCCCACACCTCCTATATCACCTCGCTGACTGTTGGGCACCAACAATCGCTCATACCGCACGACTCCCCACAGCATCTTTTTCCTCAGCTTAGACATTTTCCCTACATTTCTACTTGCATCACACGTGGTTGCCTTGTTTTGTTTACACCTGGTATTTCATTATTGCTAACTGCACGAGTTACAAAATCTGTGTTAATGACATTTGACATGTAATTTGACCGTTTATCAAGCTTTTCTGTGTTTTGTTTCCTGTTCAGATACATTTTCTGCAGTAGTAACTTGCTCTAAATCAGCTTTTGCCTCACTATTTCACAACAGACAGCTCCGAATTGTCAGAGGAAAACAAAACCAGCAGCTTTGTGACAACTAATTTGAACTCGTTTGCATTCACCTCTGTTCAGCATGATGGTTTTCTCTGCGTGCGACAGCTGTTTGTACCTGCGTTCGCTCTCCTTGAGTTGCTAATCAATGTCTGATGGTGAAATCCACCGAGCCCTACCTGGTGGAGAGACGGCTCAGCTCTCTTTGGCATAGTGAGCCCATCATTTTACTGCCATGCCTAAAGCATCATGAATGGAGCCATTAAAGATATAATAACAGTTGTGTCTTATTCAAACACACGGAGAGTTTTGCCAAGTTAGAATTTTGTGCTAGCTTAAAAACAAGCAGAAAATTCGAGCGTGCATATTAAGTTGCCATAATGCAATGGCTTTGCGAGTAGCCTACTTAGCTACAACTTCAGAGAACTCTTACCATACATCATATTAAAATTAAAGTTAGTAATTAAGCTGTAGAAAACAAGTAGCAAAACAAGTTAAAGGCAGTTGCTTATGTATCTAGTCATACTAGCCAAACATGCTAACAAAACTACACAAGCTACCAAAAATAACTCTTTAGCCGAACATGTTTATGTTTTAATCAACTATTAAAGTGATTCTTTCAAAACTATAATATTACGTTAGTAAAATATTTGATCAAGTAGTGTTCATGTTGTTTCAAATGAATGGGTTTGTTTGTTTATGCTAACTATTTAGCCATTTGGCATTGAGCTACTCCGGTTATTGTTATAAAAAGAAATTGATTTTGACGAGTTGCTATGCGTTTATTAAGACCCTTAAAATTGGCTTATGTATTATAATATACATATTAGCAAATGACAGGTGCAGATTAGCAGCCACATTAAAAATTACTGTGTAAATGGGTACATAAAGAAAAAGCATATACACACTTTTAGTTTTAAGGAGTCACTAGATTAGAAGGGTTTAGGAGTAATACTAAGTTTTGCCGAGTGGAAAATGTTAAAACTTTTGAAACAAAAGTTATATTTTGAGGAAAGTTGTCGCATCTGACAAACATCAAGTGCTAAAAAGAAACAGGTTTCATCTTGATGCTCACTAGCAGCCTCTTTGGTGTACTGATTTGTAGTGCTGTGGGCGATTCCTCAACTCTCCTTTGCTATGATGAGTTATGTTCATGATGAAAACAAGTATGATGAAGAGAGACATCGAAACAACAAAAGCAGGCACCATATGCTAGTCTGATGAATCCTCAAAGGTTTGAGTAATTGCAATTACTAATACTAATGCAAAGTTTATGCTCATTGTTTTTGATCAGTAAATGAACGATACAAATGAGGTGTCTGCAGTGATACGGATACTGCATTGATCTGCCATGGTGACAAAGGAGTTAAGCCAGAAGACGAAGCCGTGAATTACCAGTCAGTTTATGTTTCTACCCTTAGTGTCATGAGCTTTGTAGTGACTGAAAGAACAAGATCGTAAACGTGGCTGAAATGAGTTTACTTTGCGGGCTGGCCAGGCTTTCCCTTTGAGATAAAGTGAGACGTTCGGTCCCCCGATAGAGTAGATCTGCTGCTCCTCTGTGTTTAGAAGAGCCAGATGAGGTGGCTCGGGCTTCTTGCACCCCCTCGACACTTTCTTGGTGAGATGTTTGGAGCTCGCCCCTGCGGGAGGAGACCCCGGCAAAGCCAGAGGACACACTGAAGGGATTATATGGGTCATTCCACCAAATAGGTGCTATTTCCATGTTGCAAATAGAAAGAGATGGCTAAATCCTGCTACTGATACTTACTATACTATACTATACTTATTCGTTTTATTCATAAAATGAGTAAAAGAATTGAAGGTTGATAGTGTGGGCTTCCTGCTTAGGCTACTGCCCTCACGTCCCGACCCTGAATCAAATGGATGAATAGACAGTTGTTTGTGCAGAGGTGGATCTTACTGAAACATATCAAGGAGTTGGTGCTGGAATGACTCTAGTCTCTCCTTCAGCAGATCTGTATGCAGCCTGTCCAGGATAATACTTTTTTTTTTCCATTTGTTGCTTATTTTTGCTCTTCATCTGTTAGTTTTGGGGACTAAGCCACACTAGAAAGCTTCATTTTGTAGATAAAGTAGAAAACAGTTGAAACCTTTAACTGTAACAGAGCAGTTCTTACTCATACTACAGGACAGAGAAAAGGGTATATTCACATTTATCTGGAAAAATAATATTGAAAATATAATTTCACTATCTTGACTCATCTTGATACCCACGGTAGAAAACAAAATAATTACATTTTGTAGATCCACTCTGCTAACGGTGCATTTTCACAGTAAAGAGTTAAAACAGATCTGCAGTATGTATTTCTACATTAATTTCCCTTAGGTTTTATAGACACATAGCTCATGTGTGGCATACTGTACATGTTTGCTGTCCACCAGTGCTCTCATTAAGTAATGACATTTATTGATGTGTTTGGTCCATGATGAAGGTCACCAGTTACTTCTTTCTATATAAAAATGCACACATACACACAGCTGATGTGGTCATCTGTAAGGGGTGAAAGATGACCTATAGTCTCCCGATGCTCCTCTCTGATGTTTTGCTCTGGTAATTTGTTAGATACTGGGGTTTAAAACACATGGTCAGCACTAGAATGAACAGACATGGAGGTAATAGCTTTAAAAATGCATGGACTGCAGCCTTTATCCAGGTCCCTGCTGCACAGTATTACACATGTACCATGACACACATTTCAGACATATGGATGCGTGTTTATGTTTTGCATGAGACTGAGCTGAGTGGATTTAGTCTGTAATGTTAATCTATGAAAGCTTAATTGAATCGAGTTGCTGCACGCTTGCTTACTTATTTTTGCAACTGTAAATTGGAAACTGCTTAATGTTTGTTAACTGTATTTAATTCGGTAACTCAGCATCAACACAAACAGGCAAAGCCAAGCAAAGTATGGAGAAATCCACTGATTTGACCTTTGAAACACTTTCTCACTTATCAACTCCCCGATTGCCCTAATTTTCCTCAAGGGCAGCACAGTTGTGCTTGATATTTGCCCACAGTACACACATCTAACTGACTGTGTGTGATGACATCTGGGGATCTGACGGAGTCTTGCTCTCCGTATGGATGGCCTGGGAGCATGCCTCTCTAACAGACTGAAGTCAAGGTCATTCAATGGATGTGCATAAAACACTCTGCTGCCATCACTGTTGGAGAGCACACACACACACACACACACACACACACACATCTCATTAACTCTGATAGATTACAGCACATTTCAGGCTAATAACAGGCATATATGTACACACCATGCTTAGACGCACACACTAACCAGACTATAGGAGCACATACAAACACAGATGGACATAGAGCCGCCACCTCAGTGTCACCTTCAGCTAATCCTTAAGAGACAGGGAGCAATCCATCCACTGGCCACACAGATTTACCCATAATCCCTGAAAATGAACCGATTCAGAGTACAACTTTTCTTTCCCAACGCCTCTGCACACGTAGCCACACAGACAGACATATTCTGCTTGTGGATAACACTATATATGCAATGCGACCACTCATGTAAACTTAAAAAGGCACCTTGAACGACCATCAGGAGGAGAAGTTAAGGAGCCATGGTAATCGTGGGTGTGTGCGTTTTCTTCAGTGTCTATGAGTGTGTGTGTGTGTGCAGGTTTAATTGGATGGGAATGTCACGTAGGACAGGGGACATGAGTGCTGCTGGTGTTGTAGGTCGTACACCAATTACTGCTCCTTCACTCTTCAAAATGAGATGGGAGATGGAAGGCTGAGACCTCACTTCATTACCAAAGCAAGCCTCTGTGTTGATAGCAGCCAAGTAGGGCATCACTGGGAGGGGGAGGGGGGTTGGAGGGGGTGGATGGGCATGGTTGACAGTGTGGCATTTAGTTTTCTTTTCACAATGAAATCTACAAACTCAGACATGGCTGACGTGTGTGTACAGGAACACAAAAAGCATTGATGAGTGTGCACATTTACCATCAATTAAAGTAGACTCTGCAGCTGCTGGAGGAACTGCAGCAGGATGGCAGAACCTCCCCATCTCCTCTGATGCTGATGACACGTTGAAACGTAAATTCCTACAGTTATGCTTGCAACCCTGAATCGGCCTAACTGGTGTTAAAAAACACAATGAATGAGTGAACGCTACAGTTATGCTTTTATATTCCTGCTGCTAGTGAGATTTTCCCAGTTTATCTTTAAATAGGTGATCGTCTGCGTTGCTTTTTTAGAGGTTGTAGGCGGTTGTTGACTGGTGCAGAAGTTAAATTGTTGGTGCAATTCCCGCTGTTGCTTTCCATCTTTTATACCTTTGTCTTCATTTTCACATTCCCCCTTCCTTTGTTTCCCCCATTGTCAGGTGCAGCATAAACACTGCAATAACAAAAATAAAGAACAATACTCAAACATCAAGGGGAGCTTTAAATCCACAAAGCTCCCCTTGGGAAAGGAAATATGACATGGCACGACATGGCAGCCAGTCCGACCCTCTGCCTGCCACGATGCTGGACAGGACAGGTGGGAAAGAAAAGGAAGAAAGAAAAAGGTTTGTTGATTACCAAATGTCTACCAGCTGTGAGGTCTGACTGGTTTTTAGGGTTGCCATGGAGAAATTAAGAGCCAGATTTGTTTTGAGTCAGCCTCAGATCAGGCAGAACAGTATATATAAACCCAGGTTAAAGACCCACTTGTTCTCAGTGGCATTTTATTAGTAGTTATTTTAAGTAGGCATTTTATAGTTTATATCTCATGTTCTTTTTCCTTTCTTTCTTTTAAATTATGCTTATTTTCTGATGTTCTAACATCTCTGTAAAGCACTTCGAATCACCTTGTTGAATTGTGCTGTACAAATAAACCCCCCGTGCCTCAATCAGAAAAGTTTACTCAAATTTGTCCTAAATGGCTTTTTAGTAATAGACAGAAAGCAAAAGTGTAAGCACCACAAGGATCTTCCCCCACGTGCACCTCGGTCTGATGTTTACGATTCTTTTGTAAATATGTGAAAAAAAAGAGTGAAAACAGAGAATTACCTGCTTCCTGGGGAAATCCTGCACTCTTTTTATACTAGAGTCCATGGAGCCTGTATGTGTTCCTGTCACTTTGTGACATTTTGCACAAAAACTGTATCTGTTGATTTAGAGACATTTTGCGACTCAGTGGTGTAATTTTCCTGGAAAATTACCACTACAGAGTTCAAATTGTGGGTGCTGCTGCAGGTTAAAAAGGAGATTTTCTGAGCAATTTTTGAGCTTTTCTTCCCTCGGTTGAATTTGAATCAAATTTTAGGTGTAAAAAAAGATGTGGTTTTATCTTTGTAGCACCAAAACATGAGAGCCAGCCCAAGTTACAACCCACTATATAATCAGCATCAGTCCAATGCATATTGGTATACAAAGCCAATTCATAGAATAATTGCAGAGCAAAGTCATACAACAGATTCAGCTGAAGAGCATTCAGTCCTTTCATTTCAGAATCTGGGTAAACCTGTGATTATTTCAGGATACAATGAACATCCGAGTAAAGTAAAACAGCAGCTGTTACAAAGAAGAGACGATTATGTTGGCATTGTAATCATCTGTCTACACTGAAAAATATGAATATAGTTTATAAACAATAAATACCCCCTCACATACACACACAAACTGATTAAATGGCTGATACTCAACCAGCAATGCATAAATAATATAAGTATAAAAAATAAAGGGGTTCTAACTATAATTCGTCTGACCTTGAGGAACAAACTAATGCAATAAATGAATAATTACCTGTAGTCATGACCTGAATTAAACAACAGTAAGGAGTGGAAGGGGTTGTAAGTTCTTTTTACACATGTATGGATACACATGCCTGCGAGTGAACACAATCGGAAATAGCCGCGTGCGCTTAGTCTTTATTGATGTCAGCACCCTCACCTTGGCTGTACGCACACAAACACACCCACACAGGACAAATCTATATATAACTAACCCTCCCATCTCCAGTGTTGATCCCTCTCCCCATGTGCCAGGGAAGTGCTGTGTCTGGATATTGGACAGGGTTGCCTGGGCTTTGCAGCAAACCAACTGCCAACCACCCTGGTGTCATCTGTCAAAGCCTAACCACTAATAATTAGCCATCAGATTTCCGCTTCAATCTGACGAGTGGACGACATTGAGGACGTTAGTAAGATAAGGGAGCATATACACTGAGAGATCAAGGGCATTTTAAGTGTGTGTGTCTTTTGGGGAATGAAAGATGGAAGGTGATGGGGAGTTGGGGGGGAGAGCAAAAAGAAGGCGAGAGAAAAATGGCTTGCTTGTTGGTAAAGGCTGAAAATTGTCTGAAGTGCCAGCCCATCGTTTATCAGCGAGGCAGAAGCACATGCTGCTCATACCAGTCATTACCTGCAGTGTCTCTCTGCCTTTCCTTAATACCGTCCTCGAGCACACCTGCTGCCACTTGCTGATGTCTCTCTATAACTGCACACACACACAGAGGCTCGCACACACCTCATATGCGCCATCTACCTCCATGTCTCCAGGACCCCAGTGCCCCATTACAAGACAATGAAGGGTAGACGCTGTCTTTGCTGGAGCATGTCAGACAGATATGACATCACTGGCCTCACAGGCCCCAAATACACCCATCATCTCCCTGCCCACCTAATCAGCACCGAGAAGAGACAGAAGGAGCAATGGTGCAGAAGGAGCAGGACAGGTTGGAGATTGCGGTTAAAAGAAGAAACCAGGGGGAGGATGGAGAGAGATGAGCAAGCATGTATGGTGGGAGTTGTGAAAATCTGCCTGATTTGGGCTTGCTGGGATTTTGCTGGACCCTCGCAGTTACTGACAGATTTGGAGATGGAAAGTGACAGTCTATAAAACAGGAAATGCTGTTTTTTTTTACCTGTCAACACATGACACTGACATTCATGTCAGCACATATTTTAAACAAAACACAGTCACTACAGCGGTTCCTACATTCCTAGCTTTGTACATCACACACAGCACATTCTGACCCAAAACACCATGCAGTCCTAATGTTACTATACTAATGGATTACACAAAGGATGGTGAGTGTGAGGAGGAGAGAGTGGAAGTGGGAATAGGGGGGGCAGTGAAGAAGGCAGTGTCTTGGGAAGAGTTGGAGGGTGAAGCAGTGCCTTGACAGCACAGTAGGGGCCAGCGCTGTGAAGTTGGTTAATCCTGAGGAACGGGGATTAGCTCTACAGGGGGCCACTGCCAGAGTGGGAGGGTTCTGGGAGCCTGTTGTACCCCCATCGCAGTGCCATGCTGAGTGGTTGCCCCCACCCACTCCTTCAAAACTAGCCCCAGGCGCTGTGTGACCGAGTGTGTGGAAGCAGATCGGTGCAGAAACACACGGACATATAAAAAGCATTAACAGCAGCTCATCAGTTCATTATTACCACAGAGAGGCTTGGTAGAAAGAAGTGAGGGCGTCGAGCCCATTGGTTCCAGTATGTCTGATGGTGCGCAGCTCACAGGCCCACCTGGAGCTCCTGCATCTTCACTCCCCTCTCATCTTCTCCGGTTGTTTCTGCGCTGCTAAACTCTACTTGGCTCCTTTCTCTCTGCTTCATTCTCTCTAGACTGTTTTGCTGCAGGGCCCCAGACCCCTGGAGATGCAAAGCTGCAGGATGCCCTGTTGATATTCCCATCATTACCCTGCTGCATATTTACCCAATATCTCCAAAAGAGAGTGCTGTTGGGCAGGAAGCTACAGCGGACAAAGAAGGGCCTTCATTTCCAAGTCCTTGAAGCGAGACCGCTGCCTGTGAGCCCACATGCAATGACCGTGTTTCAAATCTCTGCCTTTCATTCTGTTCAGGTTCAGAGTATTATACCTGAAAGTGAATGGTAGTATGCATTAGCTGTGATCTCTCACTGGCTGCATTACAGGTTATTTTAACTCATACAGGCAAACCCTGCCTCACCACCTTACGGTTCAAGCCTCCGACGTCCTGCAAGTGCAATGGTTTCACCCCTGCTGACCCAAGAAAGTAGGCTGTTTTCAATGGCTGACAACCACAGCATGTTCACCACCTGATTCTTAATGACTTGCTAGTTAAATGTAGAGCCCAGAAACAGATCAAACTGTGTTCATACTGAGATGTGACAAACCCTCCTTTTGCTGGAATCTCCATCACACTGCATGTTCTGAGCCATGCTTTTGATGATGAAATTTCCCCTGGAGCTTTTTGACGATCCTTCACCAGGTCGAAGCATTACAGCCGACCTCCTGCGGGAAAACTAAACCGCTGGTCATGAAACAATCCATTATGCTATTAAAAAAAATACAGGCCTAATGGAAAAAGTCAAACTGGTGAAACAGATGGAAGGTGACTGGGGCAGTAAAGGATTGTTAAGATAAAAACACTGGTTAGATCAAACTAAAGCTGACCACTACAGAGGAGCTTAAGGCGCTTTTCCACTAGTACCTACTCTACCCAACCTTACAGCGTGATGTCCACAGGCTGGCGTCCATTGATTGGTCTGATGTGATCCAGGGTGTTTCGTCTTGCCCTCCGACAACTTCTCTTGATTTGTTCCATGAGTCTATTTCCCACGAATAACCATAATCCGAGCCCCAGGTAAAAAGTTACCAGGAAGTCTTCTATCTTCATGTCGGTCTTCTTCTATGGTATTTGTCTTCTTCTGTGGTTTTCTGCAGACTCCGCACAAAGCGTCTAGAAACTCTCGTTGTGCGGGGGACCCTCCCACATTAGAGGATCATGACTTGTAATGAAAAAGCAGTCCAGTACAATATCGTACTGCCCGGGCCGGTAGAGTCGCGTAGGTACTGATGGAAAAGCGCCTAAAGTGATTACTGGGTACACCCTGGACAGGTCTCCAGTCCATCACAGGGTAGAAATAACTTATCATTAATCAAGTAGCAGATTGTTTTCTAACAGGTTAACCAAAGCCAGTCCCAGAAGCAACACTAACTCCATCCTAAACTGCTCTGATGTGGTCTTTGCTTCTTCCAGATGCTCCACATGAGAAGCAGCAATGCTGGTTCAGTTCATGAAGATCCATTTTTTTTCTATTTGCTATGACAAAAATATGCTTCCTCTTTGTACCGCGGAGGAGACTGTGTCATTATTAAGCTTTACTGTGTTATTTAAATGATCATAACCTCTGACATTTCCCATATTTCCTTCTAACTGACTGTTTTTCCCAGCATCCCACTGCTGCCACTTCTTTACTTTTCCACAAGATGTTGCTTAAATTTAGCTCTTTATTCAGCTGCAGTTCAGGAAGGCATTACACCTGTACAGCACACAAGCAGCCAACTGATGCAACATGCAACAGTGTTTACATGTAGGGACATTATCACCATGGCAACAGAAGTTTAATTTGTTTTATTCATTAACATTCAAACTCATAAGTTTTCCATTCATACCTGGTTTAAATGGCCTTTAAGGCCCACACATGACAGAAATATTTTTATCTTTTACAAAACGTAACGATAGAATTGAAATAATCTTATTAACTCGTGATTTGTCAAACTTACTTTGTAATCTTTTTCATATCTGTTAGGAGGTAAAAAATCAACATTTTAAAGTGACGCAAAATATTTCTTTCTTTCTCTTTTACTCCCATCTAGATCATGATTAAATACACATCCAGACATTTTGGGATCCTAACCTGGTTTACAAATAGTCTAAACTAAATCAGAGAAGATTGTGTGGGGGGGGGGGGGGGGGGGGGGGGGGGGGGGGGGGGGGGGGGGGGGGGGGGGGGGGGGGGGGGGGGGGGGG
>JBAMHV010000024.1:5856675-5879218 GCA_037177535.1 Pseudomugil gertrudae
CCATAATCCGAGCCCCAGGTAAAAAGTTACCAGGAAGTCTTCTATCTTCGTGTCGGTCTTCTTCTATGGTATTTGTCGTCTTCTGTGGTTTTCTGCAGACTCCGCGCAAAGCGTCTATAAACTCTCATTGTGTGGGGGACCCCTCCCACATTAGAGGATTGCGACTTGTAATGGAAAAGCAGTCGAGTAGAGTATAGTACTCCCGGGCCAGTAGAGTAGTGTCGCGTAGGTACTAATGGAAAAGCGCCTTTAGTATTCTCTGCGAGGATGGAAATACACAATCGCAAGCCTCAGCACATCTTACAACGCCTTATGTTTCCGTGCATCCATAGATGTGCTGAAGGCTGGGGTTTACTGGGACGGTTTGTCACAACATATTTTACGCAGGCATTCTAAAAAAGGGAAGTTATTTCAGTTAGAGAAGTAATGCAAAAGCCTTGTATCTCCTCAGCCTTGTTAGCCAAACAGTACAACATCCCTGATGAGAAATGCTAGATGCTCTACTCAGTGTCATGTTGCTAACAGTCTTCATGCAATATTAACTTGCAATAGAGCTTGGAAGATTCACAAACCTTTGCACTGTTGGCAATAAATAAAACAAAACCAGTTATGATTGACGTATCATTAGATACCCATGAATTATTCAATATCTACAATCATATTGGTTTGCCAAAGGATCAACATGCTGAGGAGCATGCAAGCCCAGGGTACCTGATTGCAAGTTAAAAGCCTTCTAAACTAGCCTGCTTCTTTCTCTGAAAATCTGTCAGTCATTAGTGCAGAGAGCGGTGACGAGAATAAGCCTGCTCAGTCCTCTGAGTGTTGATTTGGACCTCCTGCTGCTCCCAAAGAAAGCCGGTATCCTACTTGCTCTGAGATGGCTCTGATTGAAGACATAATTGTGATTGTGGGTGAATTTCACAGTTACGACCGTGAAACCCTCACTGAACTGGATGGAGAGACGGGGAGCGAGGAAAAGCACAGAAGACTGCAAATTAGATGTCAAGACGCTCAGAGCCAGAGCAGGAAAGGTGAGAGCCCCTGGCTGGTCTCGGCTAATGTATGCAAACACAAACACAAACGAGTGTTTGTTTGGAGGCATAAAGAAACTTACGGGAAGTTTTTCTGCAACTTATGTTTAAAAAAAAAACAGCATTATCATGACACCCAAACTGAGATCTGACACATCCTATTATCTACGTCTGGTTTTTAGCCTAACCTCTGTTTAACATATATTTACATGCTAACAGACATCTTAAATGGAAATGGAAGTTGCAGATGAAGATATTTTCCAGCCGGGATATCAGGATTGCTGAGAAGGTTTAACGCTAACTGTTCATAAAACCTAGAGATGCTTTATATAATGAACTACTTAGAGAAATAAACCAAAACTAATAAGAGTTAACTGGTGAAACAGGTAGAAGTTTGTTTTCAAGACAGCTTTTACAGATAGAAGGGACGATATCTTTGATTAGCTTTTTTGTTAGCACGTTCTAAAACAACGAGATAACCAAGGTTCTGTACACTAACAAGAGATAAAATATGAGTAAAAAGGGTACTAAATACAAATAAAACAGGCAACAAAGATGCATGAAACTAATATTTAACAAGAAATACATGAACTTAATCCAATTGAAAGCTTTAAAGTCTTTAAATGAGATTTGTAAATATCCATTATAGGTGATTTCTAAATATGAAGGGAGAAGCTGTTCCACAGTTAACAACAAGCACTAAGCTCTAAAAGGATTAAAAGCGTAAAGTACGGATAGATGGTAAAAAGTAAAAGTTCATTAAAAACCCTTTAAATGTGACATGAAGCGCTTTAAAACCAGACTCATACACACCATGACCATGATCATTGAAAATATCTGAAGCTGGATTTAAAAAACTTTCCTAGATATAAGACAAAATATAATCATAGATAACAAGACTGGGCCAATCGTCTCAACACGTTGTTCAGCATGGATTGGGGCATAATGTCCAGGCTAGCAGGTGTTTAACTTTTCCACCCATTCAGAGAGAATGACACTGGCCCAATGAGGTCAAAAACTGTTGTATACATCTGTAAAAATGATTAATTGTGAGTGTGTGAAATTATTTTAGACCTGTGAATCTTTCAATGCAGGATAACCAACAAAACCAGAAGCTGCAAAAGAAGCAATAATAGTTAACAGTATGAAATAAAACACAAGGTCTCTGGTCATTTTATAGACAGTATTAGTAAAGTATTTAGCTTTACCTGCCTTAAAAGCCACTTGCAATTTATCCTTCGTCTATTTATGCTCAACTCTCCTACACACTTATCTGAGAGCTCGGATGGCATCATTCAGCCATCCTGTTGTCTTATGTGCAAATTATTAGAACGGGAAGCAGTCCAGGGGGTATAGCGCTTGAGATTTCCATCACTGTAGCTTAGCAGTGTGTTTTGCAGAATGAAAAGAGAGGAGGTCAGTGTCTGAAGGCACGAGGTGCTGGGATGGAGATGGGGAGGAAGGATGCGATGAATGAAGAAGGGCATCTGCAGGTAAACAGGAAGACTTTGTAATGAAAGTTAAACCTTATCATCCAGTGAAGGTGAATATTAGGAGGAGACTCAAAGGTTTGTTGTGCATGAAAACACAGAACTCCACAGAACTTATTGCATTACTTTAAGAGGTTATAAAGGCATGAATGAGTCTGAACACGGCTATATGCATACATCCAATTTAACTGGACTAACCCAATCCAATTATGTATACATATAAAGGAATTAGTTATTGACCATACTGTGTCACTGTGATTCTGGGGAATTGTGTGAAAAATCATATGCAAAGTCACACAGACATCATCTGTTTACTGCTTTTATAAAGTGATGCAAAACTGAATCTGCAGAGCTGTGAAAATGCCTGTGCAGTGACGATATCCCTTTAATCAAGCTGAGCATGAACATTATTGGAAAGGAAATAAAGGTACGGTTCAGGCAAGTATGTGCCATAATGCTACGCAATACATTTGCACTTTATCTCCTCCACCGATGTCCAATGGGAAATTGGACCAATGGATGTTGCCTTTCTCACTGCTCACTGCTATACATCTGTATCTATATTTCAAGACTCCAGTTCATGTTTGAAAACGTCTTTTGAGGCAACTCTTCTATAAATAATGTACAGTACAAGTACGTGAATTAACTCTACAAATAAACGCAGGAACATGCTAAGCGTTTAAAGACTGCCTCTGTGTAGAAAAAACTCTTATCAATGTATGAGCCGAGCAAATCAACTTTTGTCGCATCACTTCTTGTCATTTCCTCGGCCTTTAGATACAATCCCCACCAGCCATCTGCATATCAAACAAGCCAGCCACACACATGCACTGATTAATGATTTGTGAATGTTAGCAACTCTCCATATTACAACTGCTCTTCAGATACGAGCAGTTCTTCCTCCTTGTGCACAAAAAAAGAAGGAAAAAAAAAAGGGCTTGAAACACTTCCTCTTATCTGCACTGGCCAGGATTCGCTCCCGCTATGGACCGGCTGCCTCCCTGTGGAAATCTACTATCTTTAGAGTTTAGGTCTAACGGTTAAAGCTGCATTAGAGCCATCTGATTCTCAGAGCAGGGCCACACCTGCCAAATCTGCTAGCCGGCTACAAAATTAAGGAAAAGATTTTATTGGGGCTGATTCGTCATAGCAGGTAAAGACAACCACTCTTAGAAACTGAAACTGATCGTAATATATTTTTCAGCGGTTTCTCCGCGTCGCTATAAAGATTTCAGTGATGATTCATGTGTAAACTCAGTCAGAAGATGACATTTTAATAGAAAAAAAGGCTTTCTGCATGCAAAAGCACACCCGAGGCACATGTGCGTAGGATGTGAAGTTAAAAAAAAACCAAACTATTACTTAATTTGTGGCTGTTCACGAGAAGAATTTGCTGTGCAGGTCATCATATAAGCTTCAGGGTGAAAATGTAGGCCATGTCAAATTTATGCATACCCCACATTTCTGCAATGAAAATACTGAGCTCCATTTTCTGAGACATAATTGTGCTAATGGTGCTTTTGGTCTCCTCCTTATTCCAGAAATATTTGAGGAATTAAAGTAGTGTTTATGAGCATTATGCCATTGCTGCTGTCAAGCCCTTCACCAAGCTGTTGAGGTTGTCGATGGTTTACAGCACCTGCCTTTCACGCCGATTTGACAGACCAGCTGCCTGTTGTTCACAAATCCTCCTTAATCTAGGAAATTGCTCATTCCTTCTCATCAAAACAAACATGAATACTGTATTAAGCTCCAGAGCTTGGAACGATGCCGACTCACACAAGTCGTTTATGCATTTTATCTTTGGATAAATGATCAACAAGAGCTCAGTCCATCACTTATAATAAACTCTCTGAGTAGTGTCTATGCTGCATTCCCATTCGGTCACAAAAAGCCTTGAGCAATACATTTTTACTCATGTATGGAAACATGGAGTGCTAGTAACATCGGTCAGGCAGAAAAATGTTTCCCAGCATCGTCTGCGATGAGAGTGATCATGTAAAAGGCTGTGTCACTGAAAGGAAACGGTATACTGTTCCCACAAGTAAAACAGTACGTGACTTTAAATGATCCTACATGCAACTAACTGTACGTGATGCATGAAAACAGTGACCCTGATCATTTAATAACCTCAACGTTAACCCAACCAGGGAGTGAAAACGATGGATTTACATTGACATTAGTGACTGATTGGCTGCGTGTAAATTCATTAATCCACCCTGCCTCCTGCCTCTCTATGATGGGTTTTGGTTTCTGAAAAGAAAGACTTAAGAGTGACATTTGTTCTGATGTGGCGACGATTATACAAGTCTTGTTTCCCTGTAGCTGCTCAGGAAGACAAAACCTTACAGGGCATCGTTTGGTGTTGTGATTAACAGTATGGGTCTATATGAGCTTCTTCTTTTAATTAAAGGACTTTGTAAAGAGTTTATTTAAGAGAGTAAACAAATAGTCATCTTAAATTACAGCCAAAGAGAGCATCTTAAATAAGATATAAGGGATTTTGGTATCTACGCCCTGTGTTGTGTTAAGTTCTACCCTTTGTCATTGTGCATTTACAGGCGCTTGATCTTTATCAGCAGGTCTGTTTGCAGCTCCAGACCAGTCTTTAGCACTTCTCCTGACAAACTATTTTTGTTATGTTAAAAATTAACAGTCGTCTCCATTCACATATTGGAGCATTTTTATTTAACTCAATCTGGTCAATTCAGTTATCGTCAATTGGACCAATGTAGTAAATCTGGATCCTAATGTTTTCCTTTACTTTATAATGAGGAAAATTCACTGTGATGTGATATCGGGTTCAAAAACAGCTATTTTAGGCAGTGGTATTTAAATGGATGTTCACTGACAGAAATATTAATCAGAGGTTCAAATCTGTGAAACAGACAGAACCTGCGCTTGAAGCATTGTCATGCAATAAGACAATATCACAAGGTTCCTGCACTGGCTTTATGCACAGATTGATTTTTATCGAAGATGCACCATAACAAATTCTGAGGAGGAAAAGACTCCCGGATATAAACAGCTTTGTTTACAGAAAGGTTAATATTTACAACCTTTGTGACACCCATTTCCTGCTGAATATATGTAGATGTTTTGATCCTCATAAATGCAGCTCACACTGCCAGGATCTACAAGCAGGTTAATCAATATTTCATCAACTACGTAGATGGTAAAGGCATTCAGAGCAGGTCAACACATTTTGTCAGTAAGAAAAAACCCAGGAGGCTACACTTATGATACATTTTAAATGGAAATTTCAATTATGAATAAAACATTTGTAATAATTTTCATAGTGAAAGTAGAACTTTAGTATAACACCCAGTTTGTTTTGACCCTCTTTAGAAAGCATAAAACATCCACAACCATTGTGTTTCCCAAATTATGTGTACGTGTTATACTCTCACGATGCAAAGTAATTTTGAAAAAACTAAATACAAGCTTAGGTTGCTTAGAAACAAACCTGTTGACAGTACCAAGCACCTTAAGAGTTAGCTTTTACATAATAACACAGGTGAAAACATCTCTGACGCTGTGTTACAGATGGCTCATTGTTAGCCGGAGAACCGTGCATTTCCCTCCCAATAAGAACCCAGAGTTGTGTGTGTGTGCTGGAGATTTCTCCCTTGCCTGGGCTACCTTCAACAACAGAGCACTGGAGCAGCAACGCCACACAGAAGAAGCCTCTGGTAGTTCTTGGAGAGAGGCAAAGTAGGTTAAAGTTTTATGGTGCTGGTAATTGAGTCCAGTTGCTGAGGGCTTTGGAAGAAGCTTCATGATTGCACAAAAACACACACAAGGGCGCAGTCAGAGAAACACCTACGAACACATAACACCGAAGGCACGCTCATCTCTTTGGAGCCAGGAATGCCCTGGATACGCCGACAGCCCTCAAATTAAGCAGCTCGGAGACAGATGAATCAAATGCGTTTCCATTACGGGGCAAATATTCCATCTACCCCCAGTCATAACGACACCATATAGCAGCATTTTAGGGAAATATCAAATTAGGCTGTTTCATTTGGAGGACTGTTGTGCATTGCGAACAGCTTTGGAGATCAATTGAGCTGCTAGGTAATGAGCGGCAGCGGCCTGCTCTAATATACTCAGTAATGTTCTTTTGATTGCTTTGGTTAATCTTGCTCTGCCATGCAAGGGGAGGTAGACACCCCCCCTCTTCCTCCTCCCGCTGCTGAAACACACTCATCAGCCCAGGTTGGAGGGAATGCAGAGCAGCATTACAAAATAAAACAAAACAAAAAAAAACCAGAAGCTTTATGAATCCAACTATTAACTCTGGATAATGCGTGTTCATGTTTTACGCCACCAGAAATTCATTAGTCTTCATTAGAACATGGCTCGTGTCAGCCTTCGTGCTAAAGGAGGAAACTAAGAAGACCCGGCTGAATAGGCCATCATGTGCAACCTTCAAATGAAGTGTTGGCGATGTGCTGGCATTGAAGTGGATGGAATCAGACACACTGTGCCACTCTGATCCCTGAAAGCAAATTCTCTCACTCCCAAACTAGTCAGAGGCGCTCTGTTGCTCTACAACGCTCACAGCTGGGGCCATTTAATATGCTCCGGCTCAGCCTCATTCCTCTGCACCCCTTGCTCCTTCAGAAAATGCTAACAAACCTGTCTGACCACTTTTGCAATATGCTGCAGCACACTATTGCACGCCACGCCATCTGCCATTTTTCACTGTGCAGTGTGAATATTTATTTACTCATAACTGTTGCTTAGTATCTGCCTCCTTCTGCAGGCCTATCCATGCACATGCTCAGAAATGGCAGCTGATCAGCAGTTATTGCTGGTAATTTGCATGACTTTTACCTCTCAACATGGTCCAGGTTCCCCGATACGCCCAGTCCTCCAATGGTGTACAGCTTGCCGTCATATACCAGGCTGTTGTGTCTGCAGCGAGGCACGGTCATCCGGGACACCAGATTCCAGTTATCCAGCAGGGACATATAGCACCACACATCAGCCACCATCACGCCTGACTCAGTGCCACCTGAATGGTAAAAGGAAGAATTATGAGATTTTTCCAGCAGCAAACCCCTGAAGCAATTTTGGCGAACATCTACTCATCTGATTATTAAAGGAGTACAAAGAAAAATCATAAAAAAAAAACATGGAAGTAAATGAATGAGGTAGTGAAGTAGAAGTAGCAATGAAGAAGTATAAACATTGATTACTGGTTGGATACAGGCCCTTCAGGCCTAAGCTCTTTATTTAAAATTTCCCCCTGAAAAACATCTTTAAATTCAGCTCCGCTGGTGTAAAGTCCAGCTGAAAAACCTTGGGAGAGTTATAAAAAAACACCAAGTTTTTTACCCTTCTCACCGAGCCTAAAAAGAAATAGAGAGGCAATAACATCCTCATCAGTGATGCTAATGTTACACCTGCTCCACAATTCTCATCCGCAGGTCTGCCAAACCAATCAAATCAAACCTCCATGGATCCTTCATCCCTCTGCATTCCTATTGGTCTTTTACTGCAAATCGTATAAGATGACTAAAAGCAGAAGTTGCTGGATGCAACTCTGGTTTTATGATAATGTGTGGAGATAAAGAGATAAAAGGGTTGACCTGACTGCTGTACAGGAAAGGAAGAGGACACCACAACATGAACTGTACAACTACATGGGTATAGCTACAGTGGAAATAGCAATGCACATACTGGTTGTTGTGTTTGCACCACATTAAATAGAAAATGTTCTTTTATTAATACCAAAAGGGAAATGAAAAGGATGATGTGTAAATAAATCGAACAAATTCATTGTTTGCCAAAAAAAGTGGTAGTAAATAAATAATAACAGATAAAGCTACGGGTGGATCATGCATATCATCCTAAAGGAATCCCTTCTCCTGGCACAGAGGGATTATAAGCATTATGAGTGAGACAGCCTGTTACATTTATGTGTTTACATATCTCTCTCAGCCAGAATACTGTTTATGTGTTCGTCACAAGTAAGTATTTTGAAGTAAATAACTAATAAGACATAATCTGACTTTGTAGCAAAAAACATTTTTCTCCTTTAAGTCTCTTTTCTACCATCCTTCTGTTTATTTACCTGCAGTCTTACCCGAAGCTGTTGGGTCAAAATGGAATACAAGATTTCTCTGTGCAATCAGGTGAAAGGGATACATTATTTTTAACTCTTAGGTTTTATGTGGGAGAAAATGAGAGATGATCTGGCCCTTAACAGGTGAATAAAAGCACCACATATTGTATATTTATTTATTTGATTACATCACAAAATGACCAAAAATCTAATTATTTAAACATATTTTGGTCAATTCAATGATTACAAGTATGCAAGTCCCAATTACGCAATACAAGCCCACATCATCACCCCTCCACCGCCATGCTTGGCACTAGGATTGAGGTGTTTGTGCAGATAAACCTTTCTTTTGTTATCCTTTGTGATAATCAGAATGATGGACATGAATTATCTGCCACCATGTTACTGCATACCTGAATGGTAGCGCAGCAAACTACACACACTTATACTTTCATTGAGATGCTCACACTAATAAAAATAAAATGCATTGGATCTGTTTGGCAGTGACAGCTTTTGGTTTTTACAAAAGCAGTAAAAGTGTACTTAGTTTTTTTTAACACTGTATCTGCATTATGACTAAGCTTTTACAAATAGCCCAATAAGTAAAATTGTTCTTCTGAGACTGTGTTTAAACCTCGCACAGACAAAGAGGAGTTTTATTATTGTTTGGAAAAATAAAACATTGGAATTCAAAGAACTTTCTCTTCTAATAACTGCACATACTCTACATAAAACATTCCTTTCTTTATAGACCTGCAGAGTATTCCGGTCCTCAGTCCTTGGGTAAATAAACACTCTTTTCCTTCCTTCAGTATGAACAGTGACAGACTTGAACAACTTGAACTAACTAAAAGTTGTTTGCTGCTGTGTTGACCAGTCAACCAGTCAGCCAAGAAAACTATATTCATTTCAGCTCTCTTCAAAATCAGTCCTGTTAGCTGTGTAGCTTGACATGTAACACCAGCCGTGACTCAGTGACCCTGTGCAGCTTGCGTGGAAGGTTATAAACCAGAGCTTTTGATTGGCTGGCTTGTACAGCGCTGATTTCCCCACTGGCTGTGTGACTCCCAGTGGACACATGCAGACCTGTTCCAATGCCAAACACAAATTTACATTTATATGAAACGAGCGGGAGAGGAAAGGTACATGCAGGACAAATCCTGTTGCATTTCCATGGTGCAATGTGAGGGTCTGAGTACCGTGCAAGATGCTTGCACAAATGGACCGCAGAGGGAGAAATTCAGTTTACCTCTGAAGGAGCGACTTAAAGGTGTCACGTAGAGGAAGTCACAGAGTGCACAGTGGGCTACTATGGAAGAAAATAAACTGCAGAACACTGCAGTAGCTGTACAGCCAGGCAGAGAAGAAGTCTAGTAAAAAGAAAAGCCTTCATAGAAGATAAACTAAAAAAACATTCTGCAAAAAACAAAGACTCCTCTGAAAAGAAAGACATCAAAGTTGGGTTGAGAAAAGCTTTCAAAGCAACATATGAATAGGTTGTGAGTTTGCCACCCTTTTAAAACACTAAATGTTTCATAAAAGTCACATGAAGTAAGCAAAGGACTGTGCAGGTTCTTTTTTCTGAGTCATGGTGGGCACATTGGAAAAATGTCCTCAATAAGAGATTATGAACATCAAACGTTAACTTTTAAAACGGAAAAAACAAAGTTTAACCACTTAAATTGCGTACTGGATGTTAAAGTTTTAGCAGTGAATTTGCCCCTTTATTGTCTTTCAGGAAATCAAGATCAAGAAGGCAGCCTCTGTCCTGCTGCACAAGCCCGAACAACTCCTTACTTCCTACTCAACACACAGCATAGTGAGTTCAGTCAGAGGCTTCTTCAAGAAGCTGTACGACAAAGTTACAGACAATCCTCCCTTTGCATCTGGTGCAGCCTGCCTCACAGTTATTCCTTAAAAAACAAAGAAAAGCAAAAAAAAACAACTAAAACAAAAATCCACAAAGCCATCTTAGTGACATTATAATTTGCCCCTTAGGGAATTAATTAAGTCTATTTCATTTCCTTTCCAACTCATTTTCAAACCTGCAATGCATGCAAGTGAATTCCTCTTCTGCACTGTGCCGAAGAACGTCTGTGAAGGTAATGGTTCCAGCTACACAGCCAGACTGGACAATATAGCTCACCTGACAGGTAGATGTTGTCTCCTGCAGAGATGACGCTGAAAAACTCCCGGTCGTAGAAGGGCAGGCTGGCCAGCGGGTACCACTTACTGTTCTGAGGGTTGAAACAGGTGACCGCTGTCAGGGAGCGCTGGCTCATCCCGATAGCCTGACGCCCTCCCACCAGAACTATCACCTCTGCTACACCTAGAGGACGAAAGGGGAGGAAAGAGAGAGGGAAAAGCAGGTCATTAGGCAAGAACTTCCATCAGTGAATGAAGAAAATTGAGTCAAAACATTTGTTTAGACAGACCGAAATAACGACTAGGCACAGTGCTCTGTAATATCAGAACAGGCTGCAAATGCTTTGAAAGGAGAGGGCCCTGGCTGTTCCTGGTTAAATGAATTTATCAGAAAATGCAACAAAAGTTTCTTCTTGTTCAGAGGAAACTTCTACTTTAAATGGGAAAGTAAAACTCCATTAGCAAGACTGATGGGGTTGCCATTCGTTTGGTTGGTCCCAAGCCTCCTTTCCACACATCCAACAAGCACCAAGTTATAAACCCACTCGTCCACAGTCATAGTGAAACACTGCATCTATTAGCAAATCAATTTGGATGCATTTGTATGTGATGGTGGACCAGTGTGATTAACATGATACTTGAAACATGTTCAGGTCACCAGATCTTTGCTCTCAAACAGGAATGCACACACTTACATTCAAGAGTAGCAAGCGGAAAATACACACACACACACACATACACGTACACACAGGTTGGCAAGCTGCCACATGTGTGTTCTCAGGTCCTCTCAGTCTGCAGCAGCAACAGCAGGCTCCAGTGAGCAGGCGAGGCGACGGGACAAAAATGAGCTGTGTGTTTGTAAGCAGCAGGCAGGCGGGCAGAGGGAGGCGAGCCAGGGGCGGGTGGATAACAACAAATAGATACGGTGAGAGGAAAGAGATGGATAATGAAGAAGGAAACAGAAAAGGAGGGAGATGTACTTTTCATAAACTCCAGATCCAACGGTTCTCCTGCTTGGATCGATCATTTTTGTTTTATACGTGCACTGACCGGACATATCCACAGGTGCTTGTTTTTTTTTTAAACATTATCTGAGTTTAAATCACTCCCCTCCTCCCCAAAGGTGCTAAAACAGTGCGCATTTCTCTAGGAAGAGGAACACGGGTGAAGGATGTAAAAAGATGCAGAAACTACAATGGGCTTTGCTGAAGCCGAGCGAACAGAGTGGCGAGCACTGCCTCACACATATCCTGGACATACAGCTTAGACTTAGCGCACAGCTTAAAGCTGGCTGGCTCTTCTCCTCTGTGGGATTTGAGGGACACATTATTTCTGCGTGGGGTGGGAAGAAAAAGTGATGGCAAAGGGGAGAAAAAAAATTGCCTGTGCCACTGTGGAGATGAAGGTCTGCTACACAATCATGACATAATGAGGAAGGTGTAGGATTTTGTGCAGGTCGCCGCCCTGGCTGGCAGCGCATGAAAGCCCAGTGAACTTGGAGTACTGCTATAAAAAAGACTGAGTTGAGCATGTTCTCTTTTCACAGCGATCGCACCCCAGACTCAATGCCTCAAACGGCCTCCAAGACCTCTAATAAACCTGTGATACTCAGTTAATAAATGGAGGTGCAGTTTTATGGGGCTTCAGCGACTGCAGTAGATGAGCTGTAGACAAAAAAATAAAGGGGTGTAAACAGGCTCTTTGTCTTTCCTCTCCCGAGTCTCCAAACACACCTTCACATGCACATTAATTATACTGACTTTGTTCTCTTATTGTCCTTATGATTAGTTGGCTGCGATTGCTGCACATGTTTGTACTCAGTTTCTCTTCATCACACGCTACTCTTCCCAACTTTGCTGAATTTTTCAAGTATAACCACTTTCATTGTCTCTGTCCACATTTTCCCATCTCCTTTCATCCAATTAGTTGCTACACTTTAGCTGATATTGACAGTTTCGATTAACTTGGCAGCGTTTTGAGTGTTTCTGAGGAAAGTGGGGATTTGCTTTCTCTGCCTGTGCAGCCAGTCAGTGTTCTGGTGTGCTGTGTAACCACTCTTTTAATGTCTTTATAGGTTCATCCTCTCCAAGAAGTAGTATCAATTATTCATTGTCATCCCAAAAACATCATGCAGTTCAAATGCAGCCTTTCCTGATGCCATTTGTGTTTCATTTACTTCAGTGCTAAAACATAAAAAATAACATAATTGCCAAAAGAGAAACTGCCATGCAGTTGTTTCTGTTGTTGTTTGCTCAATCCCCACAGTATCTAATTAGTCCAAGTTAGGCAGGTCCACACGCCGCCTCGACATGCTGGATTGTGCGTGTCTATGCACATGCAGGTCTTTATTATCACCTAGTGCACACGTGCATGACTGTTCTCTCTGCTTTCTGCCTGACCAGATACGTCAGTAAGGGTCCACATCTGGGCGCTGAGGCTCTGACCCCTGAAGCCCTGAACACATTCACAAGCTAACACGAGCCAACACCGGCCTGTCAGAATGCAGCGAAACACAAGAGGGGCACCGCTGACGGGGGGAAGAGTCATGCCATCGGAAGCTTGCGTGGGCGCGTGTATGCGTGCATGTATGTTTTTTTTTTCTTAGACAACGAGGCCTCGCAGGGACGGCTGTCAGTCAGTGTGAGGTTTGATGGGAGTTAGGTACAGGGATGAAATGGATGGAGGATCGAAGGAGGGTGAGGAGCGTGTGGGGATGAAGGGATAACCATGTCTTGACAGCTCCTTTTTTCCCCTTCTTCCTCTTCTTTTCCCTGACAGAGTTTATACCCATGGCATTTTGAGGAAAAAAAAATTCTCCTCATTTTTACTGACCTTCTGTTATATTGTTGGCATATTTCTATATTTTTAGCTGCACACGGCTTTATCGCTGAGTTTGGCCGGATTTGAAGCTCCCCGCTTTACTTTCTGTATTATTCTTACTATTTCAAACACTTTTGGAAACTGTATAAAGCTGTTGTTCAGTTAAAACACTAATGATCCAGTTCTCGCTGAGAAAGAGGTAAAGCAGGCTACCATTAAAATAAACAGCAACCTCTATGAAAACCATCTGGAGTCAAGACGCTTTAATGATGTTGTTGCCTTTTCCCACCCATAAACCAGCATTAATAAAAGGCAAAAAATAACCGCTAGAGTGTGTGCAGCTTACATTCTTAACCTCGTGTGTACACGGGTCACGGTTATGTGTTTAATCAAGAGAAACCTTTTCGTCTCCATTAGTTGGGAATAGCTGTGACTTCCAGGTGTTTAAGCTCTGGTGCGGATTGTTGACCCACTTGATCATCTTTTAGGTTGTCGGGGGTCATCGTCACCCAGCATTTATGAGAAACGTTGAGGTGAAAGGTGGTGATGCCACCTGCGGAGTTAATGAATGGAATTTGTTTCCACTAACTCGGCTGTAAATAACAGAGCGTGTTCTCAGATTTATCGTCACATTTTGTTAATTATATATATATATATATATATATATATATATATATATATTATATATAGAGTTGTGTAATGGGTCATGTGTGAGGATAGCTGCTATTGCAGTGTTGGAAACAGATGAAAATTACCTCTGCCTACGCTCCTTTGCTCTGAGCTTCCAGAGCTGATAATAGCTTCCATTAGTGTTTTCCTTTCAGTAGTTTTTGTTCCATTTGTGGTGTATTTAACACATGTCTAGTCTCTACGTCGTCTGCGAGTGTCTGTCATTCACCTTTGATGAAAAAAAAAACTTTTTTGCTGTTCTATTTATTTACTTGGTTTTTTTAATCATTGCCACATTGGCTTGAAAGATCTTTGAGATTCATAAATGAGGAATATAAACAGAAAAATGTGAAATCAGACAGCTTTAAGTGGATCCTGTTTGTGGACACAACTCAGAAATAAATTCTTCTTATGTTAAGCTGCAGTAGCTTTGAAAGAAAAGAGGAATAAGCAGCAAAATGCAAATAAGGATGTGCTCTGGACAGTCTTGTCTTATACTCGACTCGTAAATTAAAGATGATGCCCACCGTTGGAGCATGACGTGAAGACACACATGTACACGCATGCAAAGGTGCCCCTTGACAGTCTTGACGAATTGCTTCCACGCAGTTTGACTTCGAGTAAATGAACCTGTCTGAGACAGGGGCACGCCGCCCATGCCTTACCCCATGCTGGAACCAGCCCGCATCTCACTGTGGGTACAAACACACACTGACATGAACGTACAGTCATCCTCGAGGAAATGAAGCTGATGGAAAGACAAAGACAGGACGGAAAGATCCTGTTGTTTCCTCTTCCCTGCTGCCACAGTGGGTCTTTTCTCACTTTGCTCTCTGCCTCATGCTGTGACCCTGCCTTCCTTATTCCTCTTCCTTTTTGCCCTGCAGCGAACACCTCCCTCCTGCCCTCAATCTCACTCTCTAGCTTTCTCCCTTCAAATCTTTTTTCTTATACCAGATGACTCTTTGCTCTTCTTTAAATGTCCTCTCCATTTCATCTTCCTTCACTGCTTCCTGCTCC
Organism: Pseudomugil gertrudae; assembly: GCA_037177535.1. NCBI lineage: Eukaryota > Metazoa > Chordata > Actinopteri > Atheriniformes > Pseudomugilidae > Pseudomugil > Pseudomugil gertrudae. Next base: position 5,871,924 of record JBAMHV010000024.1, read on the forward strand.
GCTTCTCATCATTTTACCTCAATCATTCTACCTTTTGTGCACTTTTCTAGCTTTATTCTATCAGCAATGTGGTGCAACAAAGTGGGGATCATCTGGATAGAGTCATAACTGGCTTACAACAGGAAGTAACCCAGTTTATTTAATTTAATCAATATAGCTCCAATTTACAGCTGTTAAGACACTTTAGAGAGCAGTTCAACTCAGTCCCATTCATATAGATCATTTAGTTTAATTAGATTAATCATAATTCATTTAAAGCAATCTGATTAACTGTATGTGGAAAATTCATTAGGTCTAGGTTCTAATTCTATCCAATTAAATTAAATTTAATCCACATGAATCCAACATAATTGTAGTGAAATTATTTGATTATAATTTAATTTAATGAAAAATATTACAATGCAATCCACTTCAAAATATTCTACTGATAATAAATCCATAAATGAATTCAGATCAGTTTAATCCAATTCAATATATCTATACTCAAACTAAAGTCCAATCAACTAATCACAGTCCAATTTAATTCAATACATTATATAATACAGTTTAATGCAAGTCATTATAATCCCATTATAATAAGCCAAATCCAATTCAATACAAACCCAGTGGATTTAATTACCAGTACCTTCATCAAGATAGAGGTCATGTCCGTCTGTCTGTCTGTCGGCAACACAACTAAAGAGGATATTAACAGATTTGATTGATATTTCAGGAGATTGAAGAAATACAATAAGAAAGTACTGAGTGGGCTTTTGGGGTGATCTGATCACCAGAAATAATCTAAAAGATCCTTTTACAATGTAGAGATAGAAGCTCTAATGGCAAAATGATCCCTAAATGTAAAGAATAATGCACACAATTATTGGCAAAAACAATTGGAGAAGTCTGATCAGTGTGAAATTGACTCCAGTGTGTACCTACCTCTCACCTGCTAAACGCTGGGCTCCAGCTTCCCGTGAGCCTGGATTTGATAAAGTGGTATAGAAAATGAATGAAAGAAAAAACAACTGAATGAGCCCCTGTTCTCAGAGTGCTGCTAGTCCAGGTGAGTCCAATTCAACACAATATAATCAAATTAAATCATCAATGACTCAGTTCAGTCCAAGCAGGTAAAATAAAGTCTGATAAAATTTTAGAAACTTATTTAATTTATTCCATCACATTCTAACTGATTTTCACTTATTAACACCTTATTAGTGTTGATATCTAATTTCAATCCAAAACTTTAGAGCCAGCATTAGATGTCCAAACGTACCACAGAACCAACCGTTTAATCAGAACACCTACACGATATTAAAGTTTTCTCACATTGTGTGAAGCGTGCCAGACCACACATTCATTAAAGCACAAAGCTGGACTTACACAAGCAGCCAGGTATCAGCATCTGAGCTGTTACATCACAGGTTTCCCAGGATTTTGCTGCCCTTTATAAATAATTACATCCTGTATCGTGTAGCTGGGCAGATCCAGCACTAGCAGTCACCAGTGAGGGGAGCTGTTGCCAAAAGCTGCTGATCTGGTCAGTGACCCTCGTCCTTCAGTAAACTGAGTGAAGTTTGAGGAGTTAGAGTTAAAGATTCATTTATAATGCATATCTTGAAATAACTTCAAGTCCCTCTCCTACGCTGCTTTATATCTATTGTATAGTGCAGACTGGAAAGAAAGAAGTAGTGCAAACTCAAGCTCCATTTTTTCATTAGTTTTTAACATTTACATTATTCTCAATAAAATCTGGGTAGCAGCCAGGCATTAAACACATAAATCACTGGACTACAGAGGTGACAATGACAAACGGGGTATTGTAGTCTGACAAGAGCAAAAGAAATAATGTCTGCAAGTTACATCAGCCTTACATGCATGAATATACACTGTATGGTGTAATATTTGCATGGAAAAATGGAAGAAGCAGAAATATATTAGAGCTACAGTGACAGCAACAGTTTGCTCCATAAGAGCTCAGAGACATGCACGTCTCACAGCTGCCCGGTGATTATTTCCTCTCACCCAAGATGCTTGTCTTTTTTTTATTTTAGCCTTCCTAGTCCCACATTTTCTCTCCCAGGAAGATCATTTGTAATGTGTGAGGATCAGGGATCCAAGGAATAACTATTTCTGATCCTGGGAGGTGCAGTGTGCATGCACACTTTCATTGTGTGTGTTGATGCACACATGCATTTGGTAGTTTGTATTTTAGGGCAACCCCTAAAACCTGTTTATTACCTCACTGATATCTGAAATAGCATTTAGTTTTGGTTCTGTCAGACCCATGTTTAATTTAATTCAATGCCATACAGTTACAGTAGCATTGTCAGGTAACATAAATATAACTGTTTTCATGCTATTTGGATGAACAAACCCTTTAAACCCTATATAACTGAAATCTCATACCTTAAAATGGGATGTTTTTATGCGGGTACACATGTGTCCAGAATCATTGTGCACAATCAGCACATGCAGGGATCCGGCTGAAAGCAGGTTCATCCTGTTGTGAATTCCAGATGAGGCAGAAGCAGCCTCAAAGCCTTGCGGCTGGTACATCAGGTCAAAGTGCCAGATGTGCTGAGGCTGATCCGTGTTCCTGTAAATGCTCTTCAGCATTGGTCTGAGCACGAACAGCTGCTCAGGAACAGAAAACCCCTCCTTCCTCTCTACTTCTGCTTCACTATTCTCCTTTTTCCCCATAGCTCAGTCCGACAGTCAATAGGTCAAATGGACATAACCTTAATTTTAGCTGCAGCCCCTGCAAATATTCAGAGCAGAGGCTGTCTAATCCGGATCCACAACCTCCATGTTACATTTATGAGCCGACACAGACATGTTTGCTTGAGATTTCACTAAGTCGAAGGAATATCAAAAACTCATACTCCAATCCTCCAGTGAAAAGCCGCATCGAACTCTCTCCCTCTCTCGTGCTCATCTGCTCTGTGTCTTTCTCCCTCAAACGCCGATTCAGACTCCAAAAATAAAAATCGGAAGAGGATCTGCTGAAGGGCATTCCTTACAAAGAGCGATTAAGACATTTCTGGCACATTCTCCTGCATCTTGCTTTACAAGTGTGAGAGGTGAAACAGAGTAATCTCACGCTGCATTGCTTCTAAAAGACAAACCAAGCTGAATAATTACACGGAGCAGGACAATAATCAACAAACTTGTAAGTGAAAATAAGAAGCTTATAATTGTCTTTCTAAACCACTGACAGCTTCCCCGTTACCGCTGGCTCACATAATGGCTGGTGTTAGAAGAATAAATAACAAATAAATTCAATTATTCCACAAAAAAAGAGTTGTCAGTCAAAGAGGAGCAGCTGAGGGTATGTCGCCGGGATCAGTGAGGAAGTAAGTTAACCCGGGCCTGAGCCAAAAGCTGGAGGTGGCAGACTTCAGAGGAAACTCATCTGATGATCTTTTATGCTCCACACAAGGTGCGAGGCTTGTTCTTTCTTTCTTTACTGTGGTAGCACACTGAACCTAACCTCCAGGGAGCTGCTGGCTGACGGAGGTGTGAATGAGTAGATGGATGTCATACCTACGGGCTTCGGACTTCGTAGCACAGCCTATTTTTACTTTCTCTAAACTGTGAATGCAAGCCGCACTACTGTGCAGGCTCACGAATTCAGCAACTTAAAAACCAGTAAATAATGATAGAGTGTTAATATGATTAACTTTTCCAGCTGTGGGTACGTGCCACAGCACTGATCAGAGAAAAAAAATACTTGTATAGAAATACTGGAGTAAACCTGCAGCATAATCAAAGTTTTATCACCTGAGCTCCCTTTGTAGCTGCGTTACTGTAGTTAAACCTCCCCGCCCTTAACAATAATGAATGCCCGATTAGAAATTATGAACTGGACGGAGAGAAGGAGTGGGTAATAAAAAAGTAGAGCTACCGATGAAGGATTTCCTCACACAGAGCATGCATTCAAAGGTCTAACAGTGCGAGTGTGTGAGAGCAAGACAGAGGAACAGTGTGAGGCGAGCTGGACCCCTGCGTCTCCTAGTCATTACAGCTCATTTGTCTGAGTGCTATTCCACTTGGCTGGGTTGAGTTAACAGTTTGCCCTGGCGCTCTCCATCCTCCTCTGAGCCGAACACAGCGACACATGTGGAGAGAAGGAAATGGGAACATAATGTATGAGCTTGTCTCATGTGCGTGCACATACACACACACAGCGTGGGCATCATGAAAACTTTGTTTTTCCTTGTTAATGGTACGCGAGAATGTAAAAAGCGTGTTTTTCTCGCAACACTGCTGGGTGTTTAATCCCCCGATGCCCTGAGAAAGTCTAATGACAGCTAATCAGATGCACATCTACGGTCTAATTAACCAATTAGCAACTAATGGATACACAAACACTACGGAAAATAGCATGGATTCATTAAGAGACACTCATATTTTTCACTTAATTCTTTTATTTTTGTCCATTTGAGAGTGATGGCATGCTATCACAGTCTTCCTCAGACATGATGAAATCTGTACTGGGAAGACCCACGTGCACACACAGATTCACATAAAATTACAAACATTCGCATCACTCCAAATTTTAAATTGCACTGACGTCTGAAGATCACAGACAGCCAATTTCTGTGCTCAATATCTTTTTGGCTTTTTAATTAGCTTCTAATAAAATTTACAGGCAGAGCAGCCATTCAATAAAATGTTCCAGAATATTAAACCAAGTTAAAGTAAGCCTCATTTTGAGCCAGCGAGACTGCTCGAAAATAAACTTTGTGTCTTTGTGGTTATTAGGAACCTTATGAATTGATGTAATCCAGAGTGAAAGAGCTTGCTCCAAATACATATTTTGTTTCAAAACCAGAAAACTTCACTCGGCGCTGAAACAATCTGGTAAGACGTCAGGAGCTGTCACAGTGACTGATGGGAAAATTCACAATCAGTAAAAACTGGATGATGGGAATAAAGCACTTTCAACAATGTGGCACAGCAGGAGTCTATATCCAGAAAAACCTGAGAAAACAAGACAATTAAGGCTGTGTTAAAACCATCTGGCTGATCCTATCCAGCTACAGTAAAAACAACTTTATAGCTTACATCTAATGGAGCAAGTACTCATTATGGTATCTAACTTTTTAATAAACTGAAAAACATTGACCCCATTTTGCCTTGCAACGCACTGCAGAGCGCATCCTCCAAGGCGATTACTATCCATTTTTAAGGTCATATTATCCTTGTCACATTTGAAAGAATTAGTAAATGTTTAACACTTTTAAGCTACCATTAACCTTTGGGGTAGATTTGTACTTTTGTGCTGTTTAAATTGTCCTTGATAGAGTTTTGAGTTGCCTCTCAATAATAAAAAAAAAAGAAGTTATGAATAGACTGTGGGATCTCTTAAGCTCTGCAAAGCATTTAATCTTTTTCCCTTATGGTAATTATTCACAGTCTAACAAGCACCACTGCAGTTTCTACAGAAATAACATTAGGATAAGCTACACAGTTAGAAATTAAATAATAGAATCAAACCATTAGAACTTGGCGTCCTCGTCTTTACCCCAGCTGCATGTATGTGCTTGACAAAACACACTGACCAGAGACAGCATTTAACTTGGCATAAGTCACCCTGATGTTCCTTTTGCAGTCATAATTTTGCTGACTCTCCTCTCTTCTCCTTCTATCCTGGGGAGGAACTGCAACCTGTGCCACCTTTTTAACTCACTTAACCTTGCCATATAACACTGTCAGGTGTGAGTTATAAACCAAATAATGATGGTATATTTTACATCATGTTAGGACATCATACATAGAAGTTTGCAGACACACAGTGTTATGCCAGTCAATGTTCTCACCAAAACAGAGCAAACTAATGCAATCCTTCCCCCTGGATTTAGCATGAATGCATTCTGCCAGCATTTGTTTACGCAACACATACATTTTAATGTCCAGTGCATAATTATCAGGCACTGCTGCATTCACGTCGTGTATAAAATGCATTAGCAGCTGCAACACCTGTCTCTCAGTGAGACCTCTATATCATGAACACACATATAGGGTAAACAATTTAAACAAACTCCAAGACTCCATGAGATAAAGGTTACGTGTTCAATTTTCTATGAAAAGGCTAATAAATGTTTCAATTTATATCTTAATACACAGAAATTGTAGGGTTTGTAGCCATTTGGCAACACAAAGCATGATGACAAGACCAATGCATCATGCATATAGTTTCACTAGAGCCATAAAATAAAAATACAGCCCAAGTCCAAACCAGTGACCTGACTGGTTCATCGTTTTCCTCCATTGTTGTTTCATGTCAGATAAATCAATCAATGTGAAGTCACTGGAACATGGTATGGAGGTGAGGTATAACTACATGAGAGAACATGCTACATGAGAGTAGGAACATGTGTCTCATTGCACCTCTAAATCATCCTAATATCCTGTTTTTATTTAATACCTGAAAAACTCCACATGCAAGAACAAAAGAATTAATTAATAAACGCCCACAATGCTATATCACCAGGCATAAACATCATTACTGCTTTTGTTAGTTTGTCTGATCCTAAATAATGATACTAACTACACTAATAGTATGCCACTATTAGTGTCTACAAACCTGAACTGTGAGCATTAGTCCTTCTTACTAAGTCAGAATATGAGAGGACTTTGGTTAACATTCTGTCTCACAAGAGCTACTTAAATCTCTGGACTGAAGAGACTTTAATTCAACTCACATTTGTCATAAGTAAAAAGAAGGATTGTGTGAAGCCTCACACACGGCGAACACACACGACAAAACACGCATGCACGTGACTCGCAAGTTCACAGATTGACTGCGCTCAGCAAGAAATGCTTCACGGATGGCAGTTTTCCTTTCTTTTTCCGCCTCACAGACTTATCATCCGAGCTCAGGTGGTGCCCCATCTGCTTGTGCACATTTAAAATACACACACAAACACACACACACACATACTTACTGCTTACACAAGAAGACACATGCTCAAGGAATAAACTCAATCTAATGTCTGCCCTTCAAATTTAAAGTCTAATCCCGAGGCCCCCTTCCTCTCCTTCCCACCACCTCCTCCTCCCTGACCACATAGTGACCATTCCTCCTGTTCTCCCACATCCTCTCACTTTCATATCCTCCACGTGTTGGAAACACTCCCCAACAACCTCAAACTCTCCTTCCCCTGTTTATTTCATCTTCCTCGTCGTCTCCACATCCGCAAATCCCAGTGACCACACACCCCCTGCTGTGCAGAAGGGGGGGGGAGGGGGGGGGGGGGGGGGGGGGGGGGGGGGGGGGGGGGGGGGGGGGGGGGGGGGGGGGGGGGGGG
>JBAMHV010000024.1:5884481-5897127 GCA_037177535.1 Pseudomugil gertrudae
GTGTGAGTTCAAGGAAACAAAATTAAGGACAAAAGAAAGGTGGCCAACTGGTTGACCCCGGGCAACCCCCCCCCCCCCCTGCCATCTGTTAATAAAAATGTGAAATGTAATTAATGTATAAAGTGTCCCAAATAATTATTGTAAATAAAAAGGAGTTACCAGACCTTAACTTTGTGTGTGGGAGCTTACTCTGCCATCACACAGAAAAAAGTATTAATAGCCTAATCTGAACAACTGAAAGAAAAAATATAATAAAACAGTTTTCATTTCCTTATTTGGAAACAAGCTGCTTTAATCATTCCATAGCTGTAGATTACCGACATGGTAGACAGTTTAAACCTTAGAAATAATTTATGAAAAGAAATATTTTTTACATTAAAACCTGAGAATACACTTTCTAATCATTTATATGCTCGTGTAAGCACATAAGTACTGATTTAAACCTGCATCACAATGATGTCATCCTAATCTCGACAAAAATTCTTGCAACTCTCTTCCCCCGCCCTCTTGAAAGTTTGTTTTTCCCCATTTAAAATTCACCAAAAACACCTGACTGGAAACTGCCAGTGACCTTAAAACTTACAGCATAAAAGCCTACATGGCAAAAGATGTTTAAAACCTGCTTGTGTACTTCAGGGAATCATCTGCACATACAGTAGAATATAAAACTAAATACACACAAGTTCTTAATTGTACACACACTTTGTTTTTCTTTTTTTTTACTGTGGAAAATGATAGAAAAAAAAAAACAGGGATCCCACTTTACCATCTGTACATCCTTGCTACATACAATCCCACATCTGCTGTGGCCTCTTTTCACTTGCCAAAGATCATTTAACGGTAGTAAAAATACCTCATAGAAAACATCTGCTGTGTGCAAAAAGGCAAGGGCATCTCATGCTACTACATAACAGGAAAAAAAATACACCCCAAAACACATTCACGCAACCGTAAAAAAAAAACAGACATGCACATATGAATTTAAAACAAAGGGGAAAAAAAGCCAGATGGTTGCATCGACAATAACAACAATATATTGTGGTTACACTTTGTTGCAACAATGTCAACACATGGTGGGACATAGGACAACTTACGGTGGAACAGACGTTAATCTGATCTGTGTGGTCTGAAATACAATTTGACTGTAAATCTTTTTAAATGGTTTGACACAACCTGCGGCTGGCCTCTGATTAAATAAACAAGCATGGCGTAATCATTCGTTCACAATGAGGGAATGGATTGTTTCGTGGGAGATCCATTTATGTGGAAGAGCTATGGCTGCTATCTGTAGGGAATGCCAAGCAAATCCTGCAGCCCTTGTTTCCTTTGCACCATTGTTAAAAAAAAACTATATAAAATAAAAGGAAATAATTAGTCTAATTTTAATGAACTGACAACATCTCAATGTTCTTTTTCACTTTCTGATATTCTCTCCACCTCCATTCCTGCTCCTCGGTCTTCCTCCCACACATGCATATATCGGTATGGAAATGAAGGAGAGTTGCACACTTCATGCTAATATTCAAATCCAATGTGTCAGACCCAGCGAAAACACACAAGTCCTCCTTCTTGTCAGTCATTGAACTCCTCAAGCAGAAATTAGTGCGCATGCTGTTCTCTCGAAACCGTCTTTCTGCTAACGAGTTTCATGTTTGAGGTTTTGAAAGAAATGTTTTAAATGTGGCCAGCCAAAGAAAAACCAGTAACAAGTCCCCCCAAGAGGCATTTAGTCACTTGCAGATTCTGAAAATGTAGTTTGTAATGGCATCAAACACATGGAAATCCAAAACTATATTAAAATGTGGTCATTTGAATGCTGTTACTTCTCAAACGCTAGTAGGAAAGAAGGCTTTAAAGCGGCTGCCGCATTGATTGATTGACAAAATAAAATATCAAATTATATATAAAAAAAATTAAATTTAATATTTTACTTTGGATTTTTATACAAACCAACAGCAAATACTATAATTTGGAGCAAAGAGTGGCACCTTCTGCTTTCAACAGCCATATTTAGCACTTCTTTTTACAACACCTGCCTGGCTGACTTGTTGCAGGTTTTCTGGTAGCTGGTCACAACTTTTTGATGTATTACCATGAAATTGTGGACTTACGAATGTTCCACTTGGGTTGAAATATTCCAAAAATTAAAACATGCCAAAATTAAAATGTGTCCTTTAGTTTATGACCAATGACTTATTAAAGCAGTAACATCTGCCACAAATGTGCTTTGTGCCAAATAAAATAATAATATAGACTATTTGCAAACTGGGATTAAATTGACAGAAAATGTAAAAAGGTAAAAAATGTCAATGTGCTATGACTTGTACACGGCTGTACATGTGCTTTAAAAAGTTTTGATAAAGACAGATAAATGAGTAACTTATTAATAAAAGATAAATTAAGCTGATAAAACTCTTAGCCAAATTAGCTTAAAAATGGTAACACTTTTTTTAAAATCAAAATAAGAAAACAGCCTGAGCAAGGCTGCTAGCTAGTTAGCTAGTATTTCAACATATGCAAGCTACCTGGCTAGTCAGGTACCGCGAAGTTTTTGTGACACTAGCAATTATGCAAAAGTCCTAACAGCTGGATTTTCTATTGACTAGCAGTGCTAATGATTGGACATTATCCAAAAAAGTTAAAAACAAGAAAAGTTTATTGATTATAGCTTACTCTAAATCCTCCATAGTAGTGAATGTGAGTGTTTGTTTCTCTGTGCTGGCCCTGCAATGGACTGGGGGCCTGTCCAGGGTGTACCCTTCCTCTCGCCCGAAACGCCGCTGGGATACGCTCCAGCTACCTGAATTAGATAAATGGTTAAAAAAATGGATGGATGGATGATTGTAGGGAAACCTCTGAGTGTGTGTGTTTAGGGGGTGTTTGCAGACTGGGCACAACAATATCAGCATATTGAAAATGGAGAATTACCTTCCAGGAATAATTTGTCTTTGTTTGTCATACCTGGAAGGATACTGGTCTGTCAGCAGATCTTATTTGCTGGCTCAGACAGGAAGTAACGGATGAGTCATGTAATCTTTGCCAGATCAGAAGCAGTTCACAAAGCTGTCTCTGTTCTCCATAACGTGCATTAAATCCTTTTTGAAATGAGCACAGGCTGACTAAAGGAAGCATATGTTTACTATTTCCACTCATCCTTTCAATTGCACAACTTCTGCACACAAGTTAAATATGTCCAATATAAAGGAATCTATGACAAAACCCACTTGGTAGGTAGTTAGCCTTGCCACCATGTATACAGGCTGAATTTAGCATTAATCTTAATAAAAGGTTTAAACAATCCTGTTTTTGTAATTTCATTTCAAAAACCTTTCAAACATATACCTTTTTCCTTCAGCTTGATGTATAGATAAAATAAAACTGAAAGTTCACTTTAACATATCTCCAAAACATGTCAGTAAGTCTATATTTATAGGCTGAAACCTTCTGTGGGTGTTAACGCAGGTAAATATTGATGGCAGTTTGAGCGTGCAGGCTTTTATCATTCTCAGGAAACATGGAAAGTGCATACACCGGATGCATGCCTTATGAACGGTGTGCTAAAAGGGTTGGATGTTCATTTGCCCATCTGTGTGAATGTGCGTGACACAAAGCAGCCAAATGAGAGTACTGACACTCAGGCCCATGAGTGACATACTCTCAGCAGATGAGAGTATCCAGCTCAATTTCTCACCATCTCCATCAAGCTTTAGAGCAATCACTCTCTTACCCACACGCATGCAGAGTGAATGTGAGACCCGTCATTTTCATCTTCCCACTTATATTCCAAGCAATCCTCACAGATTTTTAAATAGAGGTGAAATATAATAGATGGAAATGACAAAAGCTACTGTTGTGACATCAAAACAGACTACTGTAAATGATCAGTCACATTTCTATTGAGGAGTTCAATATTTTTCTAACTCTTGTAGCATATGGAAAGTATCCACGGGAGACTGGCAGCATATGGAGATAATCTTTTAGCTTGTCAGCCAACTCATGCATTCGCTCATTCTATTCTCCAGGTGGTGTACTATTCATGGGGATCCCACATGCATATCTGCTTATATCATGACATAAGCTTGGTAACACTGCACGACCTCACCTTTATAATGATCACCGTATATGCACAGCTGCTGAAAGCACAAACCTGCCAGGTCAACCTTCTCTGCTCCAGCATAAACTTACTTCCTGCTGTTCGACTGCAATTATTGCCAAACTTGAAAGAAGAATGCTGCCGCACAGCCCCGCTCAGACTTTTTCCCCTTCTCGCTTTGTTCACTCTCACATACACACAAGGCAGGTGGACAGAGGATGTGAACAGGTTGAGCCGGGTGAAAGGCAGGGATAATGTGTCTAACAGGCAGACTCTCAGATCTGTCAAAAGCAGCAGAGAAGCAGCCGGGAGGCCGCCATCCGCTAACACAGATGACAAATGTCCACTGAGCATTTCCCATTCCGCTACTGTCAGCGAGGACTAACACCTCTTACCGGGAGTGTGTGCGAGCCATGATTCAGTGCCATAGCTGCATCAAACAAACGACACACAAACTGGCCTATCTATTCGCCGTGTTTTGAGCAGATAGGAGAACGTCTCTGCTTTAGAGTAATAAATAGGTAACTTAAAGTTTTAAAAAACAGCCTTATATGGTAAATATATATTTTTTAAAAACACGCACAGCTGCACAAGCGTGTTTTCAGCAGAGCACATGCCCGTGTTTACCCTAACAGCACAGGAAAACCCACTCATCTGAGAAGACCACAGCTCTCTGCCCTTTTGAGCGTAACTGCAGGTTTCTGTGAGGAAAATACATGCATGTTATTTTTTCCTCTTCCAGCACAACTAGGATGTGCTCTTGGAAATGGTACTACATTTAGATCCAAGTGGAGCTTTGCTAGGTCTGTTTGTGTCCTCTGTTGACTTCATGACTATTGGTGTTAATCTGCCAGAAGGATGGATGGGAGATGGAGTTAGAGCGAACAACAGATGCTGGATGCTGCCCTGAGCAACTACTGACAGGTGCGACGTGTTCTCCTCTGAGGCTTATTTCAGCATAAATTCTCCTCCTCCCCCCCAAAACGCTCTCTTCTTTCAGATTTAATCCAAAATATACAGATCACCACAAAACTTTCTTGTTTATTTTAAATTCTAAATCATCTTTTACATCCAGTAACATTGTCCCATATAACATATAAATGTGCTTTTATTATTTCTTGTAAATTTTTGAGGAAAAACCTTGAACAGAGGGCTCATTTATTAGTTCTCTGTAAACCGTGCATCGCTCGCAAGGCTCATAAGTGAACCCACAGGAGACGGGACGCCTCTGGATATGCAGCCGCCGTGGTTGAGTGGCTGCCGTTCAACTGGCTGCACACATCAGGAATGAGCGCACTTTGGGACAACAAAGGACACAGATGAGAATGGACATCCGGAGTTCACTGGCTTGCATCTGATCCCATCTGCCCTTTAAAACAAGAGTCGTACGGGAGCTGATGTACAAGGGATTTCCAGCGTTGTGTGAATGTTCGATCGCTCAGCGTGGATATAAACGACAACATCCCGTGAATCGTGTAAATCCTTCTGTGCACTGAAGAACGACAAAAGGAGGGCACGGAAAGGTTAACAAAATACGTAAATAAATAAACTTTATCCGCTGCATTGATCTCCGCCGCCTGGCTTCGTCTCTTTAAATTGATCACACGGGCAGTGGCCCATGTAGCGCTTTTCTGCTCACTGCAACACTTTCTGCTTCCTCTCTGAGGATGACTGTTGTGACAAAGCTTCACTTATCCAGAAGTATATGAACCTCTTCAGGAGAGGTTTGAGATAGAAAACAAACAAATAAAAACATATTTTCAACTAAAAAATAAAAAAAGAGAGAAAAAGAATCAGTAAATTAAAAGTGATGTTTGTGTCGGTGGGGTCACTGGTAGTGATGAATCGCGAAACAGTGAGGGAAATAATCACGCTCTGCCTCAAAGCATTTTTCTCTTTGATAATTTTATACACTAACTACATAATGATAGCATCATTTGTTCTGGGAAAAGGATTTTTCTTTTTTTTTCTAATGAGTGTCGGCAGAAAAAAACAAAAACACTGCAAAAAAAAAAAAAAGGCCAACAAACACGGCAGTCAATCGTATAAAATCTTCCTGCATAATCAGTAGCAGCTTATAAAAAGCACCTTTAACAACATTGATTTGGCATTGAAACTGCACGTCAGCCCCGACTATTGTTATTTCTGATGAGTGGACAGCAGGTTCTCTCTAATGGCAAGTCTGGACTCTTTTTTCCTTTTTTTTTTAAGTCACAAAATAGACCATTAACTGTCCTTTTGAGCTGTTACATTAGGTGGCCACTTTCCAAAGAGCCAATTAATCAGTTTCTTTTGTCAGGTTAAGTCACCTGGCAAGATAGGATCCCATATGAAATATGTTGAAGCGAAGCGTAATGGAGGTCCTATTCAGGGATTTGGCAGAACCTGTCGGTTATAATTGGAGCCATGTGTCTGTGGTGCTCACACAAAAGGGTGCTGGGTGCAAAGGAGGACGGGTCTCTTCGTCAGCACCTTTAGAGATGCAGGGCATAGTTTGTCTGGCCTCCTGTTTGTTTTTAGGGACCGAGCATGTAAATGAGGAGGTGAGGGTGTGCAGTTGCTCTTACTTCTTCATAGGTTGCCAGGAAAAAGGCAAACAGATGGAGCTAATTATGAAAATGTGCAATCTTAATTGGAATATAGCAAATGAAATGGAAAGAAATTGTACTATTCTAACAAGCTTCAGTGAATTTTTGATGCGAGTACTTTTATCCCGGGTCAAACAGTCTGAACTTTGGTAGAAAAGTTGTGGTTGCATTTTGTTTTCTATAAGTGGCTTTCAGGAATATTTCTCCAGGCTTCCTGAAGGACGTTTCAGCGCTCTTCTTTGGATGTTAGCTGCTTCTTGTTCGGTTTTCTGTCAGTGTTTCTATAATGTTCAGACCCTGGCGCCATGAGACGTGTTGCGACTGATTTTCAGTCCACCTTATGAGTAACATGACATAACTTCAGCCTTTTCTTCCTGTTTTCCTTCCATCAGGATGCTTTCTCAGCAGTCATCATCCATGGAGACCATTTCTGACGAGGCTTCAGTGAACAGCAGAAGGACTACAAAATGACTTTTGCTACAAAAGCTACAAAATTACTTTTTATGCAACTAAGACAATGTAAACAAATTGTATCAGTTTGTGAGAAACTCCTGGTAACATTTTTATTTTTTCTGTAGATATGATGCTCCGTCATCCATACAATGAGGTGTTTTTTTAAATGCTTTAATGACTCATAGGTTAATGTTCAGTTAATGTTCTAATGGTCTGATAAAAGCTAAAGACAAAACCAATGCAATGTTCAAACCAACATAAAACCCGTAAAACTACTGCTCAGGACCACTTTAAAAGCTTATCTGTGAAGAAACAGTGAATGAATAATTGATTCAGACTGAGATAAGCTGCTGTATTTACAATTGGACCATTACACTTCTCTGCTCCCCAGTCTGTGATTACCTGATATATGACCGCATAAGTATCAATCTTCATCTACTGTTTTGTGAAATAGCAGAAAAACCAATGATCAATATGTTAACTTCCTCCTACGAACATTAAACAGTGATTAAAGTTAATGTGGACTCGTTCGCTAGTTACAGCGATGAGAACACGAGAATGTAGAAATGCTATTTTGTTTTCTTTTAAAGCTTTTTAAACTCTTTTGCTTATGTTTACAGGAAGAAAGAGAAAATACAAACAGCTCTCTCTTTTATTCACCGGCTTTGTGTCTCATTGCAAACCATTATTAATGCTTAAATGCCCTCCCGTCTTTAAAGTGATGTCCAGGCCCCGCTTCCTGGTGCTCGCGGTTGTTAGTGACAGAATAGAGGAGAGAGAAAATTGCATATTATTTACACAGAGCCTTGAATATGCCACTTTTCCATTCTATACCCTGCGGCTTACAACCCACAGCACGTGGCGACACACAAACCTACAAAGACGTACGTTAAGGCGCGCTTTGACGAATGCAAACACAAATTTCACTCAAGGCTTGAAGCTTTTCCTCCCAAATCGTTCGCTTTTTCCTTTCTTTTTTCCAGTAGTGCTGTGACATCCTGCCCTGACATGTCATTAAAGTGTCACAGGTTCTGGGGGAGCGATTTCCGCCACGCTCCGTCTCCGAACGGGCAGAAGGGACAGAGGCGAGGGAGGAAGGGAATGATGAGCTGGAGTTGGACCATGCGTATAAACTCATCCTTCGAGGCCACGTCAACTTCTCCTGCAGCCAGCTCCGTCTTCTCTCCTGTCCTCGTCCTCTCTCCAGGCAGTGGGCTTGCTAGTTGTTTTTTCAGTCACACATGGACAGGATATTTGAGCTGGACCAAGAGCTCAATCACATCTTTGCCTTCTGGATGTCATGGCTGTGTGCAGAGGCACGAAACCATTGGGTATATCAGATTAGGACACAAGGGCTCTTTTTCCATTCCACTTTTCTTTTTTCTCACCATCTCTTTCCTCAACCACCTCCTTTACCTCTTTTTTTCCTCTCCGCTGCGCTCCAATTCTTTACCTTGCTCCGACTTTCTTGTCACCACTCCTTTTCTCCCTAAAGATACGGTGACCCCGGCGCCTCGTCACGGGAACCGGTGCGGTGGGTTGTTCAGACAGCCAGGAAAAATTCTTCTACTTCATCTGACTAACTCACCTCTGCACCTCTTCAATAGAGTGTGAGATTGGAGAAAACTGCTGGACTGAGCTGGCCAAAGATGACAAGGGTCATATGTCCTTAAAACTGCTGTTTTGTTGCATCTATGGTTATTTGTAAATGTGCTTATCCTCCTCACTGAGCCTATGAACTGCAATTTTAGGGGTGTCTGCAGCAGGAAAGTTTTATCCCAATGTCAAAAGATCCTCCATAAAACTTATTGAACATGCCTGACGGGGATCACCATTAACTTTTCAACAGCTTGTCCTTGCATTAAAGCTAATACTTAAAGATCTTCCACCACAAAACACTTGCTGATGGATTTCACTATAATTACTGCAGCGCCACATATCACAGGATTAACGTTAAATGTTTAATCTGAAAGGTGAGAAATTCAAATATTGACATATGTGCCTCATAAAAGCAGGTGCCAATAAAGAAACATTGATTGCCGAGGTCTGCGCTGAATCTGATCGAGCTGATAAGAAGCAGCTCCTTCACGTTCTGGTTGACGAGGAGACATTACTTTGAATGAATGGTTCTTGCATTGACGGGCGCCGTGTAATTTATCTGATCATAATCTCAGCTCCATCACAAAAGAAAGCTATAAAATACTTTAAAATCATCAGTTTGAAATTCATGAAGTCATAAATACCTCACGAGCTCAGGTTTTTCCCCATCTGAGCAGATATATGTCCACAGTACAGGAGTGCATTTACCTTTCATGCATGTGGACTGGAGCCGACTCTCACCTTGAGGATCATTGATTCTATGCCTGTTAAAATTTGACCCGCCATACCTCACTGTCAATACCCATCGCAGGGATATAACCTCTGATTATGATTAACAGCCTTGAGGAATAAATCAAACAGCTGTTAGCTGTACAGAATAAGGACAGTTTATGTGTATTTTTCCTCGTGTAGTACAGTTTCTCACAAACAAATAAAGAGTAACTAATAATAGGGCACAGAGTGAGGGCATAACTCTCCTGGGAATATGAACAACTGCTATGTAAGGCTGCATCTGAAGCTGAAAGTTGATGAATACCACAAGGAGAGAACAAATCTGGTTTTTCATGCTGCACACCTCCAGGAGAAGATGCAGAGGCTCTAAAGAACAACTGTTTTAATACTGATCTACATGTCAAAAACATCTGTGTTGTCAGTGGTAGCAGGAGCTTTGTCTTGCCTTTTGTGTTTCACAACACAATTACAGCCTGTTCATGTTGGCAGAAAAGAATAAAAGCACACACTGGCTTCCTTTTTCATTACCTGCACTCTGGAGTTGGGGTCTTGTTTGGTCCACTTAATGACCGTCTCATAAACCAGCTCCTCGGCCTTTGTGTTTAGACTGTCATTGGACAGGTACGCCACCAGGTCATCCTTGGAAACGCTCAAGATTTCCTCCTGACCTGCTACCTGAAAAAGGTCAAACAGTCACAAACATGTCAATACGTTTGAACAGAAAGAAAGAAAGCTCTCTTTGAAACACCATCTGCATAAACTGCCTGCTGAACTGGGGCTAATCTGGATTTCAGATATCTTGCTTATACATGATAGATCTTCAGCTTAATTATTTTTGGGCTAAACTCAAAGAAACTCCACTCTTTCAAGAAGATGATTTAGTTTCTGATGTCAAACACTAAACACACCATATTCTGTACAGTGCAGCTAAAGAAGGTGTATACTGAATGACATAATTAAGGCCGTTTAACAGAAGGGAGTTGTTTATTTCATACTGTTTACTAGCTAGTTCATATAGGAAATATAAGGAGCCTTCATCAAGGCTTTTAATATTTGGAAAAAGAATATGCCATACAGATGCTGCGTTTTAATTCCATAATAATGAAAATGACCGTTTCTCTTTTTCAGTTCAGATGTTGAAACAAAACAGAGGCGCATACAGTGCACAGTGGAGTCAATAGATAGCGATTTCAGATGCAGTGGATTTCAGTGGCCGGCACACTGACTTCCTGCAGTCTCCCTTTCTTGAAAACTTCACAGCCAAGATAATATATAATGTATTACTTTTGTGATGCTTGGAGAGAAATAAGCTACAGTAGCCGTTTTCTCTCCTGTGTGCAGCTTTTATACTAAGCTAACTGTCTCCAGGTTCAAGCTTCATATTTCATGAACAGACCTGAGCAAGGGCATCAACCCTACCATCTACTGTAGGTCTCTGAGAAAAAAGGTGATTAAGAAAACTCCCCTATAACAGTATAAAAACACTGATGTGTAACTTAGTTTTATTAAAAACACGATGATAAAAACCCGTTCTTATGATTTAGTGCTGCAGATAAAATAGCTGGGACTCCTAGATGTATTAGAATGATTACAAGTTTTAACTCAAAGCAATGTTACGACATCAGGGTCAGGGTCAGTATTCAATCCTCTAGAGGGGATAACTTAACCGTGTGTCTAAGCTGGATGACAGATGCTAAACTGTTTCAGAACCGACGCTAGGGTTAATGACCCACATCTAACTGTAGTGTCTGAATCAGCTGTCCAAACATCGCTTCAGGTTTCGGAGACTAAAATAGGTCAAAGACCATCTCCAAATACAATAAGGATGAATGAACAGCATGCACACAAGGCTCAGTAGCTTTTCTTCTTTTTGAGTTTGTCCTGAATTATATGAAAGAATGAATTAGTGCATAACAGTATGAGAGTGTATGGTTTGGGTGCATTTCATTACATCCAAAGTTACTGATGATATCTGATAACCATCAGATGCTAATTTTCTCATCCCCTTTCAAGTCACTACTCCAGCCCTAGCTTAAAAAAAAAGGAAGGAGGGAGAAAGATGGCATGCTGTCAAACACGACCAACTCAATAATGTGACCTCAGCCTTATTAAGCTTGTTTAGGTTAAACTGGACTGCAGAGTTTGGACCATGCACGGCTGCTCTGGGAGCATGTGGAGGGATTATTGCAACACCAGCATGTAAAAAAAAAAAAAAACTCCCTGGCTTGATGATCAAATTTTGCAGAGCTGACATCAAAACCAGAGGTGGCTGATTTCAGAGTAAAACATTGACAGTCTGTAACCTTGTAAGATTACATTTACATAGCTTTGCATTTCCTGACAGTGTAGATCGTTATCAAATATGAACTTAAACCAAAGCTGTGCTGGAAAACCTTTTCCTCCTTTTGAACTGTAGGCTAATTCCTCTGAAACTTTAGAAATGGTTTGAGACAAATAGCTATCTCCACTGTCTGAGCCAAATGTGTAATATACTCTATGATGGCATCAAGATAAGGGCAGACAGGCAGCATATTTACCAACCTTAGAACACATTTTCTGAGGTGCTCATATTTTATTCTATGTCATTTTTTATTTAACGTCTTTTTAAGCAACAGGAAAACTGGAAACTTTGAATTTCTCTTATGCTTGCTAGTGTGCATCAAAACACGGCGGAGTGTTTTTACATGATGCTATCTAAAGCTGTTCTGTGCAAAGCACACGGTGCAGACACACAGTTCTGCAGTAAATGGCATCGTTTCATGTTAATAAATCCTTCAACCGAGAGAAGCGATTTAAAATGAGTACTGAACCAACAGGGCCATGTGATATTTACTGGTTAAACAGAAACATTCAGCGGGCTTTGTATAACTGTTAAGGCTTAAATTCTCAATCTGGAAACTGCAGGCTTGATTCAAATATTTTGCATTTTCAAATATTGAAACTCATAAAAATATGCTGCAGTAAAACAACTGATTTTTTTATTTTTTTCCGTTTGATGGCGATCATTTGCTATTTTTTCCTCTCATTTGCAAAGCTTTTGTGCAAATTTGTTTCACAGGAATCCACAAATACTGTACGAAACCTAGGAGTTTTATTTGACCAATATTTATCATTTAAGGCTCATATAAAACAAGCTTGTAAAACAGCATTCTTTCACTTGCGCAACATCGCTAAAATCAGA
>JBAMHV010000024.1:5897227-5918155 GCA_037177535.1 Pseudomugil gertrudae
GCGTGTGAAGCCCTTAGAGACAACTTTGTTGTGATACTGGGCTATATAAAAATAAAATTGATTGATTGATTGATTGACAAATAAAGAACAATAATTAATCGCTACTCACCTCTGGGAAGTTCTGCAGAGCAAAGGCTTTAGCCATGTTGTGGAGCTCGGTGCAACTCATGGCTTGAGCCATCGCCAGAACTCCCAGACAGTTAGCTGCCGTCAACTGTTTCTCTGGAGTTAGTGAAGGAAGTCAGGGACCCGAGGACAAAGGGGCAAAGACGGAGAGGACAGAGGAGGCAGAATAAGAAAGAAACAGAAGACACAAGCAGATTGATTAAAATGGGGGGAACAAAACAAGGTTCAGACATCCATAAAAAGATGTACAAAGCTGCAAAAACAGACAAAGCAGCTCCAGGTAGCACAGACTCTGAGCTTGCTGGGTTGTGTATCTGCTGGAGACTGAGGGAGAACAAGTATAATAACTCAAAACAGCTCTGGGGACAAACAACGAGGGGAATCGATTGCTCACAGCCCAGGCATGAGGTGGAGGATATCAGGGATGTGGGATTAGCTGGGCCACCTTAAAGAAGTCCTGTCGGATCTCAGGATCTACTACACACAGACAGACACACACACTGAGCCAAGAATAAATGAAACTATCCCAATGGCAAGGCCAGCAGGAAGGAAGCTTATGTCTGTGATCCTTTGGATCCTTTAAAAAAAACAACAATATTTTCGTTTATCACAGGGTAGAGAAGTTGGGTAGTGCAGCATATATTTACACAAAAGTGTGCAAAGAAAACACACTTATTAGTTTCTTTATTGCGGTTCAGGCTGCAGCTGAGGTTGTGAGCATAAGAGTTGATGTGTGACACTATATGTAATTCTCTGCAGTATCCATTGCTGTTTCACCTCTTAGCCAATCAAAGAAATAGCCATGATTTCATATAGAGCACCCAGAACACAATAAGCAATTTGTTCTTTTCATCATTTAATCTGCAGATGTGTGAACAAAAGTGTTAAACTGGAAGTAGGATGAGGAAATGCTGGCTAGTTCCTCCTCAAAGTATTTGTTACAAACTTCAATAATTTCTGACACAGTATCAATTTTAGCTCAAGGACAGATGCTTGCATCTGTATCCCCCCCCCTCTAATGTACTAAAATGTCATGAATCATGTCAGGGGAAGAATGGATTGATATCTCCCAAGCAAAGAAGGCTACAAAAGGCATCTCTCTGTTCCCTGGTGTTTGGGGTTTTATTTTCCCCCAAAATCGAGGAAAACAAATCAATAGCGTGAGCATCTGGTTCTCTTTCACATGTTTCCTGTTGCTGACCTTTTTACCAACATGCACTTCCCTTGAGTCACTGATGCTCAAAACGATTTATTAAAAAGGAATGCAAACGCTGACATTTGGTTGTTCAACGTGCTGAAACGTGCAACATGCTATTTGTCTTTCATGTGACCCCTCGGGCCCCCCCAAAACCACTCCCTTCCCATACCTCGTCCGAGTATCAATCTGTTTTGCTATTTTTCGACTCCATTGCAATCGAGGCCAGAGGGTTTGACATTTAAGTGACAATTGTTCACTGACCTTTTTTAGAAATCTGTGTCTGTGCTTAGTCCCGCCTACAGGGACAAGATCAGAGGCACTGTGTCCAGCGGAAAGAGCTAGTAGGTGGAAGGTGTGAGTTCTGGAAACGTAGGTGAGTGCAGTCTGGACTGAAAATGTCGGTTTCTGCACCAGATATTCTGTAAGGTTGTGCATAGTGATGCAGCTTGATTCAGCATGTAGCAAGAAAGGCTGCACATGCATGTCTATGTAACAAGCATGCACAAACTTGCTGATATAAGCAGGTGACTTGTGCACACATATCACGACTTTGCGGCTTCACCACTTTAAGGCTTTTCCTACCTAAGAAGGAGACACAGACTTTACAGAAGGTGTTGAACTGGAACTTGTTGGCAGCCTCCAGCAGCGTCTTGGCATTGGCCGAGTCGATGACCAGAGATCCCGTGTAGACAAACTCAAGCAGTAGTTCCAGCACCTCAGCGCTGATGTTGCTCATGTTCACCTCCAGCTTCTCCCCGCTCCTCGTCTCCCCTGACGACCTGACCAACCAATCACGGCAGAGACATGAGCGTTAGGAGTTTTCTTATAGTAAACATGAAAGGTAAAACCCAAAAAATTATTAAAAAAACAAAACAAAAAACCAAATTAATTAAAACTGGACAGAGACTCAAATACATGTATGCAACACACAACAACTACACACACCTGGACCGGTACAAGAGTTGGGAGAAAATAAGATAATCATTACACAAGAGTATAACAACTTAAAGCAAAAAAAGGGACAAAAACAGAACTTTGGATGGTTTCTGCTTTTCTATGGGGCTAGCAGATTCACAACTATAGTGCTGCATCTGTAACAAAATGTCTCCTCTGTACGAAGATTAGGCAAACAAAAGTTATTGCTTGGTTTTGACAGGCATGCAGTTCACGTGTGTTTTCATGTATGCATGGTCTTGCATGAAAATGCATACATTACAATGCACATATGAGCTAAAACACAGACAACAGAGAGATTTCCAGAAGAAACATGGTGGCACAACTTGCAGACTGACATGTGACAGAATCTTAAGTGTGCTGGGTTGAAACATGTTGTAATGCAGAAGACTTGCCGTTTGAGTCTATGCTGCTGCCGAGTAGTAGTAGTGCGTCCACACCTACTGGCATGGCGCAAGAGGTGCCAGGGAGTGCTTGCATGAGCAAATTAAATAGAATATGATATCTCTTCATAATGCAAAGCCTGATATGTGCAGGGAGAGGGGCGCCACTTTCAGAACTGGGCCATGTTGTGACTTCACCGGGATCAAATGGCCGAGATTAGTTTGCATCCAGGATCCCCATGGGGAGGTCTGAGAGCGTTAAATAACACCTCACCACCCATGTTTAATGTCCCATGTGAAACAATAATCCACTCAAGGACAAAATAAATGGAATCAAAGCCCTGCAGACAGCATGCCCCCCACTACTATGTCTCGCTCCCTGCGGATACGAACATCAACAATATAAAAAGTAGCGTACATTAAGATGGATGGAGGCAGTTTGCTCCTGCCAGTCATAGCAGCACAGTGATAATGCTACGTTTCTGTGAGTGTGTATGTGTGTCTGTTTCTCACTTTTTGAACAGGTCTGTTTGTTGGATTAGAAATAATGACAAACAGGCAGGCAGCATTTGGTGAGACACAGACAGCAACAAAAAAACAAAAACAAAGATGAGACAGACAGAATAGTTGGAGTGAGGGTTTGATGAAGAGGAAGCAAAAGGAAGGGAGGCAGGGTGAGACGGTTCTTCCACAGGGAGCCAGCAGCCATCCTTCTGAGGGAGGGTTTGGGTTGTTCCATGACTGTGCCTTGGTCTTTTAAATAAGAGATATCCCCACCCACCCCCGAAAAAAATACACCATCACACCTAAACAGAGCCTCTGTCCCCGCTGCAATAATCATCAGTAGCCTGTGGTGTATGAACTGAGACATTAGTGGTCATTTATGAAGCGTACTCAGGTGGTGAGGGGAGAAGGACATCCAAATAAAATGAAAGACAATTGCATTTGTCTCTGGATGGACATTGGCTGGAAAAACCAAAGTAGTTACTCTTTGTCCTCCTGCAAAGCAAAAAGCCACATAGTGTTATTGTGATTTTTCTGCCCAAAGCCCTGCAGTGGGGGCAGGTAGTGGGACAGAAAGAAAGGAAGGGGAAATGGGGGTGGTGTGTGGAGTTAAAGTGATGGAGGGAGGTGGGAAGAAAAGAAGGAGAGGTCTAAAAAAATAAATAAAAGGAAAGCATGCTCATCATCCTGGTCAATTAGTGCAATAGGAACCAGCTCAAGTGGCAGTTTGTTTTGTCTGAGCACTTATGTTATGGAAATGACTTTTCCGGAGCTCTCTAAAAGAGGTGGATATTTATGCTGCGTTTGATTGCAGACTTGAATTTAAATAGTGAAAGAGGGAGGCGAGGAGGACAGGAGACAGGAGAAGAGATAAGGCAAGGGAGGGAAAAAGATGGGCACACTCAAGCAAAGAAATTTGTTTGTGAAAAATGCATCACTTATTCAAGAGGAAGTCTTAAAATCAGCCCGACTGTCAAAATGGTGGTGAGCAGGGGTGGGAGGTGTGGGGAGAAAACACACACACACACACACACTAGCACACACCCCAATATATCTTTCAACCTAAAAAAAAAGCCCATTTACAGGGAAATACATTTAGCTTGTTCTAACAAGACCATTTATTCAGTGGAAGTACATACACTACCGAGGCATGCTGAGAGAAGATGCAAAAACCGAGACCATCTAGGCTAAAAATGGCTCACATTTACATTGTGTCACAACATAAATCAGAACTGAATTGTATAAATGAGCACAATGCAATAGCTCCATCAGTGCTGGATTTATTTATTTTTCTGTATATATTTTTTTACACACACCAATGAGGCCACGGTGTTGCATTCATAACCAGGCTTCATGTCAGAAACATGTCCAGCTTGTACAAAAACACTATAAAGGACAAAATGGACAAAGGTGAACGGAGTAGAGTCTAAAAGCTCATGTTCATCCAACTGTAAATACAAGGCCATAGATACAAGTGGGGTGGGGGGAGGATGGGAGTGGGGACACTGGCCTGAGAGAAGTAATGGTACTAAAACTCAAAAAGAGAAGTGATGACGAGAAACAGAGATAAAGATTTTCTACAAGTGTCAACATGACACTAATTTTCTGGTTATGTTACCAAGAGGCTTGTAGCCTCACAGTTCTATCATTTTCCTTATTTCCTGGTGTTGTGTTTCACACAGCAGGAAGTTTACATCTTTCTCAGCTTAGTTTTAAGCTTTATTTCACTGAATGCACATTAGTTTTTACTGTACTTTGCTTTTATGGGAGCTACCCCACCACTAAAAATGCATTTCCCATGAGAAATTGAGACACCAGGGGCTATTTTTAGGACAATAAATTCATCCTGAATGCGACAGACCACTGAAATCTAATATAAATAATAATAATTTGGTAGTGAATAGCGTTGTAACAAAGGATGAGTTGCTTTGGGTTCAATTTTGGATTGCGCTTTATTTAGAATAAAGACATCAGGCTTGTTTTTATGTGAAATTGTACTTTTTCCTATATCCCTGAGATGGGGAGGAGGGATGTTGACATTTAGTTTGTTTTAATCTGCAACTTCACCACTAGATGCCACTAAATTCCTCAAACTGGCTTCTTGAATTTACCTATTGTATTATTTCCACAGTTATTTTAAACAGGGTACAGTTAGTCAGAAACAGCTGCTAAAGTATTTATTTATTTATTTATTGTTTAATGCATCATCCATGTAGAACTGCATGTTCTTTGAAACCATATCCCACGAGGAATAAAACTAAAAACTCAGCCCTTATGCTTTTGCTGAATCGATGAAGCCCTAGCCCCCTGCCTCCCTGTGCAAACCAAAAGCATCTCCTATAATAATGGTGGATTATTGTGTTTGAGCTTGTTTGACCAAATTTGACCCGAAACAGGAGTTCTGCCTCCTTTTGAGGCTCATTATTTTCCTTGTATGTTTGTTTACATAGCACAGGATTTTGTGTATACAGGCAACTATACTACACAGCAGTTTTGTGTGCATGCACACAGTTCTTAAAATGATTACTTCTTAATAGAAAATGACATCACTTCCATTTCTACTAGGATGTGGCCTTAATTCAGCAGAATTCACTTAATAACCAAAACCAAATTAAGATAAATCAGTTAGAATAACCAAACACTACATAACTAGCCTGACCATAGTTGTTCTGATGGTTTATACCATTAATGAGCATCTGTCTTTATACTGATGATGCATCAACATTAAGAACAACCATTTTTCGATCATTTGGGAGAGTCTCTCTTTTAAATTCCTGTGATACACTAACCGGTCTTCCCCAAAGCTGACTCATACAGCAGAGTTGAACATCCCGCAT
Source organism: Pseudomugil gertrudae (assembly GCA_037177535.1). Taxonomy (NCBI): domain Eukaryota; kingdom Metazoa; phylum Chordata; class Actinopteri; order Atheriniformes; family Pseudomugilidae; genus Pseudomugil; species Pseudomugil gertrudae. Next base: position 5,903,230 of record JBAMHV010000024.1, read on the forward strand.
AGTAGAATGTTCACTTTGGGCCAGCACGGTCATAACACAGTCTGACTCCCAAAAAAAAAAAAAGAGTCAGTGGGGGTAGAGGCAAACAAATGGCAGGAAAGCATGTGTTAAGAGGGCTTGAAGATTCTTAGCTTTATACATTTACTGTGAAGCAGAGATGCGGTCGCCATAAATTAAACGCCTGCGAGCACACTTATTGGAAACTCCCGAGGGGTAAAATGGAATTACTAGAGATGATCTGTCTCTCTGCTCTGTGCATTGGCCCTTTAAAAGGTAAGGTAATAGGTTTTTTGGGAGGAGGGGTTGAGGGCAATGTGTGCATACATTTGGGATGGAATCACATCCTTCAGGTATCGTGCGTTAGGATGTTAAGGAAGCCTGGATGCTTCAATCAAAGCTAGGCTGTGGCGACAACTAGAGGAGACCTTAAAAAAATGCACATGGGAAAATCAGGGCCTGATTTATCTTATTTTCCATATTATCCTTTTGGCATCTACATCAAGATAAAACTATGCTAACTGATATAAATTTGATATAAATCACCTGGTTAATGTGTGTGTGTCTGTGTGTTACCACTTTGACTAATGCACAAAAGAAACACCGCCCTGCATCCCTCATACACACACACTCGCCAACAAAAGCATGCATGTTGTAAAACATCTTCACACACCTCGTGTCTTGCAAACTGAACACATATTTCTCATTTCAAGCACGCACTCATACACGGTAGTATTTATGAGCCGACGGTGGTGTCAAAGCAGCTGTGAGTGCCTGCTGAATGAGTCGGGTGAGGAAAGGTGGCGCTCAGAAGATATACGAAGATGAAGTCTCGCTCTGTGCCTGCCTGTTATTTGACCTCCTAAAGATCTGGACAGTAGCGAGCCACGTGTACCATCAGCATAATTCTAGCCAGGCTGAAAAAGTGACCTGCGCAGCACATGGGAGGTCGTAACTCAGGGACAGGTGGCCTTTGGCTCTATTTGCTCCTCAATGACCGAGCTTACAACTTTGCGCTTGACTTGGCTGCAAATACCTCACAGCTACCACTGAAATACTCAGTTCCCCTTGTCTCCCCTTTGTTCGTACTTCACTCATTTTTTTTTGCCTGTGCTCACTTTCCAACCTTCCCTTGTCGACTTTTTATAGCTGCTTTATTCTAGTTTCCATAGATTTGAGCTGCCAGAAACCTTAGCATGTTGCCAGGTTAGCATCAAGCTAACTTAACAATTTCATTATGTCAAACTAAACTCTACAAAAATGAATGTTTGCTAAGCCAAATGAGAGGATTTGACAATGTTTTGACATTAAATCAAAGTACTTTTTACAATTACTCGACCAATTACTGGCACTTTGATGTCAAATATAACAGGAAGAGTCCAACAGCGCATGCAGTACCAGGCATATAGATGAGCTTGATAAAATTCAGCCCGTTCCTCTGGGAACCTTGGGTGTCTTGCAGGGGTCCTGTCTCTGTGCATAAATGATCTGGCCATGTCCCAGATAAGAGGCACAGACGAGACAACCTGATAGACAGGTTGACCAGCATGGGGCATCAGTTCTTCCCAAAGTCACTTCGGTCCCCAAGGAAGCTTCTGAGCTATTGTCAAGGTCAAAGGAAAACTCACTGTCTCTTTATTCATGGCCTGTGTGGCTGTCATGGAGACGAGTGGTCCTTGTACAGATGAGGCTATGTTGCATTTCTACCTCTGTTCTTTCTCTGGTCACCCCCCCCCCCCACCATTTCTTCCTCTACCCTTTCCATCTCTGTTCAGGAAGAATAAGTGTATCGGTAGCTGGCAAGAAGGCTACCGGAGCTGATAAGCAGCTCTCTGTTCTCTGATGAGCTCACGGTGGAGGCAGCGTGGCTACGGGGGCAAAGTGACAGACTTCCCTACAGCATGCCTATCGCTAGCTCGTGCGCCTTCCTGTTTGTCTTTGTCCGTGCTGAGCACTTCATTCCTATCCATGCAAACAAGAGAACACACACAGACAACATGAAGGTGGCAAAAACAACTTTGGGTCCAGGGGACTTTCAATCAAGCTGTATGCACCTGCAAGGATTTGAATTAGGGATGAGGACGTTAGGGATTTATGATATCCTTTTGAAAACAGGGGGGAAAAAAGACAAACGTGTGGTATCAGAGTCCACACAGCCACATTCAAGCATTTGCACACACACAGACATGCAGGAACACATAACAAAACAACCCGTGAAGACAAAAGAATATGGAGAATGAAGGGTAGAAAACAGGGGAAATACTTGGATCCAAATCAAATGATACATTAGTGAAAGGTGGTGTTAACCTGTGAAAGTGGTGGTTCAGTAAGATGTCTTAGATGTGCTTTTGTTTCATCCTTTGTTTATGACTCTGATGGGTCTTTTTTAAGCACACTAACCAACATGTATTAGCATATAAAAAGGCTGTTCTGAAGCAAAAACTCAATAATTAGCAACAAACAAAATATTATAGCTCCAGAGACAAAAATCTGTCTGCCCACAGAGGACAGTGTGGCTTTGGCAAATTACCACCTAATGTGCACTGTGTACGATTCCTTTGTTTTGGCCCTTTGGTGAGATTTAAAAACATACCCAGTCATGGAACATTTTCGCTGCTCATTAAAATGGAAATGTGGTTAAATTGCCCTACATGGGGAGGAAAGGTAATGACGAATGTTGACCTTTTTCTCCAGTTTCAGATACATTCATTTGAGTGGGAGGAGGAAGGAATGGCTGCTGGCCCTGTGCAAGAAACCAAAGTCTTCACACACCTGCAAGAGAGAGAGGGGAAGGGAAAGAAAATAAAAAGGAAAAAAAAAAGAAAAACGACACAAATGCGCCCTATGAAAAGAACAGATTGGATCAACAGCTGGTGAAAGGGAGGGGTGGAGCGAAGGCAAACCTTTTCACCAGGTCCTTGAAATACAAGCTGCAGGAAGCTAGAACATTTTGGTGGACTTCAAACTCTTTGCCTTCAACAATAATTTTCAGGTCTGTAAACTCTTTCGCTCTGCGTTGCTGGTTCAACTCCTTCAACATCTCTGTAGAACAAGAAAAAGAAACAGACAATGCCACATCTGGGTTTAGAAAATCTCTCTTTTCCAAACATACATACACATATGTGAACCGACATCATGACAAGAAAGCAAAAGAGCAGATTGTAGAACACAGCTTTGGCCAGTCTTACGAAAACAGAAGTGATAGAGAAGTGATTTGATCAAACATTTCAGCAAAAGAAAACATGTACAGACAAAGGAAGCAGAAAAAGAATAACATATTAGGCTGCTGGATAGGAGAATATGAAATACTTAACACCTGGGCTAGCAGATAACAGATCTTGGAAAGAAACCAGCCATCTAAATCACTGTAAAAGCAGCACTAGAACTTTAATGGACAAGATTAAAAAGCATCTAAAAAGATGAAGGCTGAAAACAGAGGCGCTGTCAATGCATTATTCATATGGAAATAAAAAAAATTCTTTGTGTAAGGGCTGACCTTCAAATGTTATCCCCAAATCCCATCACCACCCCTTCCTCACACACTTTCGAAGAAAAAAACCCCATGCACACATCCACACACAGTCTTGTCTCCTTATCTGGAAATAATAATAAAAAAAAAAACAAACTGTAAAGACAAGGACGACACATTCGGAGAGAACATGCTTGGAGCGAAAGCATTGTGCTGCTGAAGGCCACGAAACACAGTGAATTGTGGTGTAGCAGCACCATGTTAAGCTCGGCCTTACTGTAGCGTTAGGTCGGAGGCGCTTGTTTGTCTGCATCTTAATGAGGCACCATGAGGGGATGCTGAGAGTGAAAATCAGCAGGGGACTGGAAACTTATTCTACAGCTTGGGGAGGGAGCTCCAACACTGACGCGCTGTTAATCTCCTATCGAGCGCCACTAAAAAGAGAACACTAACAGATCCAAATAATAAACTACAGACACGCCAGAATGTGGAACATCCTGATTATAAAAGGAGACACCTTACATACAGTCGCCTATGCAATGAGGGAGCGTTTCATCGAGACCACAGCTTGTGAGGCATAGTAAACACTTCCCTGGCACAAAAGCACAGTCTGCGTGATGGAAAAGCACACATTCCATGCTGGGGAAAGAGCCACAGTATGAGATACGGTATAATTTAGATAAGAAAAGGTGGCAAATCCTCCTGTAATCAGCACACAGTGTTTCTCTTCCAGTGGGTAATCTCCACATTAGCTTCAAAAGTGTAGCTCACACATGGAAATGGGAGCTAAACAATTGCTATGGTGAGTCTCTTGTCAGTAATGTCATGTGCAACAAGAAAGATGAGCATGTATTTATGTACCAATGTGCATTTCAAACATCTGTCTAGCACTGAAATGTAGGAAGCCAATCAGATATCAGATTGATCGTTGGGGTGAGATCCAAGCTAAAATTAATGATTTTTTTTCTACTGTTTTCAACCTGACAGAGGTCTGTGTTCACGGCAGACTCAAAGCTGGGATTTAATTAACCTGGATATGACACTCACCCTTCTATTTGGCTGGAATATCTATTCATTTAGCTCCCTCTATTGTCCTGCCTGACACCGGGAGCTCAGCTCTGAATTAATGCTGCACTTCAAATTGTACATCATAAAGACACATGACAAATAAGGTGCTTTTCAAAAGTGTGCTCCACTAAAAGCAAATTTCTTCTAAGGGGCACATCCTAAGGAGTTATCACATCAAGGAATATTGTCCAAAATGAGAAAGACCTGGTTATTACGCACGCTGAATCCTAAATGAGGCAAGAAATAATGAATGATGCGGTCTTCTTTTTTGACAGTATGTCCGCTGTGATCTAGCTAGATTCACAGCTGCACGGTTCATAAGCCGTGCACATTCACACAAACAAAAGCGGCCATTTGTCTCAGCTTTCATCCATCTCTCTCCACACTGCACTGTCAGTTGGCCGGCTATCTGATTACTGTGTGGCCATAGACAGTGAATGGAGAATATGCAGTAGTTTGGAGTTTGAATTAGTGAATTTCCAGCAGCGGCCATGGCTCTCACCTCCAATCAGCCACACCTCATACAGTCCATTTGCCCCAAGAATAGAAAAAGTGAAATGGGGGAGACAGAGAACTCCACTTGTCAGCGAACAATGGCCGCCTCCCTCGGAGCCATGCAGGCACACCTGAATGCATGATGGAAAAGCTAATTATGGCTTCTTGGGGGTGGATCAGTGAGCCCCCTAGAACAACTCATCACCGGCAGTTAGCATGAAACTGCAGATGGCGTCTCTATTCTCAGCACAGACGCGGAGCGTGGTGAGGCAGTCATGCTCAAAGGGACCAGGGCAGCTCTGAAACAGCAAACATCTTAATACTTCTTTAAAAAAAAAAACCCAAGACGACAATAAAATTGAGGGTGATAAAGCTGTGCAACAAAAGGGTCAATAAAAATGGGTGAAACAGTGGTACACATGCAACCTCATTGGGGGAATGAAGAGTTGCAGTTGAGTCCATCATGAAACTGAGCATGGACACCATCTTTGGACATATTGTCCTGGATTTAAGGAAATCCCAGTAGCAACATCACCCTACGTAAGTGTTTCATGATTGGTTGATGCACCACATGAGGGGCATGAATACTTTGCCAACTCTGCTGCTCAGCCTAGTAACTCTGCTGTCAAACATCTATTTGCACTGTGGCCAATTGGACCCTCAGGCGTGATTTCAAGTAACCTATCACCACGCAATGCGTCTCCCAGTTTAACAGCGCTCTAAGTCACTCACTACGCCGCTGATTGGCTGATGTTTCAGAGCATCTCGGCGAGTCATTGGTTGCTGAACTCGGAGCCATTTTATGGTTATACATGTGTATTACATGCACATCTGCAAACCCACCATTTTGTGGAAGGTTGGCAACAAAAACCTGCAGTTTTTTCTGACTTTTTCACTTCATTTTTGTTTCCTCAGTCTTTCTTTTTTATATGAAAGGAGAACGTCAACTTGCATATCTGATATGCCGCATGTATTAGAAATAGATTAATTATCTGCATTTTTGCACAAATTTGATGTATTTTATAACTATTAAACAGATAAACACACAGAATAAACAATGGATTCGTTTTTTTTAAACTTATTTACATTATTTGATTTTGTTTTAAAATTTTATTATTTAAAAAAAGTTAAAAGTGAGTGAAAAGGTTATATTTTTCCCAATAAAATGAAAAATGTTTTTTTTTGCTAAAGTGATATTTTTTAATAAAAAAAAAAATTAAAAGCAACTCGTCCTTTAAAAAGAAACCAGTCAACATAATAATGACCAAATATCTCATTCTGTTTGGAAGTTATTCTATGTTGCACAGTTAAAAGGATAATGATTCGTATATTCTGACCTTTTAGTTCCATTTAAACTCTAAACAATCAATGTAAACCAGCATTTGCAGCTTAATTACCCAGAACAAACTATGCAAACCGATCAATATCTCGCGTACAACTCTGCAGCAATGTTTGTCTTTAACGTGGAAAAAGGAAAACACTTCAAATTATAGAACTGTAATAAAAAAAACATTTTTAATTAAAAAGAACAGTAGGTGACTAAAATTAATAAATAAATACATGTATTGTATGGATCTTCAAGTCATGTAATATAATTTAGATGAATGCAGCAATGCAATTTTCTGTTCGTATCCCTAAATATCTTTTCTAACCAAATTAATTTAAAAGTACTCATTCAACTAATTTGCATTAATAAAATGTTTATGGTTAAAAATGCTATTATTTAAAAATGTAATAATGTAATAATAAATGTAATGAATGCAATAATAACAATAATAATAATACTTATTATTATTATTATTATCATTTATTATTATAGAAGGAAAAGTTAAATAAGAACTAATATTTCTTTCTATTTAATCTGCTTTTAATGACTTTTTTAAATTTATGATTTTATTGTGATTTCTGCTGTTTTTATGCTTTTTCTGTTTCAATGTAAAGCACTTTGAGTTGTCTTGTACATAAAAGGTGCTATTCAAATAACCTTGCCTTGCCTAAACTAAAATAACCCTACAAAGTAAATTAGACCATTAAAAACATTATCATAGGCACTTTTAACTAAAGCAGAATGGTGAAATTTAATAACTCAAAAATCTGCTTTTAAAGAAGAAGAAACAGGCTGGATGTACATGGTGGACTCAGGGAGTCGGATCATAATGGGCTCCCTCAGACAAAAGCCTTTGATATGAGGGGATGTTTGAAAATGTCTATTTCAAAGAAGCAGGCCAAGAGCACAGTTCATCATAATACACACAAAAGAGCTTCCCCTCCAAAAATGCTTTCTCTGGCTCCATAACATCTTTTTTTTAATGATCCTAAAAGATTTTTTGAAACTCACCAAAAGCCTAAATAAGATTATTTTAGGGTGAAACAAACAGTCTGAAATGAGACAGAAATTAAGTTTGTTTTTGTGTCCGAGTGTGCCACAGGAAATAAACATATTTTCAGTACAAGGAAGCTTTTTTTCTCTTGTTGATTTAGACATAAAATGATATCACCATCTCTGACAACACATGTAAAGTACAGCCACATATAGCAGTTAATAAAAAAGAAATATATATATATTCTTTTTTACATACATATATGTGCACATTATTGGTGAAATAATCCTGAAAGTATTACAAAGACTTTTATGTCTATTTGCATGCAGAACTAATTAAACGAAATAACAAAAAAAAAATTATTAAAAAAATCTGCAAAGCCTTTTCATACTCCTGTAGATAACATACACAGGTTGTTTTTGCTAGCTCATTTAACAGTAAATAAAAAGATTTAAAAAAAAAGAATAAAACATAAAAAATGTTCACAATAAATAAAATAAAATAAATCTTTTTTTGCATTTTTGCATGTCTTATAATGAAATTTACTTACAAAAAATAAAGTAAACAACATTATAAATATTAAATTATAATTGTTGTGCAGTTTTGTGTTGAGAGACATTGTTTATAAAACTTCTGAATTTTGGGAAAACAAATAAAAAAAACTAAATAAATTTCTCAATCAAATAAAAACACATTTATTTCCAAGTAAAATATCAGAAATTATTTCTAAAATAGTTTGTACTTGGTAATAGGAACTGATATTTGAAAGTGACTATAAAACAAAATTAATAAAAAAAGAACTCTCACAGCAGCTGAACTATATGTTTCTAAATAAATCTAAAAGAAATTACATTTTAAAATCTTTATATGATTTGCTGTTTCCCCAAGTTGTAGAAAGAAAGCAGGTAAAACTGCCTTTAAGCCAAATCTATCTTAAATTACAACATCTTCACTCCAAAGGCTTGGTGGCTAAATGTCAGGCTTTAACAGGTGCAAAATGTCATCAACGCTATCAGGCCACTCGTGGAGATACCATCTGCTGGAACAAACAGGGCTTTCACATGGATAAACGGCATCAGATCTCATGTACACAACCCAATCTATCATGGGTCTCTTTCAAAAGTGCAATTACACTAAACAGTCTCCAACACATACCTCTAACAATCACCGCCACATTCATTTCTGAAGATGTCTCAATAGTCTGTGCCTACTCCCTGCAGAACAGCTCGTGCAAGGCATCAGAAATCCTCAAGACTCCTTGAGTGTCTAGTTGTCCTGATTTCGGTCTGTAAGGGAACAGTGGTACCATATAGTATAAAGAATAGTCCATGATGAGGACGCTTTATTCCCCCCCTCTTGCTTAAATCTTCTGAGCTGCTCTGCTGGAGTCTCAGCACTGCTGTCAACTAGCCTGGACTGAGCTGTGGGGAGACTGGAAAAAAAAAACTTGTGCCCCTCAAAGACGCCGCCTTGCCCTTTATTTCCTACTACAATAGACATGGAAAAAGACCTGGAGAAGCAAAAGGGAAAAAAAAGCAGGGTTGCTCTGTCCAGCGGTGTAAACTCAAACCTCTATGAATGCTTTCTTGTTCAAGGGTCAGGCATGTCACACACACAAGAAAACAGGCACGAGTACAACTTAGTTGAAGCAAATACAAGTACAAGCTTAGAAGAAACAAAGAAAATAAATAAAAAGGTCCCCGTGAGCATCTTCTGGCCTGCTGCAACAGTATGACAGGATGTCAGGCAATGTGCTCTTGTTCTTTATGTTTGTGTGCACAGAGGAGATGAGAAAATCTCCAATCCCAGCTGGTGCAGTGGCTTCCTCATTAGGCAGGTAGAGGGTACGATATATGACAAGCGGTCATAGTCAAGTTTTAACAAGGGGATACTCCTGTGGATAGCAAACAAGAGCAATGCCATGGCCCTTGCATTCCTTCAGGCACTGCAGTGTCTAGCCCAAGTCTAGGAAGAAGGAAATACTCCAGATTTTTTATAAGTATATGAAAAAAGTTTAAGGCAGAAAGTAGAACTATGTGCTGCATGCATATAATGGGTTAGCAGTCAGACTGGTTCAGTTCACAAGAGGTGAAGATTCACAGTTGTGAATCTATAGCTGGAAAAAGAATATCCTCCCTGGCTGAGGCAGGTATTGTAGCAGGAAGACAGGGCTTCTCACAACACTGCTCATGAATTCAACACAATTTAGGAGGTTTCGTTTGTGGTGGAGGGATTTAAAAGATTGCAGAAGATGCCCTCCACAGAGCTTTAGAATATGCATATGTTATAGTGGGAAATTACAAGAACATATCAGATCAAACAAAGTATATTCTGTCAAAGCCGACTATCTGCACCAGAGAGATGTCTGGCTGATGGAACAAACATCCAAGGTACTGTAAAGCAAGATGGATTAAATATGCCCATTCATGAGTTCATTTTGGACTGATGAAGCTGCATTACTTTGCTTCATCCTGAGGAGGGATGAAGAGGAAAACAAGCTGCATCTGTTTTCCTCAGTGCAGTTCATGCAAAGTGAGCTTAACTTACAGCAAGAAATGCATCATGATGTCATGCATTCAATGCTTCAGTTTCTTCAACTTTTGATATAAGATGAATTTCCATTCTTGTACCTATCATTTTTAGTGATTAAATATATTTATTATATCCTGTTTTGTTTATTTAATGACGCCTGTTTGTAGTAGAAACCTCTCTTTTTGTTTTGTTGCTTTTAGGGAAAGTGTTGGTAAGAATGTCATCCTGATAGAGCGGTCATCTACAACACCTTGTTTTATAAAAGGGCTACGGGAGCTTGTTTCTCTCATTTGTCTGGACACATTCTGCTTGGATGATCTGAAGTGTTTTGAGGAAGCTCATTGTCTGGATTCATGTTTTTTGTTTCGCTTCTGAGTGAACAGTTTGACACCGTTTCAGCTCTTCATCACACTGTTTTGAATGAACTCACATAAATTCATCCAAAAAGGCATCAAAATATCAAAAGAATAGCAAAAGAAAAAAAAAGCTTTCTATTAAAAAAAGAAAGGGCTTTGCACTCTAAACACAGTGCTTCTCCTACCATTATGAGAAAGGTGCCCCGCTCTCCCCAAAGGCAACCCCCACCCTCCCAAGAAGGTCAAGTTAATTTTATCCTCTCTCCTCTATCTTGTGAAGGCAAACCTACCTTACTCCTATATGTATTTAAATCTGGCTGTTTCAGTGAAAAGGCAACCAGGAAATGTCCAATAAATATGGTGAAATAAGTTTTACTTTGCTGATTGCAGGTGAATATTGCATCTTCAGTGTACTATAATAGAGACGCTGGATGAAATGTACTGCTAAGGGGTTCAGCTTATAAAAATGGGGTTCAGAGGGAATTATGTGTCCCCTTTCTTCTGATTGAGGTGTGCTTTTAGTGTACACGAGTGTGTCCGTTTGTGCCATGGAGGGATTTTGATTGTATTTGTTTGCTGCGAAGGAAAAAGCAACAGGAATAACTCAATCTTTTGTTCATGACCTTAGCTGAAAATCATTTCAAAGTGAACAAACAAATCAAACCCCAGGAAAAAATGAACAATCAGAGTGTTCGTCAAAGCTTGTCCGATTATGATGTTAAAAAAAAGATCTTAATGGGAATAACAGATAAAACTGGGCTTTCTTCAGTTAAGTATTAAAGGAGCAGGTATTAATAGTGTTTTGCATAATTAAGGATGTTTTATATTTTTTAACCAACGACACGGTTTGATGACATCACAGTCACATGGTTTTATTTCAAGTTGTGCCAAACAAACAAATATATCTGGATAAATTATACATGATATTGCTTATATTTGGTCATTTTGAGGGAGTAGAAACTTTGGTGAAGGTTTGATATAAAACAGGTGTACAAATAGTACAAATCTATATATTCCAATATTTTGACAATCAAGGGGATGCTTATATTTATAATAATGGAAGGTAAATATTATACATATGAGGGTGTTGCCTGTTTTGAAACCATGGAACTAGACTGAAATACTACAGTCACTATGGTTCCATGCTGTTATAGAAACTAGCAAACTGGATAATTTCCCCTCTTTTTGCATTCTCCATTAAAAAAATGACAAATCGAAAAACCAGTTCAAATATGCAATTCCTTTTTAAGATTAACCATTTAAAAAGCTCTGCTGAGCACCAATATCTGCAAAGCGGAGTAACATTTCAACCCCAGGAAACATTTAAATATACATTTTTTTTTTCATTTTACAATCTTCCGCATACAGACTAAACTGATTGCACCGTCATTCAAAGAAAGCCCAAGAAAAATGAGCCGAAAGTAATTTTATACTGTGCTTGGGGGAAGCTCGATGTGCCTGACATCAACACCCAGTCTAGTGTTTTGCTCAAGACAACATGGCTCCCAACCAATGTGCAGTGAACCAGTGTGCATGGTGATGCAAGCTAACTTATGCTGCTACAAATGGCAAGTCAAGTCAAGTTAAACTGAAGGATAACTGCGGCTACGCAGCTGTACTTTTAATCATAAACCGAATGATGAACAACTGCTGACAAAGTTCTCATGCTGTGTGTCACAGATGTCACATCTCAGTATCCTGAGCGTCAGAGGAAAAAAATCCCACATTTCTTTGACATATTTACCCGCTTGCTGCTGTGACTCATGCAGTCTTTAACCGCACAGTCTGATGAATCAGACAGCACCTCGAAGGCGGCTTAATGGGTTGCGTTGATGGTCACAGAAAAGAAAAAAACAAAGTGGGGCAACAAGATGCACTAACAAGATGTAATGAACCCAAATTAGATAATAATCATAAGTAATTACATAAATAAACTCTTTTTGATGACACATGGAGCTTTTTGGTTTTTCCACTGGGATTAGAAGGACGTGTAGTTTAGATGATTTATAATACTAAGCGATGACGGCCAGTCACACAGAAGATAATTTAACATAAACAAAATCCAAAGGAATGTCACCATGTAGTATGCAAACAGCTGCAAGCTGAATGTTTCCCATGTAAACAATCAGTCTTTCTGTCAAAACTAAATTGCTCCTGAATATATAAATATATATATTTTGGGGGTGTGTGTGTGATGGCTGTATTTACATTTATATAGAAGCAGCAGTCAAGCTGCTTTACAGCATTGGCGCCTGACTGGACAATTTATTTTCCTCCATCACTCTGAAAATTGCACAAATTATGCACAGAAATGAGGAAACACGGTTTAATAAATATGTAGGATTTTCTCTAAAACTAACAATAGAATGATGGATTTTGATAAACGAGTAGATAACTAATTAATCATTTCTTTAAAAGTGGGGATTACTCATAACTTTCTATGCGTGGCGGATTCCGCTGGTCTGTGAGGTGGACTTGCACATCGTGCTTTCAAGCCAAACTTTAGCCGCTTCATTTGTCCCAACACCAAAGAGGCAGGATGCTGGCGTGGATTTTATTCACTTATCCTTGATCCACGTGAAACTGCGACACTGCAATCTACTTTGTCACCATTTAGCAAACATTCAGCTTAAGCATTATGGAGGACATCGTTGTCAAACCCAACTCAGTCTTGAGTAATCCATCCTCCCTGCAGTGGATGACATTCCAGAAAACACACAAAAGCTAACACAGAAACACACATGTAGCCATGCACATGCAGACAATATGCAAATGCATCACCACACAAGCAAGCGCAAACACACAAACACTCGAGTTTAGGCAAGACAATGTCATGAGAGTATAATCCTCATAACAACGCTGTGCTTATGAAGAGTTACTGGCTGGTGTAGATAACATACTGTATGCTGGAAGGGGATTTGATTAGAACTGAGTGGATGAGCAGCACTTCTCCATCCTCACTTTTAATTATTGCTAAGTTACTATTACATAAATTGCTTGAAGAGACAGAGGTCTGTCAAATACATATTAAAAAGCTGGGTAGAAAAACAAGGCTAATTGAGTGAGATGAATCATCTGGACATAGACCTTGTGTATCGGTTTGAAAGTAACCTTTCAATGAGCATCTAACAAAGCGTTATTTTTGCCTCACCTTGAGAGGGTTGACTGAGCATCCAAGCTGGAACATCCAGCGGTGCATGCATTTAACCGCGACGCAGGTCTTTGCCAACCAGTTTAACTGGATCGTTTCTGTGCCACTGTATCGTGACTGCTACAAACATAAAATTTGTCTTCAGGCTACTCAACTAGCCTGTCCACTGGCGTTTCATCATCCACAGTCTGAGTTTTGACCTGACTGGGACTTTCCTCAGGCACTGGGAGAAAAAAATACTAAAAAATTCATGCTGTGAAACTCTTTGTGCTAAACTCAAGCAGTATGAGCTCAAAAGTAGTTTAAGTTTCTGAAATAGTTTTACAGTTTGTAGTTCGATACAAAGCTTTGCAAACGCCTCATACAGATATAGATGAGTACATCCCTGTGCATGTAAAAGATATACTTTTAAAGTAAATATAAATCTCTGTGCAAAGGTTTTAAAAAAAAGGTGGCTTTATGAAAAATAAATCTGCATCCAAATACATTGCAGAGAAATGACTGTGTTGTGGTGGGGTGGGGTGCATTATAGATGGGCATGAGTACAGAGAACTCATCTGGCAGTGTGCAAGACGGTGCAGAAACAATCACCCCATCTTGAATACAAACAAAATAACAGATCATTGTGGATTTCAGGAGAAACAGGAGTAAATACACACATTTGCATCCTGGTATAACAGGTGGATGTGGTGGATGAACTATCGGAGTTCAGTTTGACAACAGACTAGCCTGGAAATGCAACACAAGCATCAACATGAACAGAGAGCAGACACTCGGATCACTCAATGCCTGCATCAAGATGTTGCATCTCTTCTATAAGTCTGATGTGGAAGGTGGAATATTCATTGCAACATCGGAGCCTTAAATAAACTGAACAAGCTGATGATGAAGGCAGGTTCTGAGCTGCGGACAACAATGGAGCGATTGTCCAGAGATGAATGCTGCGTGGTTTAAACTTTTTAACAACCTGAACAAGTGGAAAAAGTTACCATGAGTAGAATTTTTCTCTGGTGTAGCAAAACAAAACAGTACTGCAGTGTTTCCCTTTGGATTGTATTAAATCTTTTCCATTATTTACATCCATAACATTACATCCACTGGACAGCTAGTGTCCATTAAACATGCTGGTACATGCAAGTGTAACTGGTGAGGAAACACGAGGGTATATTCAACCTCAGGCGTTACAGTGAGGTACAGTGATTGTTCCTGCAACAACTTTTCCGAATGCTGACATTTCAAACAGGAATCTTGATGCGTCTTTTAAGATTTACATTTAATTAGACGGTGATAACCCAACCACTGAATCAAAACGTCCAATCAGAGGGCAGATGGTTACGTTAATATAGGCTTTCTGTTACTAATTTAGCAAAGCAAGGTATTAAAAAGTAAAAATGCCACCTCATGCAAGAGGTTGAAATACACAATTCCTTTTCTTGCAGAGACTAGAAGAGCCAACAATAGAAGGTGGGGGGGGGGGGGGGGGGGGGGGGGGGGGGGGGGGGGGGGGGGGGGGGGGGGGGGGGGGGGGGGGGGGGGG
>JBAMHV010000024.1:5923138-5937119 GCA_037177535.1 Pseudomugil gertrudae
TATATATATATTTATTTATTTATCTGTGTAATGTTTGCAGCCCAGTCACAACCAGACTGAATCACCTGATTTTACTAAAGCTGTTGGGTTACCAAGTTAATGCTCGACACTACAATAAAGAAAACTGCTTTTCTGTGGCTGCCCAAATTGATCATGACAAGCTGCATTTAAAGCTTTGTCAATAACAGCTAAACAAATAAAAAACAGTGTGTGGACCAGATGACCGATGCAACCTGAAACTTCTGTGTTTTTGTTCCTGCATAAAGACTGTAAAGATAATTCCTTTTTTTTTTTTTTTTTTTACAATCTGAGCTTCCGTGTGCATCCACCTCACACTGTAAATGTTTTCTATAAAGATACAAAATAAGATTAAGTGAACTTGGTAAATAAATTTGAAAGGTTTGTTTCTCAGTCTCAACCAACTGGCTGATGCTCAGAGTGCAGACAGAGCTTTTTGTGAGGGTATTAAAGAAAACAGAGGGATGGATTTGGTTGAAAATAGCCATCTCACACAAGCTCTTGCTGTCAAAGGCAAACGAGCAACCCCCCCCAAACCCCCAACCTCATCTTTAATCCTTTCGTCTTTTAAATCTTTCACATGCCACTTAAATGAGCGAGGCATTACTCTGGGAAAAAAAAATCTAGCAGCTGGAGAGAGATGGCTAACAACTCCTGCATCAGTGGAGAAAAGTTAGGGGGGCATGGAAACAGTGGGCAACCAAGTAGGGAGACGACATAGAAATTCAGAGGAGGGGGTTGGGTTGGCATAAAAGTATGAAAGAAAAAAAATGGAGAAGAGGGGGAAAAGTATAGGCTGTGGGAAGAATGTAAAGGAGAGCAGGACACAGACAATTGCAATAAGAAGCACAGGTGGGAGTGACAGGTTGAAGAGAGGATGGAAAAAGGACGGAGGTGCAGATATGGTGCCCTCTCTAGCGTGGCAGGGAGTCGGCCGAATGCTCCCCGGCTGCACCGCGCCTGTGATTATGCATATAGCAGCCGGGCTGTCAGGCTCCAGGTCCTTCCGCTGCGCCGCCACAGAGCTTTATCTTGAAATCCCAGTGATTAATGAAGCTGGTGCCGCGTTCTGCATGGAGTAGGTGGCCGAGGAATGATCAATCTTAATGAGCTATCTGCTGTCCCTATATTAACTGTGGGGGGATACAATGTATGGGGCTGCTAGCGGGGCTTCTCTCCTTTAAAATACGATAACGAGGGCGAGATAGAAGGAGGCCGTGCAGCTTTCCATCCCCAGCTTATGGCACGCAGCCGCTGCTCACCTCACATTTCCTCTCTTCTGCCCCTCCTTCTTCTTTCTTAATTTTTTTTCGCTGAAAGCTGGAGCAGTACAAGAAACAGCAAGACATCTCAATGGATGCCATTCTAAGCAAAGTTAAAGAGGCTGTCAGGTTGCTGCTGGGCACACAAACGCACCACACCTGCAGTCCTGAAAATTAGATGTTAGACTCCGTATCATTAATATGTAAACCCCATATGGACCTGTGTGCCAAGGTTACTCATGAGCATATCACCACAGTATTGCATGTATTCATTTAAAAGAATTACCTGCATGCACTGAGTCCACAGTGATTGGAATAAATTTCATCCTCATTAATAATTTGCAACGTTTGCAGCTGTCATGAATCCCATCCCAGTTTTAACCGGAGCTGCCTCAAATTAAGGAATGTCATTAGAAGGAGACGAGGGAATCACATCCGTGCATTTCATAATCAAGCTAAGTCTGTTTTGGATTCATAATAACCATACTTTTGCTCTTACTAATCCTGATGTGGATAGCTTTAAGATAATCACCCAGCACAGCCATTCTAATTCATTTGCCAATGCTTATTGTGTACTGATCTGATTCAGCATGTTTACATTTAAAATTAGGAATAAAAACAACTCCAACAAATGATTTGGAGTTCCTCGTCTCAGTTTAAGTCTTACTTTTTGTGGCATTTGTAGCGAGGACGCCACTGGGATGCTTTGTACTCTGCTAGGGGAGAGATGGAAAGGGAGTAAAGAGGCAGAGAAAGAAAAGGGGAGGGTTTAATTAAAACTTGCGATGATTAATGGTCTCAGTGTGGCCATCTAATAACCGGCCTGTCATGCTACCGGTCGTTCCAGTAGTTAAATCAAAATAAATATTTGCACATCACTAATATTATTGATAACATCTTAAACTGTATTTCTGCTCGGTAACTGTGGCTTCTGCAGACACATGATGAATGTCAGCAGGTGGAAATGTCAACACATCCAGTGACTTCATCTCCTGGTAGCAAATTAAAACAGCATGTCAATACCAATGTAACCCAGGAAGTATATTGGAAAAAACAAACCCATTTTCTTCGAATAAACAGCAGCATACAAAACCTGGCCTTGTAAATAAAGACAGTGTCACTAATTTGCATGACACCGTTTTAACTAAGACTGCAAAAATATTGCAAACCGCTATACGAGTGGACTCCCGTGCTGCACTGGGAACGTGTGCGGTCCAAGAGTAAGCAAACGGGAGTGTGTAATTAAAATCTTACAGAGGCCCTGAGTATGAATATGGCAGATAAGAAAGATGAAATGGTCACAGCAGAGCAAGGACGCGCTGGGTGCGAGGCGGCGCCAATCCTTCCATAGCAAAGTAAAACTCTGATCTTAACTCAGCGAGACATCTTAATTGCATTCACTAGCAGTTCCAGAGCGGCCTGGTCCCCAGATGAAGGTTGATGTGAGCTGACTGGAAGATGAACTTCCTGGGCAGAGAGACTGCGGTGGAGGAGCCTGCTTGTGTACGGGTGATCGCCGGTATTTATACGCTGATCTCCACTGGTGTGTGTATGTGTGTGTATGTGGCTAGCGAGATGGAAAGAAGCTCCGAAGCAATGCTTGACATGACAAAAGAGGGGATGAAGCGGCAGCATATGTTCAACAGCGCAGATGGTGGTCATGACAGATCCACCCATGACCTCAGACTCCATTTCAGCCACAGCCTCGGACACGTGCGGCTCCTCGTTTTGCCTCCGCTGCGAAAGCGTGAAGCACAACCGCAACACAGCTAGGGATGAAAACTAGCTGTGTTGCGGCTCTCGGTGAAAACAAAAATCAAAAAACTTCATTTAAGTAGCTGGCATGGGTAACAGTGGTTACTTTTAGCTCAGGCTCAGGGGTGTAGGAATAATTATTTCCTTTTGATATGAATATGACTTTTAGTCGTGAGCGGCCTTTGAATGGCGCTCGGTCACATTTGCAGTGAACAAGTTCATCCCCGCTGAGCTCGGCTGCAGCTTCCGTTGGCTGATATTCATCAGGACAGCCATCGATTTTAATGACTTGGTCAATAGACACACAGCGACTCCACTCCCAGCATCTTCCTCTGTCTCTCTCACTCTGTATCCATCTCTTCTAATCTCACCTCCTCCTGTGTACCAGCCTCCCCCTCTTCTTTCTAAACTGTCCTTTTAAACAACAATGTCCGTCATTTTGGATCCCCACATTTCAACAAACGTGCTATCAGCTGTGTCTGCTGGGGCACCAGCTACAGATCCACACAGATTATGAAGTGCAGAAGCCTGGCGAGGTTGTGTTTTCATCCTGATAAAAATCAGCGTTTGAGGGAAACAAAGAGGAAACGAAAAATGGGTGAGGAGTGAGTGGTGGGAAGGAAATTAACAACTGGTGAGAAGGAGTTTGATTTGTGCGCCATGACAGGCAGGTATTATGAAAAGCCCTGCTGTGGACGGAGAAACCAGGTAGGCAGATCACAGCCAGGTGACTGGCATTTCTCAGTAGGTGATGAAGTTAAAGCTGCCTTCCAGCTGCTCCGTGTGAATCCACACACACACATATATATATACGGCACAGGCATCCAAAAGCACACACACACGGCATACTGTAAACAGACAAATAACTCGACAGACACACAGAGTGGGGAGCACACAGTTGTTGATGTGCCCACTGATGCAGAGCAAAGACAAATTGGTCCCTTTGAAGGCGAAGGCAAATCAAACGCGGACTGTGATTTCTGTCACCGTGGTGTTTGGCTTTAAGGCTGCAAGGCTGACTTCTGACAGAACATCTGCGCGGTCGCACGCAATCAGTTGTGTACTTGTGCAACCGCACGCACACGCGGAGACGCGCACACGCGCGCAAGGTCTGTTTTGAGGCCAGATTAAGGAGGAAGAGCTCTGTCAGCTCCTCCAAGATCCAGGCCTTTACCATGAAAAAGACAAAACCATCTCTGCACATCAGTGCTTACCAGCATTGTATCAGACATCCTTTTTCCTCTTTTGGAGCAAAACAATAAATTAGTGGCTTTGGTGTTTCAAGCACTGGCTTCTTTCTTTATCCTCCAACAAATTTTCTTCCCTTTTTTGTGTGCTTAAGCAGAAAGTTGTGTCAGCAGGTTGGCGCTTTCCACAGCGGTGATAGAAGAGTCAGAGAGGACGTCTCCAGAGCTAACCCTCCATATTTTTACACTATGCCCCTGCTGCAGGACAGAGGGTAGCCTTGCCACCTTCATAGGAAGTGTTAATTGATTTAAAGCAGACTACATTACACCTGTGGGCAGTTGGGATTTGGGACTTTTTGGATGGAGACAAAGAAGAAAACTTCTTGAAATCTGACATCCAAACGCCTCCTTTTAGAGTCTGACCCATCGAGGTCTGCACAGGTTGCAATATTAATACAAGAACATCTCCTTCCTCTCTTCATAGAGCAGAGCAATTGACAAACTGTACCTATACAAATTGAATTAATTAGATTTCTCATGACACGAGGCACAGATCATCCTAATCTTTTATGTTTTTCCTCTTTTGGATTGATCCACACGAATACAGTAATTCTGATAGAACTCAATATGCCTTGGGCCTGGTAGAGGAATTAATCCTGACACAAAAATGGATCATAACAGGCAACATGGCAGGAGCTTAAAAAAAGCTCATACTTGATCAGACCGTGCAGATGAGCCCATTTAATTATCCACTTCCATTTCTACCTGCAGTCTCATTTCAATGTATCACAGGCAGCTCACCAAATAATTGCTTTTTTTTTGTTGCAATCTACAAGTTCATTTGCACCCATTTTATTGATCAAAATGAGTCAGGTAAAAGAAAACAATCTAAACCTAAATTAAAAGCTTCATTAAATGTGAAAATTGGTCCGGGAATTGCAAACATCTGTTTCCAGCAACCTGCATGATAAATTCCAAGGTTAAAGCAAACACCGGTTTTATGGCTTTGCAGACTCAGGCATGAGGCGGAGCTGTGAAGCACCATCGTACTGCACAGCACAAGTCAACAAAGCTTCAAAAGATTTCATAAGAGATGTGCCTGCAGGAACTGACGGCTCTTCCTGCCTCGTGTTTAGTAGGACTTGCATGCATTGCAACCAAATACAGTGAAAAGATTAGCCTGACATGGTGAAAACTGGCTCCAAAGCACAACATTATGGATGTTGCTGAAGTATAGTAGTTAAGAATCAGCACAATAACTATTTTTTTTCCCCCAAAGAATAGTTTATAAGGGAGTATTGGTTGTTTTTAGCACCTGCTGCTTTCTTTCTTTAGGCACACTTGTATTCTCTGCAACCTTGGAGTCGCTTTGAGGTGAATTGGCTCTGGTTGCAAATTATGTCTCAACAGCCTGTTGCTTGCATGTTAGAAGCCTTGTTTATGACTGTTGGCATCCTAAACTGCTCTGGTATACAGACCAGGGGGGGCACAGGCCTGCTTCTTTCATTCCAGCAGGGCCCCATGTAAGGGGAGGTCACACAGTAACACGGCTATTGGTTTAATAGCAAACACCTTCCCATCTTGGATTCAGTCCTCAGCTCAGATTTCAGCCAAACAAATCAAAAGATTGAAAGAAAATAATAATAATAATAATAATAATAATAATAGCTACAAATAAAAAAAGTAAATAAGTAAAATATGTACATGTGCACTGCACACCTGTTGAGACTGACTCTGCTTACCTTTGGGATGTCCCGGGTCACTGAACTCATACTTCCCACTCCCGACTGTCCGCAGCATTTGCAGTCCATTCGGACCATCCTGATTGTCTGCAGCTGTAGGCTGAGCGTGCACCGCTGCTGCCTGTCCGTTAGTGAGAGGCAAGGTGGGGGGCTGGAGGAGGCTGGGGTGAGAGGTTAAGTGGCCGTTTCCCATCATGCTGTGAGGGTTTGGATGAACCACCTGGTTGGCTTGGGCAGTGAGTGCAGACGGTGTGACATTTGGCTGATTCCCGCCGTATGGAGACTGGCTGGGCATGCTCAGTACCATGGATGGTGGCTGCTGAGTGGACTGCGGCGTCAGCTGGAAGTGGGCGGTCATGAGGGGGTGCTGTGGAGGCACGGGTGTCTGGATGGATGGGGTAACTCCGATGATGGGTGACTGTGCAGTCACGCTGTGGTTGAAGGAAGGCGGTTGAGGAAGAGCGTAGGTATGGGGCAGGAGACTGGGCTGGCTGACTGCTGCTACTGGGGCAACCCAAGCAGGACCTGATTAGAAAAGCATGCAAACAGAAGAGAGGGGGGCATGGAAAAATTATACATTTATGCACCAGTTTATGCGCCATATAAACCAGTTTATGCACCATAACATTATGTGTAAAGTCAAAATTGAGTTTTTTTCCCTTCTTTATATAATTCCAGAAAAACAACCAGAATGGAAACATGAATAGAAATATAGTTTAATTATTGTTATTTATTTGTTGTCTGTAACATTACATAACACCTGTAATGCTTTTGATGTGTTTATGTGAAGCTCTCTGAATTGTCTTGTACATAAAATGTGCTGTACAAATAAACTTGTCCAAACATTTCCCAGCTCTTCTTCGGATGTTGGCTACCTTTTGTTCCGTTTTCTGTCAAGATGATCTGTCACTGCTTCAATAAAGTTTAGCTTTAGGCTCCAGGGAGGAGTCATCACTCCATAAGACCTCTAGCTGCAGATTTTCTGCCCAGTTCTCATGTCGTTTCTCATACCTCAGCCTTTTCTCCCAGTTTCCCTTCCTTAGCAATGGCCTCTTAACAGCCACCCTTCCATGGAGACCATGATGAGGCTTCAGCTTAACTGAAGATCAACTGATGGCTCGAATGAATCTCCCAGGTCCTGTGTCAAGTCTTTTCAGGATTTCTTTTTTCTGTATCCCAAGGACATCACTTTCAGGTATTGTTCATCTGCTGCAAATTGTTTGAGGCCTTTACTTCTAAAGGCACTTGTCCAGTTTCCTTAATAATTTGAAGGATATACTGAGATGTATGAACTTTTCAGCCTGTAGTTCTTTGGAAAAGTACCTTGTAGACTAAAAATTGGGATTGACACCTGTCAAACTCTTTTCTCTGAAAAATTTTGAAAACTAAATGGACTAAATGAAGCTAAATATGGACAAGCTGTAGAAACAAAATGCTTAAAGACACTATTGAAAAAGGATCTTTGCTATTTTGCGTTGTAAGTAGACAGCAATCATTACTTCTTGTGTGATTTATGCTTTTTATGCCCGAATGATCCTTAAGTCAGCTTATAATGATTTAATAAAGATTTTTTTAGAATATGTTCAGGTACAGCAAATTCAATGATAGACTTCCAAAGACTGACATTCAGAGCATCATCATTGTAAAAGATTACAAGAAAGTCTGGCACCTTGGAAGCAAAATGCTAAGAATTGATTTCTGACGTAAAGCTATTTTTCTGAGTATACTGTCTGTATAAATAGTCTCAAATATAGGTACCAATTAGAGAACGAAAAACACCGACTCCAACCTTGAAAGCTAGAACATAAATGTACAGCTTTCAAACTAACAAATGATGTAGGAATCAGCTCTCAGAGTAGCCTGTGGGAGAGTTAGGATAAATGCATTTCTATGTTGCAGCATTATTTTTGGTTGTCAGGAAGCAGCAGAGAAAGCAGAGAGCTGATAGGAAGTCTGATACGAAATGATCAAATAGACACAGAAAACAGTAGGAGAAGACAGACTTCAACTCCAGTCTGTTCCTCGCCACACCACCACCCCCAGAGTGCTGCTCCACTTCAGTCCAAGTTTGTTTTTGACTTGGGACTTAATATAAAACAACACATCTGAATGGAGGCGTGTATATATCTAAACCTGGAGTCAACATAATAATATTATTAAGAGTTTTTATGTATTTTCCCCAAAAGCTTCCATGTATGTGAAAGCATCCGTGTTTACTGCACGAAGCATTTGGCGTCATTATCTATGCAGGAGTCTGTGTTTACTCATATACTCTGAGCCAATCATTTCTCTACCCTGAGGCGATAGATGCCGTGGGTCTTCTGGCTGTACTGGACCTGAATGCCCCCCTCCTCCTCTTTCTTGCATCCATCTTTTCTACTCCTTTATCTCCTGCTCCAAAAATAGCCTAGCCCTCTGCTCAGAGGCCAAAGGCTAAATCACAGCATGCAAAAAGCTGAAGGAGAAGAAAGAAAACATTATTCATGTACTAACCCTGCTGATATAATAATCTGAGCAGAGATGGATGGATAGGAAAAAAGAGAAAAAGAAAGTGAGAGAAAAGAACGAAAGAGGGGAGAATATTGCAGAGAGACCGGCTCAGTTCATAATTCACATGTCATTGAGCTAACCGGCAGTACCAATGCATTTAATTTCCCTTCTTTTGTCGCCTTCTTGATAAAGGATTCTAATCAGAACGGGTGACTATAATAATGCCTTATCTTACAAGGTTTCAAGGTTTTAATGCAGCATTGGTGTTGATTAGAATTTGACACGTATACATTGTATCTGCCCTTCAGCTCCATGTCCTTGTCCTTTTCCATCTTTCCACTTTCTAACAAGGAAAATATTGACTGAATAAGGCAAGAAAGATTTCATTACCATGACCCAACATGACATAAATTACCAGGCTGTGACTTCAAACTTGAAAAACTTGGATCTGGAGTCGCATCAGATTTAATTCTAAGTTTGTAACCGCTTCCTTGCAGAAAGAAACATTTAACTCCACTTATTTCTGATTTTTTTTACTAGAGATTTTGCATGACATCAGAAAATAATAAGATGTTGCACAAAGAAAAAAAAAGCCTCTCCGAAGCTTAATTTTTGGTGACATTTGTGCAGAAGGAAGCAGTCAAATTCCAGCAGAGTTGACAGAGAATTTTCTGGCAACGCAGTTCAGCAAAGTGTGAAGAGGAGCTGGCTTCATCGCAGATGCCACTCAAAGTTCGGAATAGCGCACATGTGACTTTTCAACGTCCTCACTCAGAGATGTGGCCTGAGTGTGCGCGATCGGGATGGAGCAGGAAGTGTAACCTTGTGGCTCACCGCAGAGCTCCACGCTCATCCCTTCATTGTGACATCACACTCGACTTTGCTAGCCAAGTTTACTAAATCCTTTTTTAACTCTACCATGTAAAAAATGTGAGTTATAATTAGAAGGCATGTGGAAGAAGAGGCAGCAGGGGTTTGAACTTGTTTTCAGTGTGATGCTTTGTTACCGCAGAGAAGCAGCTGTGCCTACGACATGGATTTGTTAAGCCAGTATTTCCACAGGTACAAGCTCCATCCGAGTATTATTCTTAAATGAGACCCATTTGTGATGATGAGCAGGAGACACAGGCCGGCAGAGCCAGGGAAGGAAATTAACAGCTCTAGGGCAGAGCCATTCTGGGTGAGTTCATTACAGTACATGTTAAGAAGAAGGGAAAAAAAAACTTCAATATTGGCTTAACTCCTTGATGTCAGGTCTGTGCACCACGTGGCAGTGGCACCATCACACAGGCTTTAAAAAGGCATGAAAGGAATAAGGTCAACATCTAAATTAGACCCGGTGGAGATCATTTAGAGGACTTTTGCTGAATAGGTTTGAGCAAATCAGGTTCATTTGCTGCCATAATAACATTAACCAGGACAATAACAATGGGAGAGGTGTGATAGCTCATGAAGGTTTAATTTTTCACCTTTTTCCCCTGACATCAAACTGACATTTCTATAATTTTATGCATGATTAAGTCAGTTTATGTAAAGTTGAAATTTATGAATCTATATTATGCATGATTATATTTGTAAGCTATGCATGGTTTGAGAAGTAAGCATGCATTGTATATAGGGCAAGACAGTCAAGATGCCTTATTAGCATTAGATGCTAGTGCAGACAGCGCGAGCCGTCTGGGGTGCAGCACATAGGTGTGAAGCCCATGTAGATTCATACATCTGCTGCCTGCTCACAGACTGATGATGTGAAACTCTGTAAACTCATGTCAGGTAAAAGTACAGGATGTGTGAATGTGCCTGTCAGTGCGTGTGAGCATGAATCATTACCTGTGGGATCGCTGTCTCGGTGTTGCTTGGCAGGGGGCTCATCTGTATCCCATGGTGTGAGCTGGTTGATGGGCGTCTGTCCCCACCTCACCCCGGGAGCCAGCAGCAGTCCTGGGGTCTGGCTGTCTCCAGGAGACAGTCCGGAGACCTGTAGCAGAAGGACCCGAAACAAAGCAGCTGATTATTACAGAACATCACAGGAGGACAGAGAAGAAATATAAACACCTTTCAACATGTTTCGGTTCACTGAGCGTGGCAAACATTCATGTTCACACAGCTTTTAAAATGAGTTTGAGCTCTGGACTTTAATGGAGTCATTGCAAAACCTCTGTTTTTATTTTTCATTGCCATTTTGATTAACCCAAGCTTTTCTCTGTCTGACAGATGACCTCATATTTTGCTATATAGTACTTTGGTACAGAGTGATGCAAGGTCAAATCAATGACAGCAAGGTGTCCAGGACCATTACCTGTCCAATAAGCTCAAATATTCACCCTTATGCAGCTTTGCTGACATTTAGTGCCTGTGCCGAGCTGCTGCATCGGTCTTCACCGAGCTGAGTATCTCTATTTTTTCTCTCATCCATTTATCATTCGGACATTTTCCCTGAAGTTGGGCATTTTCTCTCTTTCCAGATGCAACTGTGCAACAATACAATATGCTGCAATGCTCTTTATTTATGAAAGAAGGTTTCCTCCTACAACCTTTCCAAAGCTGCCATCAACAAGCTGTCCGAGGCCTGCAGAGTCTGAAATGTATCTTGTGTTTCTTTTTCTCTCCGCTGT
The DNA here is from genome assembly GCA_037177535.1 of Pseudomugil gertrudae. Lineage (NCBI taxonomy): Eukaryota > Metazoa > Chordata > Actinopteri > Atheriniformes > Pseudomugilidae > Pseudomugil > Pseudomugil gertrudae. The sequence goes on from JBAMHV010000024.1 coordinate 5,934,208, forward strand.
CTCTGATCATTTAACAGTCTGACCCTGAGGTGAGCTTAGTGGGATGTCCCCTCCTGGGAAGAGCAACAACTTGTGAATAAAGTTTCTCCCTGTAGACTCCAAACTGCTTAGAAATGGCTTTAGAGACACACACACACAGATTAATGATGGCTTCTATCTACATTATTGCTAGAGAGTCATTCCTGTTGCATTGTGCTAACACGCAGCTGGATGCTAAACACAGCAAACTGCCAGAACAGAAGCTTTTAATGGAGATACTGATTAAGACCACTGAATAGCAACATCTGGTTGTTACTTTCTTCCTTAATTCTTGGGGAGATAGTAGATACACTGTTTTTTTCATATTGATCCAGCATTTTGTCCTAGCTTAAATAAGTAATGACATGATGCAATGTGTCATGTCTAACTGACATTGTGTTTACCTAATAGGAAGATGTTTTTATACCATTCTCTGAAAGGTAAAACCTTACAACTATAAGAATGTGAACTTTTTTTTTTACTTCAATGTATTTTTTCAGAGTCTGGATGAAAAATGCAACAAATCGCTGCCATCTGAACAGTTCTTTAAGGCCTAGAAGTGAGCCATGATGATGGAGTGCAGGGTATAATTAGCAGTGAGTGAGTGATGATTATAGACTATGTATAATGAGAACAAGGGAAAAAGTCCTGTTCCCTGTTTTAAGTCTCTGTAGACGAAGCCATATTTCATTTTTACGGTAATAACAATTAACGTTCTGCTGTAGGCTTGTTGTGATTCTTCCCCAGAGAGTTTGTACATCTTAAATTTTCACATTAAGAAACCAGTCTTTGCCCAAATATGACTGAAAATGTTCTAGTGATCTAAGACTAATTTTGACAAAAGGTGAATGAAGACCTTTATTGCGAGGTGTGCATTAGGTGAATCCATTACAACTTTTCCAACTAAGCGTTCCCCAGTTTTTCCTGGCACCCAGACCTCTAATATTTTGCTTTAGTCAGAAGAGGAATGTTATCAGGCAAGCACAAGCTGATGAAAACACAGGGTCAATCACCACTGGACCTCTAAGCAATATTCGTCTCTCCCTATCTGAAGTTTGGAAGCTTGGTCTAAAAGCCGGGCAGGGAGAGGGCAGAGCCAAACCTTATTCCCCTGCTCGCCCCGGCCAGCCTCCAGAGTTAATAGAAAAGACCTGGTCACGAAGCCCCTCATGTGTCCTCCCGCCTGATCCCTTCATCCCTCAATTCCATTATGCCCCCCATGACCCACAGTCTACTTCATCAAGCATGCCATCATGCATTCCAACAGCTGTGTCGACAAAGCCCGTCAGACTGACCACACGGCAAGAAAACCGCAGTCGGAACAATTCGCCTTGCAGTAAATTAATGTGCAGCCTCGCATATTGGATGAATCCAGTCTCTGCCCCCCCCAGCTTTGGGACAGATTTATCACATCTTCACAGTGAAAAGGGAGAAGCCTGTGGCACTTAGAAATATTACATGGTACTGATGAAGGACAACATCTGCTGTCTAATCAACAAATTCATAAAAGCGGACCAATTCAATGAGTGTCATTACCTGATATATCTACACTCAAAGTTATCTGACAGTTTAGAAGTGCTGGGGGGGCGAAAGAAAGAAAATGCGGCTAAAGGAAACATGTCAAGGCAAAGTAGAAAACAGAGTGATGGAGTGAGCATGACGCTGAGTTTAGGTGGAGACAGACTGTCAGGTCTTTTTGTTCAGCTCAACCTGTCGACTTCAGACAAGAGAAAACTGAAATGGTTTACTCAGAGAATGCCCAAAGCGCTCAATTGCATTTGAGAGCCCTGGAGACTGCAGGAAAGAAACCACAAACCATTTCGAGGTGAAAGTCGCCTACTGTAGCCATCTATTTGTTTTAATAAATGTTTTTCCTCCTCTGCCTCGCGTGCTTTACCATCTTCCTCTCAAAGTATGCTTTACTTTCATCTCTTTGCAGGCAGCTTCTCATTAACTCAGAGGAGTGACTCTCTTGCAGTCCTTAAGCCTTATATTTAAACTCCCTCCTATTTACTAAAAACAGAGGGGAAAAAAGCGAGAAAGATCTCATATGCTGAAAGGCTGTCCATCTGTCACTGATCTAGCACACCAGGTAAAAAAGAAAAGGAGGAAAAGAAAAAAAAGGAGGGGGAGCTTAGTCGTGCCATCACACTGACAGCATATCAGCTTGGCTCGGAACAATCTTGACTTGAAAATGATCAAGGTTAGATAGGAAAAACACACAAACACATGCACACTGGAAACCCAGGTGTGTTTGCATGCACAGCTGGTGAAAACTCATGCATACACACACACATACACACATCCACATAAGCCAGGAGATATCAGGCGGTATGTTTATTAAGATGGCAGACTTGCTGCAGGCAGGCAGGACGGTTCTGTAGGTTCTGGGACAGTGGTTGCCATTTTCTCTCAATTTTATTTGCTCTTCCTATTTCCAGTCCCCTCCTCCCTGGCCACCCATTATCACCGGGCAGCAGATGGTTTCCTCTGACTTGACAAAAACCATGCTGGAGAGAAGGAGGGGAGCCAGATAAATAATTTTTGAGTCGAGCCAAGCCATTCTGTGTTTGTTGTCAAGCTGGCTGGGGACATTTTTTTTTGTCATGTGCAACATCCGTGCATATGGACCTCATACTGGAAGTGTGCAACTTGGCACTTCAACGCAGACACTTGCAAGGATATAATTATTTTGAAGCACATGCACAGAGCTGAACACATATATGTACATAAAACATGCATGAGAGATATTTTTCAACTAGAAAAATGTCTTTTATCATGTCAGCTGAGAAGTGTATTGACTGATTTACTTTATTACTTTAACTTATGTGGCTTTATAGACATGACAAGAGCCACAGGTAACAGGTTTCAAACCCATATATACTGTATACCGG
>JBAMHV010000024.1:5937365-5965684 GCA_037177535.1 Pseudomugil gertrudae
CGATCTTATACACACACACACACACACACACACATTTATAAAAGATCCAGCTTTCTGGACCAACAAATAATTTATTTCAAGGCTAAAGCATGCCATGAGCTTTGTTTCTACATGTAATAAAAGTAAAATAACATTTTAGAACAAAAACCTCAGGCACCTGGATTTACTTTGACTCACTCAGGATGAATGTAAAATGATGTATTTGCTTCTCCCAACCAAGTTTGGTTTGTTTGTTAAAATTCAGTCTGCAAATCATTCCAGCAAAAGTTGACAAAAAGGGATAATTTAGCAAAAACAAGAAGGTAAAAAAATATACTGAATGTAATTATTATTCCAAAGATGTTATGCCAACAAATGTAATCATAAATATAACAGTAGCATCCACATAATGATGAGTCTTACATCCATCTATTTGGCATCCCTTTTTCTTCAAATGTATGGTTTTAGAGGTCGGGAGGGCTGAAGCCTATTTCAGATGCTATTAGATGAGAAGCAGCGTACACCCTCCACCAGTCCAGGGAAATTTCTGCTTTTTGAAAGCATACAGTATGTATCCATGACAACAAAAAAGTCCTCAAATTATGCATCAATAGCTGATGCCACCACCAGTTGTTTGTTCTATGCAAAAACAAACATCACCTTGTCCCGATGCAGAGTTAACTTGTCTGGACTGGAATCCGGGATGAACAAAAAGTAATAGCAACATTTTAAAGATGTAAACACTTTATTCTCACACTATTTTGAGGATACTTTACAGGCCTGTGTGCAGAAATATAGTGGAATTAAAGTGAATCCTTATATTTATCTCAACTTCAGCTACAATAAGAATGTTAGAAGCATTTTTTAATAACTGTTTGCACTGTCCCTTATGAGTCTCTCTAACAAGCAACTTCTGCAAATAGACTCCTCTAAATTTCATAAAACTGGCATTTTAACATTGATTTTGGGGTTAAGGGTTTTTGTGCAAAATGAACAGAAACAAACATAAAAATATGGGACTTAAACTTATTGCCCCCTGTGCTTCTGTCTTGCTGATCATATTTGCACCCCTAATGCTGCTTTGTGCTACGCTGCCAGCTCTTGTTTGAACTGCCTGACTTTTTTTTTTTTTTTTGCTGCAATAACACAAACCTCTAGTAGATGCAGGATTTTCAGCTGAACCAACCATAGGCTAAAGAATTACCTAGGGACAGCCCAGGGCCCCAGACATTGATCAGTGAAGCTGTTATGGCAGCATTAGCTAATTGTCATACTGACTGCTTACAGGAGACTTTTTCTAATGCAATCCTTTAAAATGCACAAATAAACAATGGGAACACTACATCTGCCACCTTGGCAACTATATTTAGTAAGCTTTTAGGCCTCTTTGGAGATTTAAATGATCAGAAGGGAAATAACAGCCTAATAATAGCATCCAGCAAGTAGTCCTCTTTCTTTTAAGGAAGCTACCTTTTTTTCTGCCGTGACACCAGGACATCTCTCTTTGTGTGCTCTGTCGAGTAAGGAGGAGCACATTTAGCTGATGCTCAACAGCTCACATGAGCAAACTGCACATGTGCAAACACTCTGAGCGAGAACCAATCACCAATCTGGATTTCAGCTGTCACTCAGGATATCATTAGATGACTGGGACAAACCGACAGATAAAAAATAACCTGAACTCTGTTTGCATCAGCAATGTAAAAGAAAAGAAAAGTCAGCTGTAAGCAAAACAGCGCTTTTAAAAAAAGCCCAGTTTATGTCATTATGGGAATAATTAAATTATAAAATAATAAAAAATCTTTGACTATTTTTTTCTATTTTTGGTTGGTAATCTGATTCTTTCTGCTCAGATCTGGTCTGTACCCAAAAACACAGCAGAACAAGATTAATCTCCTCTTCTTCCCAAACTTATGAATGTTGCAAACCCGTCAGCATTGTGCACCGAGGACAGGATGATGAAATCAAGACGAATCAGGCCTAAATATATACTTGTCAACCTCTGTCCATGCAACAGGGACAGCAATCTAAATCTGGCTGGCACATCGGTTATTTTCTCAGACTTGTCGAGCAGTGACATCTGTCGCTATGTGCCGCTCGACTATCCTGCTGTAGCAAGCAGCAGTGTTGTACCTACCAAAGCTTTTTTTTGGCCTTTGGCCACCATCTGCTGAGTACTTATAAGAGGGGTCCAGGAGCCTGGGCTTTGATTGCTTCAAGTTATTAAGCAAAAAGCATGTACTTATACTTGTACTTGTGCTCAGTTTTGCTTTATATTTGAGTAATTTAACCAATTTTAATCTTACAGAATAAAAAAGCTGCACCAACAGGACATCAAGCTTGTCCAGAAAACTACCATCTCCTGCATAAGCTCTACTTCTGTACGTGATGGCTTACATGTAGCATGTAGACCTAAACCCGAACCGCAGCATCTTTTGCAACTTTGCTTCTGAACTTGAGAAATAATGGAACAAAAACAAGACAGCAAGAGGGATGATTATGTCTACCATCCATAATGTTTATTCCCATCGGGGTAAAACAATATTACACAACACACTGATCAAATCAACTAGCAGCGTTGAGACTCTGTGGCAGGTTTTTGTTTTTGAAGAGGGTGGGGGTGGTAGTAATGCAGACTGAGGGAAAAAACTAGAAGAAAAAAATTATGGTCAGAAATAAAGAAAAAGAGGTGCTAAAACAAACAGAGATGGTCAGTAACAACAACACAACACAAAGCTTGTTTTAAAACAGGCCATTACCACGATTGCAGCACACAATGAGATAGTTAATGTGCAATTGTCTGGTCACAGCTTTACTGGTAGATTATGTTCTACCTTTTAAGGTTCAATGTTTCTCTTTTGGCAAAAGTATGCACAAAAGAAAAACAACACCCTGCGAGCACGGAGGTGGTTCACTGTTGTGTGATACCACTCGGCTGGTGTGGTAATCAAGCGGGCCTGTTAATGTGCAGTTGTTTTCCTGATGGGTTCAGGCATTCATTTTTTCCAAACGGGTGGAGCCAGAAATGTTCGTGGGCTGCCTATGGTCCAGCACCAAGCTGCCATTATGGCTTAATTTAAATGCATCTGAAAATATGCACCTCCCCAATCAGCCGGCGATCTCCTGGGGGATGCACGTACACAAATTTAATCATAAGGAAATTTCAATTACAGCAGTCACTGCCATGCCTTCCCATATTGGGTGCATCGGTAAAATAATGTTGCATTGTAATTCAACACCATGACCAAAGCCTAAAAAAAATGTAAAAAAGAAAACTGTGTGCAGGCAAGGAAATGAAATCTAACTCGTATAGAATGGCTTTTTCTTCCCTTTGGCCAGGCGTGGACTGATACAGTGAATTTGGCTGAAATGTAGAGGGTGATGGAAATAATGGCTTTCCTCTGAGAAAAACAGAAAGAATGGCAGCAGAGGAAAGAGTGAAGGATTGAGAGGCAGAGTAAGACAAACCCATCTATCACGATGCCTTGTATCATTGCCTTTGACAGATTATTTTCAGCTTTTTTAACATGGAGAGGACAAAAGAAAGAAAAAAATCTTTTTCCCTCCTCATTCGTTCCCAAACCGAGTGTGGTCCCAAACTGACCGGTGGCGTTAAAAGAGTGCACAAAAGCGCACAACTAATTTTCTTTCGGGCATTATCCACTTACTGTATAGAGGTATCTTCTCTCCATGACAGCGCGCTGACACCTAAATGTGAAGTGGATTTGTTCTGGACTTCCATCGTAATGGTGTTGAATGCTGGAGCCAAACGACTGGGCGGCTGTGTCCAATCTATTAGACTGAAGCATATTAAAGCATCCTGCTAGTAAACAAAGAGTCTACTGCACCATGGTTGGCAGCCATCTTAAAAATCGACTGGTGCACCCAGCATGCCGAACGGCAAGGTGCCATGGATGGCGAAGGTGCGTATTCAGCGTGAAGGCTGCATGCTGACGAGCCGAAGGGGGATAGATGTACTTTTTATTCCATGAAATCACTTAAAGCACATCGGGTGTGATGTTTTAAGACTTCATTGCAAATGGGGAGAGCAGGAAATGTATAGCGCTTATAAAATAGCGCATGATAAATGCAGGAATCTACCCTACATAAAGAAAAGAAGTAGGTAGGGACTTAAATAGTCTAAATTTAGATCTTATAGAAAGGGAATTGAGTGGCTTGGATTATTTTTTACCCACCATTTACAACAAATGGCTCTTTCTTTAAGAAATAGAGCAGCTTACTGAAATGTCATATCCATAGTCACCATCTGGACTCAGGCAATATCCCTTTCTACAAAACAAATGTCAGCCATTACTGGCAGTTGACTTCCACTTTGTGCACTAAAATTTGAAAACCTAAACAAAGTGCATCCTGTCAGACGCTGACATTTAACACTGACCCCAAGCAGCGCAAGGAGAGCACCAAAAATGAAAACACACAACACAAGCGCCTGGAGGGTATATGTGCTACTGATGTACCGCAGACAGGGGTGCGGATACAGACTCTATAATTTCATGCCCCAGGCCGAACGAGCGAAGGGGAACGGACTTCACTTCCACTGAAATTCCAGCTAAGACACTCCGACAGCTCCTGGCTTGGCGCACACGTACCAGAAAAGAGAAGCGTGATCGCAGGGGCGAGGCCGTTAAGCTTCAGTGGGGAAGCAGGACTGGAAAGCCCGCCTAATATCCCATGAGTGCTCAAAGGTTGCAGCATTTGCCCTCCAAACCAAACTTTATCCCCTCCCTTTTTCTTGCATTTTCTATTCTCTCGCATCCAAAGCAAGCAGCTAAACCAAACAGGCCTCATCTCTGGGCTGACGGGCACGGTGAGGCCTATCAGAGTGCTTGGACAGATGAGCTGTGAAAATGTCCTAATGTCATGGTATCAACTCCCAGAGGAGATCAGCGGGGACCACAATGCCCTCCGTTGGAAGTGACAGGGACAGTTAAGAGACATGGGTCTGCAGCTGTCCATGACCCCGCCTGATGTGTGGCGAGTGTTTGGGGAACAGAATATCCACTCACTGTCACAGCAGCAGCGTCACAGACCCACAGACAACTGTGTAGCTAAAATAAAGGCAAGATGGATATTATTGTGGCCTTGTACGGGTCTGGTTCTCAACATGTAGTGGTAATAAATAAATGTTAACTAGGTAAACTGGTGAAATCATACTGAATTTCCCCCTAGGATGAATAAAGTATTTTTCATTTATTTATTTTTCATCACAGTGTGGATGGAAAGTATCTAATCTGTGTCCCAAATTATTATGAACATTGTATTTAAGTGTGTCAAAAATATATTTTTTAATTTTTTTAATTAAACTCATAGATGGTATTGTGTCTCAGGGCTCTTTAGATTAAAAAAATCCATCTCATATCTGTGATAATTAGTTTGCCAGTTTAGCTCAGTAGATGAAAAGCTACTTAAAAACGACGTTCCACATTATCAAGCAGACCAAATGGACCTTTCTGTGGCTGAAAACTGGGAAACACTTGAATACATTGGACATGGTAGGAAAATCTTGGCTATTACACAAAAACGTAAACGTGATGATCATACTATTAAAAGATTTGTGGCTTATTCAGAGCAGGCAGGTTTGTACAGATAATGGTGTAATGAGGAATGTTTCGGCAGACCAATAAATCAGCTTAAGAGACTGCTGTTAAAATGCCATTACAAAGCAAATAACCAGTATTTCAATGTGCCGATGCCACTGAAATCCTGCAAATATCAAGGTATAGGATTCTCCAGAGGTTTGCAGGGATGCATAAAGCATCTATTCGCCGGTCCTCCCAAACAATGCTCACAAGAGGCAGAAGCGCCTACAGGGGAGACAGAAATAAACAGACTCGTTTTAAAATGGTCTTGTTCCCTGATGAGTGCCGTGCAAACATGGATTGTCCTGATGAATGGTTGGTGGATGGCCACCATGTGCCAACAAGACTGCACCATCAGGAGGTGGTGGAATCATGTTTTGAGCCAAAATCATGAGGACAGATCAGCTTGGCATCTTTCAGGTGTGAAAATGCCATCTGAAAAGTATGTGGCGTATCAGAAAAAAGGACAATGCTTTCCATAGCAAAATCATCTTCATGCATGACAATGCACCATCTCATGCTGCAAGGCGTACCTCTGCATCACTGGCTGCTGGAACATAAAAAGAGAAAAGCTTGTGGTGTGGCCCAATTCTCTCCTGGCCTCAACCCTATTGAGAAACATTTGGAACAACTCCAAGCAAAGTATCTGAGGGTGGGAGGCAGTTCACATCCAAACAGCAGCTCTGGGAGGCTATTCTGACATCCAGAAAAAAAGATTCTGGCAGAAACTCTTCAAAAAGTTCAACGGATGCAAAAACTGTGAGGCTGCTGTCAGATAAGGGTCCTATGTTAAAAAGTACCTTAAACCCATTAAGGTGTTTTTTGACTGGATTCTGATTTAAATAAACATGAGCTCCTAATTCTGCAAATTTAACAATTTATTATTTTCACCTCTTAAAGCCAAAAACATTTTGAAACTGTTGTGCATAATAATTAGTAAAAGTGCATTGTATTTTTATTTATTTTGTTTTATATTTGAAATACTACTTTTATCATTGAAAGGTTTGTGCAGTCACGTTTGTATTACACTTATGGTTGAAATGATGCAGACTGTCATTTGCAAATATGAAATCAGAAAAATATTGTTTGCATAATCATTTGGATCATTGTGTACTTTACCAGGAGTGCAGTATAAAGAATTGTTCTCTGAATTTCACAATGCATATTATCCCAAAGCCAACTATGGATTATTTTTGCAGAAAGGTGAAATAGCAAATGACCATGTGGAAAGACTAGAATCCCAGAGAGATGCAGTGAGAACATAGGGACATGTAAAAACTACTCTAAGGACACAAAAATCACATGACCTCCATGTGCAAACACTTTTTGAACGTGCAACACGATAAAGCAATACTTCAGAATCGCCTTGACAGTAAAATGCTGGGTATATGTTGCCATTCCTACTGGTACAAAAATGGTAGTTTCTTTTTTAAAAGACCTCATGATATTGCATCGTAGCAGTTAGAGATCAACCTTCAACTTCCTTCCATCAAGGTTAAGTTAGCAGCAGTGTTTGATTAATCAATAGAAAATATTAACCTTCGTGTAGGTGAAGAAGCTATAGACCCCCCCTTCATGCATTCTGTTAGTATGGCCATAACCTCCCACGCCTCTTCGCACTTTTTCCTCGCTTATTTCACCATCACTGGCAGAAGAATGTGATGGGAAAGCAGAACATGTTGTTCCTGAGAGACTTTTGCTTCACAGCATGCAGAGGTTTAATTGAACCAGAACAGAGTTCGTTAACCCACATGTCTGCTAACAGCGGCTAAATGTAGTGCAGGGCATCTTTATTGGAATTCTGTTTGACTTGTGTTTATCAAGGAGGGCGAACTGGTTTTTAAAAAAGAAAGGAAAAAAAGTCTAGTCACAGTATTTATGGTTAAAAAGATGGACCTTTGTTAGACTGAAGATAGAATTTGATATTCATTCTTCAATACTATGTATGCATGCAGCTTATAAAGCAGGCAGAGGAGACAGGCAGTTAGATGGATCCCATGGAGCGTCCTATTGACTTTTGCTTTTGTCAATAGGGACCACAAGCACAGAGCAGCAAGATGTTTTGGTCCACACCCAGTTCCCAGTCTGACAAAACGCCCACATCTGTGCTCTGAAAGAGCTGATCTCAACCAAAAAATAGTGTTAAAAATAAGCAAAGCTGCATTGTCTAAAATGTTCTACAGGGTGCAATTTCTAAAGCTGTTTTTTTTTTTTTTTGCCATTGTTAAATCCCAACATCACTTAAATGCCCGGAGGCCAAAATCTCTAATCAGAATACAAGTGGAAGTAATTAAACGGAAAATGCAGACGCAGCCAATGGCTGAAATTTGGTGTAAATGTGCATAATTAATGCTGCAGTGCGACAATATTCAAAAAGCACATTGCCCAAATTTATCAGCTCCACTCACATGACATGTAATGAATATACCACTTACTGCTAAAGAGTGGCGATCACCTTTCACTGAGGTTTCCAAAAATAGCTGTATTAACTTGGGTACAGCAGAATCTGCATTACTGCTGTCAAATGAAAACCCCTTCTGAGTCTACCGACGTATATAATTACAAGTGCGCCTACACTGTAACAGCTTTATTTTGGCTGCCTTTTATATGGCAAAAATATAAATAAATAAAACATTTCCATACAAAAGGAATTACATGTTCTTTATTTTTGGATCCAGGCTTCACAGGAACGCATAAATATGCTCATATTCTAAATTTTCCGAGGTGACGTGACTTGAGCAGAGATATGGACGCCTGTCAGAGACTACCAGTGAAAAAGCACGGCTCCAGCAGTCAGACGTGTAACCTGTGGTGGTGTTCCAACCTTTGAGGTTTTAGTCTTGGAACTCCAGCTCAGCTCCCCTAGGGCTTGAGAGAAGACTGAAAGACTGGTTTTATCCCACAAGATGAAGCGGTCAGTGTAGCCCTGCTCGCCTGCAAGCACAGGAGGGAGTCCACACAGCGCACTGCTTGGGGTGAGACATCCACTGGAGAGACATGCTGGGATCATTAGAAACCTGAGTCTCCTGAAGTAACTGAAAAATAGCCCTGAATCGCAGTGAGGCAGGTGGATAAACAGAGCTTCGCTTGAATTATGAGAGGATTTCTTTTTGTAAAGCTAAAAGACTTCGCTGTTTGGAGACGCCTTTCAAGTGGCTGTGAATGAGCCTCTCTTGATTTGGCCTAATGTTGTTTGCTTTTTCAAATGCTAATGCACGTCTATAGAGATGGCAAAAGTAATTTCAAGGTCCGTCTCCCGTGTTCCTGTGTCGAAAGTTACAATCGTCAAGTAAAATTAGGATGTATTTGAAGACGGGGGGGGTGTCTCTATGTTTGTGTTGTTTCAACAGCCTGAAGTCGGTCAGAAAAGGCAGAAGAAATAAATTCTACTCAAAGAAACAGAGGAGAATAAATTAATATTAAGAGTTTTAAGAATATGTTAGCCTGGATTTGCTTTATGACATTTCTTTTTCCTTTTTAGAAATGTGTGGCAAAGCTGTCCATACTTAAGTAAAAAGCTAGACGAAGAAGTAAAATCATTGCAGTGTCTGTGAAGCAGTTCACACATTCTTTTGTTTTCTTCGTTTTGAAGGTGCCCGGCTGTCTTCAGTCGACTCCGTTTAACAGGGAATCCAACAGAGTGAGCATGTCAAGAAGAAACTACCTGTTATTTGTCTCCTCTTCCACATTTTACCTCAGTACTCGCTGTGTCCAACAAAAAGTTCTGCTTATTCACAAATGCATGTGTGAGGGTGAGTTGTTCAAAAACAAGGGGAAAGAAAACCCCGCTGCTTTTCACTGAATCACTAAATGATTTCATTTCATTAGCCAGTTTTGGTATTTGTTGCAGGATAATGGAAGATGAAAAATTTCTCTGCGTAGTGAAGCCGGACAGCATTAATATTTATGAGTTAGATGATTAATCACTAACTTGGATGGGTCCTGTTATTAAAAACTTCCTGCAGCCAAAAATAAAACTGGCATATTGCGTAGCGTCAGACCTAGAGGTTTTTCTGTCTCTCTGTTGTCTCATATTTTGTAGTAAAATGAGACCACTAGTAGTTTTAATATTTCTCACCATGTGATTGTCTGGATTTAGTTTGGGCTGTCCTTAAGCTCTGGTATGTAAGAAGATAAAATATAAAAAAGCTCCTTGGAGAAAAATCCTTTGATGCTGCAAAGTTTCCTCCTTTTGACCAGCAGTGCTCATCCTCCCTTTATTTTACCATATCTGTATGAGGTAATGATGCCTCTAGAGGTGGCCTTTAAAAGCAGCTCTGCTCTCCGCTTCCATCTTTTCCCTTCTTCAGCTCTGCACACTGGAACCGTGCACACTCCTTGACCAGAACTTGTAATCTGAAATAGCATGCATGGTTGAGCTGCAAAGTCCCTTGTAGGAACAGGATGCAGTTTTAGATGTAAAGAGAGAAGCAAGAGGGAGCATCTTCACTCCAAAGCTTATTGAGCTGTCAGGTTTCAGTCCCCATCAGAGACCATCGATTTCCCGTCACATATTCGTCTGCATGTGCTTTTACACTCGTCTCGGACACGAGAGCTTTGCATAATGGGCATGCTTTGGTGGTTATGACCGCATCAGGGAGCCCATCCACATATTGATTTGTGTTGACGCCAAGCACAGTCCCTTATTTAAATTGATCCATAACAGGGTAGCCAAGTGCTGGTTTCACACACTGATGTTTAATGAAAACTATCAGACTGTATATTGAGAACGACGCAGCGGAGTGATCACAAGCTGACATGGGGGGGAATGGGTGACACAGAAGCAGCTAATATTGCTAATGTATCTGAACGCAGAGATTTAACATTTCCCTTTAGCGATATATTCTCAGTGAATTCTAAAAAGAGCGAGACTGGAAATTATTTTTTTTGCATTAGCATATCAGTGACCTTTCCAGCACTCAATTCAGCTGTCAAAAGCTATACAGTTGGGAAGCAATGAGCACAAAAGAGCAGGGTACACTTGAAATGATTGATGTTATGGATCTAATAAACTTTTTTTTTCCTCTGGCATTTACTAAAAACAACAATTTTGTCATGAATAGCTGCCTGAAAAATATATGGCACAAAAATACTCCTCTCTATAAACAGTCCATTAGGCCCCATAAATCTTAACATGTAAACTGTATAACAGAGAAGGCACCAAATTAATATCAAAATTAATCTTGAGCAATGGGAGAATACAACAAATGGGTTGCATTTTCCACAGAGACCCGGCCTCATAATGGAGATATACAATGTGCATTCAGAGGACATTGCTTGTGAGAGCAGTCGCAATCTCTCGGCCATGCCCGGACATTAGTGGGAGTCATTAGGCTTATTTAAATGAGGTTGTTAAGCAGATGAAATGAGGCTATATATTTGAGAGTGGAAACAAAAGAAAGAGTTTCCCCATTTCTCATTTTTGCACAACACCCCCTCAAAGTCAAATATGCAATAAGTCTTGCAGAAGGGAACGTCCTACAGGAGTCGGCCATAAGGATGAAAGTCGCCAGACCCAGATTGCTCACAGCTCCCTGAATGGCTGACAAAATCCCGAGCACAATGCTTTCTTAATTTGGCAAATGGAAAAAAGACTTGTTCTCTCCAAATGGTACTTAACAAAAGAGGTAACTTAAACCACTATCCTTCCCTAAATCTAGCAATGTCACTTTCATTCCTGAAAGTTATCATTTCTTTAATGTTTTGCAACAATTTGTAACACTGCAGTCCAATACTGCAGGTATCTCAATCAAAAACATAAAAAAATGTCAGTTCCTGACAATGGAATGGACAAAAATGATAGTCCCCTCATTTATGCTTCCTTAAAGAGGTATGTCCTTTTCAAATTATACCAGATATCACTGCCCACACACTCCCATGGGTATTTTATGTTGGCATTGTTGTTAGGACATATATCCACTACAGGGCAGGGGAGTTTCAGACTCACAATGACATGATGCATTCTCAGAAAAACACAAGAAGAGGTGATGCAGTAGGCAGCAGCACAGACATATATACACACATGGATGCTGCTTTGATCGTCTCAGCCCACTGCTGCGATATGTCACAGTGTCTGCCATCTTACTACTGGCAACAAAGCTCACCAGGTGGACACAAATAAAAGGTACTATCTTTTAAACTGGTGGCACAGTAAATATTAAAGATTTTTTTAAATTCAGCTGATTGGATTTAAATATTTAGTTGACATAGTTGTTTATCGATAGCCACTGCTGAATGAATAAATGGTTTATTGAAAATAAAGTAGGATGTATTTAATACATTATGGGGCTGGAAAATGACTGTCAAAGGAAAGGTAAAAGCAGGTGTTTTTCAGGCGTAGAAGTAGGAGATTTTCCTATTTAATGCAAGAAATGTTGTTTATGATTATCCTCGGGTTTAAAACGTGTTCCTATATACAGCAGTAAAATACATCCTATTTAAAAATATACAGTTACATAACAGTATTTAAAAATGCTCTGTCATTTTGAAACATCATGCCAAAAAAACAAAAAAACAAACATGCATTCAATGTTCTTAAGAAATGGACTGTGTGTGGCTATTAACACATGCTGCCGCTTTCTTTATTCCTGTTAGTGGTGAAAAGAGTGACAGTGCTCAGTAATGTCCCTCATGGTTGCCGGTAGTACCGCTGTTTTTATCTGTGTGGGTGTGCACTTGTAACCTCTGGAAACAGATTGAAATACGCATGAAATGATAAACAACATGTGGATGGACAACAGAAGCCTCCATCCAAATGTTAATATGTATTAAGCAATAAGCATAAATTAGACACAGGCATATTTACAATCATGAGGGAAACATAATTAAGCTTTCAGAGGGTCACGAATTATGCGCACTCAAAAGTCAAGCAACGGTCCGTCTACATTAGTCTCACTTTCATCACCTGATTTGGAGTGAATATTCTAGACTGATGGATGCCTTTAACAGGCTGAGCTGTAGAAATAGAAGCAGAGCGTGGCAAGGAAATAAAATAAATAAAAGCAATCAAGAAACAAAGTCAGAAATGGAGAGATTCTCAGGAATTCCTTTCAAATGAGTGTGGCGTGTTTAGGGCTGGAAACACCAAACCAATGACAAGCAGCAGTGTTTACAAAAAAGATCCCCGCTGTGTCTTCTTTTGTGGTTTTAGAGAGAAAAAGTAACACTTGAATACACCACAAAGACCATGTCCAATAGCCAAACACTGCATTGAAGCCTGTGCAAGAGGATAAGTCCCTTCAAAATGAAAAGAAAAAGGATTCAATAAGAGAAACCCAACAATAACATCTGTATTTTTAAAGTTCTTAATGTCTGATGGAGTTCTACGGTTAGATGTGTTTTATTAGTTTAACTATCCAAAAATTGCTTTTAATTTAAACAAAGTCATCATATCAATCATTTGGTATATTCTTTCAATATATTAGACATTTAAACTTTACTGGATAAAAAAACTGTATGAAATATTGTATCATAGCTTAAACTAAGAAGCCCATTAATGATTTCTCGCACAGAACAGACAACAATGCAGCAGCTGAAAAGGTAAGAATCGCAGAGTGCATTAAAAATAAAGGCAGCAGAGATTCACCAATGCTGGTCATGTCTCCATGTGGACACACCAGATTGTTCCTGGGACCCATCATGTGATTAAAATATTCCACCTTAAACCAGGCAAAAAAAAAACTTCAGCAAATTAAGTTCTTTCAAAACGTGCACTTTTCTGCTTTTTTACCAGGAAATGAACCACCGATGTAATTATAAATATATAATTGTATAAATGTAGCTGCAGGGCAGCTGTGGCTACTCGCATAGCTAACCTTCACCATGTAGAGCAGATGAATAATGGAACAAATGTACGGTAAGTGTTTTGAGAGACATTAACAAGAAGGTGTAATATAAATCTATTATTATTATTGTTATTATTATTATTAAATTAAAAGAGGTAAATTCATATTGGGCCAATTATTTCTTCCCTTTAATCACACCCATCGGGGTTTTGTTACAAGGTGTAACTTGAAAGGATTAGAAGCTAAACATGTGGCCAGACCTCTAAATGTGTGCCAAAATCCCCTGTAGTTATATCCTGATAGTGTGTTTACTCTTGTTCTGAGGGCTTTGGTGGATCGTGTAGGTCACGTAAAACATTGCCAAGCTGATCCCACGTGTCCACTGGGATGAGATCTGGACTCACAGAAGGCCATCTCCACTCCGTAGGTGAGAGTGTTCCCATGCTAAAGATCCAGTTTCTGGAAATACGGTATCATCACTTTAATATGTCTTACAATGACAAACCATTAATATAGATAGAATAGATAGAATGCCTTTATTGTCATTATACACATGTATAACGACAAATATATGACAAACACACTTGAATCTGTAAACAAGAGGGGATACTGTCGGAGGTTTTGGCACATTCTTTATGTCACTACTGTCCCGTTTACCTGTGTTGCTTATTCCACAGAATGATCCAAACATTTTCTATCTACATGTAAAGTTGACTAATTAGACATTAGGATTGGTATTATTAATAAAGTGAGAAATCCTCCACTAAATGCAAATTTCCTTGCTTTTATATTGGTTTGGTGCGAGTAAAAATGAGTTAATCCAACTTAATCACAGTTAAATCTTACTCTTTTTTTTTTCCTATAAAAGCAGAATGATGATGACCCACTAGAAAGCTCTATCGCTCTAAATCCAATATAATATAAGTAATAGAAGGTAAGGACAGACAGACAAAGAGGATTCAACATTCATGGCTACGTTTCTACTGTGAGCTGCATAAATATGTTCACAAGACCCAACCATCACTTTTCAGACAAATCCTACTTTACAGCTGATCTAGGATTACTGCCGCGATTAAAAGATGTGCACCTTTCGCTGCTCAAGTCTGATGAATCAGTCAAAGGTGATCGAGCTAGAGGATGTGCTCGGGAATTAATCACATTCCAGTTTTTTCTTTTTTACGTTGAGAAAAGCATGGCCTCTTTACCTTTATCTCCTATTCTCAGAGCACATAACCAAGACAGAGGAGCTCAGAGCTCAAAATATCATTCATGGTGTCTCTCTCCCGTTGTGCACTTTTTGTCTTGCAGGTTTTCTTCTTCATTTTTTTTTTTTTTTTGCCTATGTCTGCAGCTGGGTACAGCTCCATTGAAAATCTGGCATATGGTAAATAGCCCTTAAATTAGGTCCCTGGCCTTCCAGCTTGGTTATCTGTGATGATCGGAACAGTGTGTGCTGCTTGAAAAGACCCATTTTCCCTCTGGCACACCATTTAACATGTCTCATTTACCGGGAAAATATGCAGGTCACACACCAAGAGATTTCTGGTCACATCCTTTCCATGCTTGGTACAAATTTAAAGGATTTGAATGAGAAAAACTATTAAATTTCCTTTTCTCCTTGCATATCCACCCAATAAATATTAATGTTTTCTTTTTCTTTGACCACAATAAATTCTAAGCAGGCACCTTCAGCACAAAAAGAGAGGGAGAAAAGGTCTATCTACGTTGTAATGATAGCTCAACCTACATCTTTGAGGAACAACTCGATATACACCCTGAAACACCAACATTCACCCAACGAGGAGTTAAATATCAACTTCAGAAACAAAAAAGGAGTTAAATTTACACATTTAGAGTCAAACGATACCAAAAATTGTGCAACAAATATTCTCAAAATGTCAGGTTATAATTTAAAGGGAGACAAAATGGAGTGTGTCAGATTTATAGAAAGTCCCGCTGATATGATCTGAAACGTCACCCTGAGGAACAAAGATTATTTGAAGTCACTTGTTTGCATCATGTCATGTTTGACTTCATGTTTAATTCTTCAACTCTTTTGCCAAAAATTGTTTGGATGTCAGATATATTAGAAGATTTACCCCATGTGTGTGTGTGTGTTTTATCATGCAAGATTGTACAAATAGTTCACACAACTGTTGTCAGAATTTTAAAAAGGGCCATTTTTTATTATTTTTCCCCCATAAAAATGTGTTTAAAGCCTCCCAGCTGAACCGAAACACTGAAGCAAGGGCTTAGAAGAGAATTAGAAGCCCAGAAAACATTTATACAATTTTACCTCAAATCAAACAACATCAAATAAGATATGGATAGTTAGGGAAGATATGTGAAGCGGAATAGGGGTCTAACATCTAAAGAGCCATTTCTGTTTATGCCTTTACTTCGCCTGCTTTCAGACTCACTAACTACTATTTTTGTTATATTCAATTCCCAGTTCCAGTTTTGTAAAAACGCTCTCATGTCGTTAACTATCTTCACCCAGTGACAGCATCTTTGTGGCTGTAACGATAGTTCATTTGCATCATAGTGCATGAGATGTATGCTACTGCACAGCTTGTTTTTCATTTAACTGGTATTCAGAACGTACTAAGCAAAAGCCAAACTGTTCAAAATGTATTCACATATTTACAGGAAAATGCTAATTATTTGCTAATTATCTTTGCAAATATGTCTTGTGTAAAGATGCTAAATATTTGAATGATTCAAAGCCGTGTTATGTGGCTTAAACAAAAACAAAAAAAAGAAATGCAAATGGTCAGATACGAGGATTTAGTTAGTAATCAGTTTAAAAGCAGTTCAAAGGAAAAAAATAAAATAACTTCAGACATCTTGGAGATGACTAAAAACAAGTCTGAGTTCTTTTAAAAAAAAAAAGTGGGTTAAAAATAGGTGTAGCCAATTCACTATTTAATCAATTCACTGAAATGCAACACATGCCAATTTAACTATAATATTTTAATTATCAAAAACAATATTTGAAGGGCAAGAATATAGAAAAATTCTAGGAACCAGGACACTTTAGAGTAGACAGCAGAAATACTTCAGAAAGGGTACTTAACGGGTTTGAATGCATTTGTTCTTATGGAAATGAGAATGGACTACAAAAATGAGGTGGTACCCTATACATTCCCAGCCCAGGTTAGAAGAGGAGGAGAAGAAGCCACTGATCGTTCCTAACTATTGCTAATACATTTATTCTGTGATTCTATAGAAAAGTGTGTAAGGTAGCCACGGAGTGAGATAAAACCTAAAGGTAGGGAAAAATATGCATTAAAATCTAGATGGTTGTTTATTGATCAAACTGAATCATGAGGAACAATATGTCACACCTCCCTATAAAAAAGGGATCTGCACAGAATTGCATCTGTATCTCCAACAGTTGTTGATCTTAATCACCCATCAAAGCGTATGGTAATAACATCTTAGCATAAAGCTCGTAGAAACTGCTAGAACTTGAACTGGTAGGTTTTTTTGGCCAAAGATCTTAAAACTCTATAAAACAAAAAGCCGTGTTGCACCCAGAGCTCAAACAAAACGATGTTTGCAGAAGATTTTAACATTTCCAAACTAAAGTTTTAAGGTTTCAAAACTGTTTAGCAAGCATGCACACAGCAGTTGCCAGATCTCGTATTAAAAGGTTTCAGAAGTTTTTTCTAACTGTTTGGTGGGACAACAATGCCACATTTAAAACTCTGAAAATGTCTCATTGAAAACAGCGAAGGTGCAACAAGAGGTTTGAATCTTTGAAAATGTGAGGCTGAAACTCTGGAAAATACATGTTGACTTGTGAAAAATGTTTAAATAAAAAAATATGCTGGTAGAGATTCCAACTTTTTTTCAGACATTCAAAACACCTTAAGGTTTCAAAACTTATTTTCAGGTTTTTAGTTGTTAAATACAGACTTTCAAGGTTTCAAAATATTTTTTCAGCTTCAGACTAAGGCAGTATTTTAATCCCATAGAATACTGACATTTTATTCAAATACACTCAATTCTTTAATTCTTTTCTCCTTATTTTCCGGCTTATGATGACCTCATAAGTTTCTCACCTTCAGAAACTCATCCATCTCTGTTCTTCCTTTAGCTTTACAGCATCTCTCAGCTCATCGTGAAGCTTAACACTATTAGAAACTAGATGGAGAACATAATGAAGCATTCACCATATAGCATCTTAACAATCAGATACTTCCCTGAGGAGTGACTGAAGTAGAGATAAACAACGAGGCTAAAGGGGACATAATATTGAGTTTACATTCACCAGACGACCACAAGTTTATGATGCAACATGAACAGCGATGCCTGCAACTGCTGGATGAGTACACAAGCTTACTGTTTGCTCACAGGTTTCCCATCAAGACATGTCAATATTGTGGTTACAACTTGTTTATAGTGGTAATGCAATGTTACTATGACAAGAATTTAATTTTGCAGGGCTCACAAGTGTAGGAAAGTCCATTTTAATGTTGGAACAATCAGCATTTTATAGCTACAGGGTGCAACGATTAGCGATCACTGCATCTTTGAACAGATTGGTTCTCTGCATTTCTTCATCTAAATGTGTGGGAGACTGGTGTCACTTGTCAAATATATTTTTGTAATTCCAGGCTAACAACAAGAGAGCAGCGGGGGCGTCTTATCTCATTAACAGGTGATTGTTAATGCTTTTTTTTTAACTTAACTTGTAATAAGTTTTCTAAAAAGATCATTATTTGCATAACTAGGAGCTGCAAATTAAATGCAGTCTAGCAATAGGTTCCTTTAATGCAGTGCAGTGATTAAAAACGTCATCCGTAGTTCCTTATACAAATTTGCCTGCGAATGTGTGTGAATGAAACTACACTTCTACAGTTGCCCTTGAAGCTGGTCGGCCCATGAACAGGTCAATGCCTTTTAACAGGGACATTGCACCTCTCTAGAAATCCAAAATGTCTGAGGGCATTCACTTCAGCCTGCACTGCCGCTATTAAACATTTTGTGTGTGTGCATATTGTGAATTATGTTTTATTTCTACACTTAAGTTTTATGAAGCAATCTAGTACAAGAATCTTGCAAACTCGTAGAGGAGTGGGGGGCGGGCGGGGAGTCTGAAAGCGGCAGTGACCTTGCTGATCCTAGGTGTGCTGCTTTTCCATTCCTGCCTGGTTTATAATACGAAGCCATCATGGTTCAAATCAGCAGCTGTCATTAAATGAGTCGCAGGCGGTTCATTCAGCTGCACTTGTTCGTTTTTAACCTCGTCAAGGTAATTTTGCTTAGCAGTACAGAAACACCCACGTGTTCATCACTAAGCTTTTGTCTCGCTGAGACACAATACACACAGTCAAACACACACATGCACATATTCACACAGCTCTGCATAAAATGTTTCATTTCCAAGTTGGCAGACAAAATCTGCACTAATAAGACAATCATCCTCATTTTTAATAATCACCATAGTGGCTTTGCAAAAGCCCAGAAATAATTCAGCTGATTTTCATTTGGATTGTTCTGTAATTTAATGTGCAGCTGCCTTGACTGCCCTTCAAGATGGAAAGAAAAAAAAGAGATAGGAAATACTTCAGGGATGTTTCACGAATGTTTGCAAGTCAAGAAACAGATGACAAACACAAGTTTTTAACCCTTTATGGTAGATCCAGCCCATATTTTCCTCATCTTAAATTAAGACTTGCCCACTCAGATATGCTTGCACCAAACACGCCGTCTCTTACAACACAGCTCAGATTATTCATTACATGCTGCAGTCCGAGGTCTTCCTATGGCAACAAAGCACAAATTCCTGCCATTTACTTTCTGATTGAGTCATGCAATAATATTAAAAGAATGCAAAAAAAGTTCTAAACATGACATTACTTCATGGTCGGGGGTAGTTACGCTTCAGCTAACATAACACAGCTCGAAAAAAAAAGTCCCCAATAAATTGTGCCCCTAAAAATAAGACGGTGCGAGCATTGCATTCTGTAAACTGTGCACTCACTGCTCTTGGCTCATGTTTGACAATATTTATTGCTCCCTCAGATGCACAGCACTTCCCATAATGACTCATGATGAAATGGTTCCAATTTCAATCTGACCTTGAGAGTGTTCTCCTCACACGCTGTTCTGAAATTCTGCACGTCTTCGGGTGACACTTGAGATGTGACGTGAGTCTGCAAAACAGTCCCTTGAAATTAGCTTGTTAATTGAGATGACAGCTGGAGAATTTCCAACCAAAACAACCCAAACAGAGCAGCGTCGGGGGGAACGTGGCGTTTCTTTTTATTTCCTATGTAAATACAGCAAAGCATTAACGTGCATCAACAGCACCAGTGATGGATCAGACGAACGAGGACCGTCACAATAGAAAGGGAGACCGTATGATTTTTTTTTACATTTATGCGTCGTTCTTTCAGGAAGTGACAACCAGCCTTTCACGACGACACCGCCCAGCCCTCCGGGACGTGAACAGACTCAGAATGGACAGTCAGGTCACCGGCGACACACCTGCGCATCAGGTTAATACGAATTCAAAGAAGTGCTGCACTTCAGCACCAAGCAATTATAGAGTAATTACTTGATTTAATGAAGCTGTTACAAAGACAATGATTGATTAGGGTGAAATTTTTACCTCTTGTGTTTGCAAAAAAATAGCCTTTTAAGATTAAGGATGAAGTTAAAACAACGGTAATATCACAAAGTTTAACTCCAGAAAACAAAATTTCATACAGTAAATGGTAACAATGACTCTTCTGTCCAGAGAGTCCCAAATTACCACCTAGACAGAGATTTACTTGAGAATTATATTCTGTTACAAAACTAACAACCAGTATTATAATCCACCAGGTTAATTAAATTTAGTAATCATAATCTAATTGCTTTCAATTACTTTTGGATTGCTTTGTCTCTAGACTCGGTAAAATATTATGTTGAACAGACAATTTATTCCATTCCAATTTGTAGACTAATTTGAATAAGGGTATTATCCTCCTCTTCAAACATCATCAGCTGTTATTTCCCAGAAGTATCTAATCTGATTATGGTTGCAATAAAGTTGGCAGAGCTGTTATTAGAGCAGAAATAAGGAGGAAAACAAACTGGGTGGCCTTGGTTGATGTGCACTTGTGCATTTGGTGACAGCGTGAGCTTCAAAATATGTCAGAAGTCTAAGAATTACTGTTAACTGATGTCAGGGAGTAGCTGTCTACAGTAAGGAACAGAAATACAAAAATTTGTATCCATGATTTACCTTTTAGATCCCTATCATAGTGAATGGCAGAAAGGTGACTCGACGGTAACCACAGGGCTGAAGAAATCTTTGAAACAGAAGGAGCAAGATAAAGGATAAATGAATGCATGCCTGGATGACTACACTGAAGCTTTTTTTAATGCTCTAACTATGTTGCTGACTGGCAATAAAGCAGCACAAAGGCGGGAAATACTGGATTATTTGGCAGCAGGGCAATAAACCACAGCACTCTCACTTTCCTCTCTGAATTTCAGCAGAGAGAAGACATAAAGATATTGCTATGCAAAATGTTAAGGGGTTTTAAATGATTAGGGTTTTATTCATCGTGCAGGAGCATAAGGAGAACATCTAACTGCCCCAAAAATCATGTAGCGGGATTTACAACAGCTGACGTGCAGCCAGAATCATTAAAAGTTGTCCTCAATAAAGAGATCGTCAATAAAAACTAGTGTTATGGTCCCTCTCTACTTTGCTCAGTTACCAGCGACATTAAACTGTTCCTGAGGAAACAATTTGGATAATGTCAGCCAATAATAATTGCGGCTGAGTGCTTTTCTCAGCTCTACCCACCATAAACACTAAGCAGTGAATGGCAACAGTGCCAAAACAAAGTCAAACTCACAGGGAAACTTTATTAAGATATGAAGAAAACACTGAATTGGTGTGTACGGGGGGTTGTGGTTATAGCGGAGGGCAACTTTGCAGTGTGATGATGCGTGGAAGACCTAATGAGAAACACTGAGCTCCAGTAATTTGTTAGCCTGGGCTAAGGTCAAACCACAACTGCTGCATGATTGAGCCACCCCAAACTCCCTTCGAGAATTTGCATTTAAAATATATCTATTATTTATGTGTGTATTATTAAAATGAGTGGCTTTAGATCCCCTGAGCACACTGCACAGGGCAAGACCTGAGTAGCTAGAGCACAATACTGAAGGCTGACAATCAAATAATAGACTGAGAAAAATGAAAGCATAATGAGAGGTGGATAAAAAGTTGTCTGGAGTCCAGGACAATCCAGTTAAATTATTTTTTAAACAATGGTCATAATAAATTAATTGCACATATGCAAAGGTTTGCAGATCTGCGTTTTAAATCTTCTGCTGCAGAAACCCAAGTGTGTGTGTGTCTGTGTGTGTGTGTGTGTGTGTGAGGGCAGAGGGCAAAATATATCATTTACAGTAATCCTCAAAAAATGCTATATTTGTAATACTAACTCATACAAGGAGACTGGAAAAAACATTTTAATACTAATGTTCTAAATTATAATTGAGTCAGATAAGACATTGTTTTAAATTTAATTTAGTTGAAAAAAATTAAACAAACAAACAAACAAAACAGTCTGAAACAAATTAAAGCAGTTTGCTGATGAGCAGTGGGTTAAAATACCCGTCCACTGGTTCTGTCTGACATGAGTTACAGAAAACACATGATTGCAGGAATTTCCTCAAAGGATTATTCAATAAAATATTAGTTTATGAGTGATGTTACATATTTGATCTTATCCTATTTGTTTGTCTTTTTTTATATTTCTATTCAACCAAAATTACAAAACAATGTCATGTCACATTTTTATTTATTCCTTTTTTCAATTTCTTCTTATTTCCGTGACAGCTTTGTTGTTTTTAATGGGCGGGGTAAATAAATGTGTTGCTGACTGTACATCTCAAAGCTCTTGGGGTAGAAACACTGTCAACTTTTAAATCATTTGAGATTTCTTGTCACCACTTTTCTTATGCTACCCTGCAGCAAAAGTAGAGTGTCTTACCGAACAAAATAAAAGAACAAATAAAAAAGTATGAATAACTGATGAATAAAAACACCATTTTAAAAAGATTAAATGTAGAAAATGGCTGCAATGTGCTGAGCCGATGACAGGTAAGGAAAAAAACGATGCTTTCAACACAAGGTTTCAAAAGTACATTTACACAACCTGTTTGGTTCATTTTGATCTGTAAAGCACACGTAACAATCCATGTTGCATAAGGATGTTTTCTGAGCATGAAACTCTTTCAGAATGAGCACTAAAGTAAGGACAAATGGACCAATCTGCACACAAACATGAACCTAAACAGCCAACAGTCTGCTCAAGGTATAAAAACTGTCACAGAATTTATATACAGAGATTATTTTGGTTTTTTTCTGGGTCATTGAGGGTGTGAGTTTACTGAAAAATCTTTAAGTATCACCAATGCAACAGGATCTCTTGGTGTTGTTTGACATATTTGCTTTAAATGATAAAAAGCAATCAGCTCAAATTCTCTTTTAGGTGCAAAAATCTGGATTGTTTCTCACCAATCTCTTCAAATCTAGTGTGATGCTCATGCTGCCAGCTGCCCAGCAGTGTGGCTGCTTCCTGGGTGCACTGAAGTACTGGGATTTCTTTGTAAAGTACACATGGCAAAAGTTTTTTTTGTGTGTGTGTTTGGTTGTTGGTTTTTTTTTCCATTTTGATGAAACTTTCTCTTGTATGATTAAATAAACTACTCTGAATATTTTTGGCTTTTTATACACATGATAAAAAAATGTTTTTGTAAATAAAAAAAAAATCTCACATCTCAACATTAAATGTAAATTTGCCTTTACTGGTCAAAGCGTAGAGTCGGCTGCAGCTCTACAGGCTTATTCAAAGTTTTCCCAGTGCACATTTCTTATTGTCTGCCATGCACATCCAATTTAAAATCAAATGCAAAATTCATCAACATACTCAGGTGGCAAAGAAGAGGCTTGGCCTCCAGCCTCGCGTTATGAATCCCACATAGGATTTTCCTTATTTTCCTCTCATTTCTCTTTGTGTGAGTACAAATAAAAAGATAAAGAGGGAAAGCAATCATGCATGCAGCCACGTGTTTTTTTCTTTTGTTTGACAGTAAATAAGATTAATGTTTTGTCTATTTATCTTTGCATAAGTTGAACAGCTAGCAAAGAGCAGGCACTAGTTCGCCACCCTTACAGGCTGAAAGTGTAATAGATTTTTAAATTAGTTGCTTCTTTAGGAGGACTTTTTTTGTTTTATTGTGCAAAAAACACTCAACACTCCATGAAATACAAATGATCCCATTTAAGATTTAATGCACGGTATTCCTAAACAGCTCTTCAGTGGTTTATTGGCATCTTTGCTCAGCTAGGGCTGCAGTGCAGACATAAGATATGTGCAGCCACGTAAATTAAACCAATTAATATCCTCCAATCAGATGAAAAAAGAAAAAAAGGCAATTATTTTAGAGCCCCAAGCCAAATCAATCAGCAGTGGTGTACTGAAGCTTGTTGTTATTGACAATAATGATCCCAGGGACTGAACACTCATTCAATAAAAGTACCAGAGATTGGCTCAGAGCAACAGGACATCCTAATCAAATGGGAAGCTAAAGTATAAGAACATTCCCTAATTGATAAAGAAGTTGTTGTTTGCAATTATTTACCTGGCTTATTTTGGACCCTGTGCTTACCTCTCGTTTCTCCCCTCTTTTTTCTGTACAACAACATAAATAGTACTGTCTATTATGGTTATGAAACATGATCTGCCATAAAAAATTTAGCTGTCAACATGAGTAATAAAATGTTTATAGTTTTTCATGACATCACTAGAGGGTTTGTGATATGAGGGGGTGTACAAAGCAAAGCTTTCTAAGCCTTAGGTGATGTTTTACACAAACAAAGGTATTGGGCAAACTGAAACCTGAGCCAATGATGCTGCAGAATGAAGAGTTCACCTGGGATTACAGCAACCATTAGGGTGCATATCAAATTATTATGGATTGCTGACAAATTTTATGAGCATGCAGCCAATAACTGCTTAGATCTTTGATTAACACACACACCCCCCACCCCCCAAATGCTTTCATTCCAGAAAAACAGTCCTGGAATTGCCAAGTCAATCAAATTAATCATGAACAGATGAATTTGGGCAAATATTCCCATCCTTATACTCACACTGGATATGAAAATGTGCTAAACAGAGTGTACTGGCCTTTTCTCTTAGATACCAGTAGAGGAAGAAAAGCACAGTCAATTGGAAAGTGGTTTTGTCTCAAAGTATTTTCCCTCTCTTAAGTCCTGCTTATTGTCTCTTCTGTGCACCCAACTGAAAACCATACCAAATCAAGCGAAGAATTCTCAAAGCAAAGACTGCCAATGTCTATTTACAGTCAAAGAGAGTCCGTGTTTCCAAATAAGAAAGACAAAAGGAAGTGTTTTACCAAGAGTCAAGAATCAGCCTCAGGCAGGATCTGAGGGCAAACCTATAACTACTCCTTCTGCATTCACATTCATTTGCACAAATAAGACCTTTGCAGCAGCTCAGTAAGACAAAATAACCAAGTTGTCCTGAACTGCATGTAGCTGATGCTGAAAGCAAGCCAAAACATTAATAGTACAGGTGTGAGACAAAGCTAAGTCAAGTGCATGGTGCAGAGAGATGCATCATTTACCTGTGCATCTCAAAGGCAACTCTGTCTGCCTCACCAATACCTGATATTCCACATGACATGACTGATGCTTTTAAAGCCTGCATTCACCATCGCCTTTTGTGTAGGGTTAACCTTAAGGTGGTAGCACTTTGAATGTCAACCACTCCACATGTGGACCTTTTTAAATGCCACATCATTTTATTCTGGATCTGTGGAACAGGACAGACAAAAGAGATGGAGGAGGGGGGGAAGGTGTTCCCCAACAAAAACTAAATGACATACAATCAGCAAGGCTCAGCGAGGGTTCATTTAACACTTGAAGGGAAATATGGGTACCAAGTGTGGGTCTTTGAACGGCTAGTGAGCCGATCCACATATTCTGATAATGTGCTCATTTACATAGATGAACAAATAGCAGCACTGAAGTCAAGAGCAGAGCGTAAAGTTCACTGAAGTTATGTCCAGGGCTGTGAAGAAAGCAGTTTTGCAAAACGGTAAACTTGGGTGTTAAATGTGTCAACTCCTGCCCAAATGGCCCACTTCTCTCTAAAAAGAGTAAAAAGAGTTCATGCATACAGTCCTAAATTACATGTTGAATGGTGTAAATACAAACAGGTTATTCCATTTAACCCTACTTTTATTAAACTAACAACATCTGCAATGTGATCTTCCGCTGATCAGCAGGTCTAATTCTGTTGGTCAGGTCTTAAGACGGCTTCAAAATCTTTACTAATTTCTTAGTCACTGTTTCTGTAACATAGCTGGGACATATCGCTTGTGGAAAGCCTTAATTTCAGGCATAAATAGGAACACCAAAAAACAAAGACATCCCCAATGAGGGCACCAAGGTAACCTCCAATATAGATAGATATTAATGGTATGTCTTTTATACAGTGCATGTGCTGAATTA
Organism: Pseudomugil gertrudae; assembly: GCA_037177535.1. Lineage (NCBI taxonomy): Eukaryota > Metazoa > Chordata > Actinopteri > Atheriniformes > Pseudomugilidae > Pseudomugil > Pseudomugil gertrudae. The sequence continues at coordinate 5,963,288 of JBAMHV010000024.1, forward strand.
AAGCAATATGACTAAGACGAGCTATGCATTATATCAGGGCGTTTCTACATGGTTGCCACCACCACTGACATAAATTCAAAGGAACAAACCTTTTACACCAACCATCCAGGCCAACAGTGCATAATAATGTGTTAATCACAAGATATGTGTGTTAAGTTTAACTTTCGACTCCAACCTCTCACCTTATGACGAGGACGAGGAGTGATAAGTGTTGGTCGCAGCGATGACACGCGATAATGGGAAATCTTAGACGACCGCTACTTCAAATTGCTGGGAGATCAGCGTTGACCTCTTAACACATCAGAGATTCAAGCAAATCGGGTATCTTTGCTCACGCTGGGAAGTTCAGCGTCCCCCACCGCAGCCGTATGCGTTTCTGTTTGTTGTTCTCCTTTATCTTGTCATGAGATTTGCTGAGAGCATTTCCAGTTTTGAAGAGACGGGGCCTCGAAGTCAAGCGTCATCCCTGATCCCTCGGTGTCCTGTAACAGCTGTCTCCACCATCAGACCGTGCGGTTGCCGCTATCCCATATTACATCTCTGGTACTCCGCACCAACGGATCAGCAATCCAATTTCACACAAGCATGCTCAGAGGGAGGCAGAGCTGACGTAGGAATGAGGATCTATGCCTCAAAAAAGACCAGAAGTTATTTGAAGAGGCTGGAGCAATGTTGGACAGGAGGAAGGAGAGAGATGGGCTGAAGATTTCGAAACTGTAATGGAGGTGTGATGGAAGGAAATAAAAGCTAAAATGAAAAATTGAGGGGAAGCAGTTTTCATGGCTCTGTTACTTTTATCAAACGGTGCTACCAAAGTGAGCAGAAAAACCTTCCTATACAAACCTCTGAGATTAATATGCTCTTTGTAAACACGCCTTTGTTTGTGTGCCGACGTCCAGTCTCGCTCTGTCAAAGACCAGCAGAACAATGACTGCTGTGTGCTCGTGGCAGAGCAGATGTACAGTATAGGATAACAACACACACGGTGGAACACCCTCATATTGCAGAGTCATTGTGGCATAAACAGAGAAAGGACTCGCATCTCATCTTTCACACAGCAGAGAGATCTGGATCTGGGATCCGATGACTACTTATTAGATTGAGCTTACAGACCGCCTGTTTGGAGCCAGACTCATAAGACAGCCGGTGTGTTGGGAGCGTCGCTATCCTTCCCCACCCACGCATGCATTAGGAAAAAAACAGCACAAAAAGAAGAGCAAACCTCAACTGGACAACTGTCTTTTCTGCAGCTTGACAAAGAAAGCTACACTGTGAGATTTACCCGTCCATGTCTTTATAACTTTATTCAAATCCAGCTTGTGCAATTACACCAGGGGTACAAAAAAGGGAAAGAAGACTTAACCAGGCTGGCAAATTAAATCAGAGAGGTGACTGGATTGCTAAATGTGGCCAAGGTCAACTGGGATCCCACCTCTCTTGCGCATGTCTTCCTGTCTCTAGAGGGCCCATGATGAGACGTGAATAGGAAGACTGCTGCGGAACATCAGAGTGAGACTGACAAGACAGACAGAGATAAGACTAGCTTTCACCTTTTCTTTGGCCTCTTGTCACGTTATCCTCCCACATCTGCCTGCCATGTTGTCACTGCGTGGTTCTCTTCTCTTTTAAACAAAAAGACCTCCATCAATATTTTCTTTTGATAGTAAAAAGATGGCTGCAGAAGGAGGCTTTGAGATTTCTGTGAAACTCTGTCATCAAATGCAGGAATCTTATTTTCCATCCGTCTGATTTCAAATGCAGATAACCAAGAAAAAAGTTTGACAGTTCCTTTTTTTTTAACAATGCCATCCCTCTGACAGTTTGACAGTACACAGCTCTCACTGTCGGTCTGTCTGTCTGTCTTTCAGTCTGTCTGGCTTGGTATCTCTATCATTGATTAGAAATCACTGCAGAACTGCCTGGTCTTGGTCCGAGTGGAAAACTTTATGTTCCTTTATCTTCCTAATAAACACAAAGATCATTGCTTATCATTAACACACCAAAAGTGTCAATTTATTACCTAAAAGAAGAAAAAAATTTAAGGCTTCATCTTCTATTGCATTCTGGAATGCGCCGCTATGTGGCAGCAAACAGTAGTAGCTCTGTGTTAACATTTTTGTAATATATGGTCTTGGTTTTAAGACATAAGCTTCAGTTTGGGTCGTTCATCAAGACTTTATGCACTGGTGGAAGTTGTGCTACACAGGAGTCTCTCTGCGTATCTTTTTTCCTGCCATTTCAATACTTGTTATTAGAGTCTCCATGGCAATGAGACTTGTTTACCGCTGGGATTTACTGATAATGCTCCAAATTTAAGATAATCAGTGAAATAACACTTCAAATCCCAACGGAGTTGAAAAGAAAGAGATGAAGATGCAGGACAGGAGTGAAGCAGAG
>JBAMHV010000024.1:5980332-6006691 GCA_037177535.1 Pseudomugil gertrudae
GTGATGAACTGCGTGTGAAGTCCTTAGAGACAACTTTGTTGTGATACTGGGCTATATAAATAAAATTGAATTGAATTTAATTAAAACTGGCTTACAGGCCATTGATACCAAATATTGCTTTGATTTTAGCAAACAAAAGCTGTTCATTTTTGTGCATCTAAAGGGGAAACTTGAAAATATCTAGCATGCAAATAAACCACAACCATCAGGTACTAATAGTGTTGAACACATGACTAATCTAAATCCTGCACCTTATACTTCTTTATATCATCTGCCTGTTAGGACACCTCCCCAAGGTTCAGAGATCATAGTGAAAGATGGCACTTTGTACATTAATCTGACAACTTGATGGATGAAACACTGGTGGGTGACGTGCACGCACTACCTCATTTTACCAGTGACAGACACTCCCCGATCTCCTCTTTTTTTTTATAAAGCATGCGAGCAAAGGCCAAATCACTCAAAATGGATAAAAAAAGATTCGCTTGTATTACTCAGACAGCAAAAAGAGGAACAAAAGAATCTGGTACCAAGGGTTGTTGTCTTTCTTCAGATTGCGTGCACCCGTTTTTCCCACTCAGTGTGCATTACCAAACTCTTTTAGCAGAGTGTAAAGGAGTTAAACTTTGTGGTGTAAAAAAGCAGCTGTGCGTGTGAGAGGGATACAACATGATGCAAGGGTTTCCAAGCTGCTTGTTTACTATGATTTGACCACACACACACAGCCTGTTGGTGTTTTAAACATGGCGAAAACAGCATGGACCCATTTGACCGTCCAAACATTTCAGCTTTCACTGGAACGTGCGCAAACAGGAATGACCACTGCAATGAAATGCAACAACTCCCTGCTAGTGTAAGTATCCCAGGCATGTCATTAGTCTAAGGAAAAAAGAGGCACTGCAACCTCCACCACTGAATGCTACTGCTCTGTTAATTAAAACAGCAACTTACAACAAAACGCTACATTATCACAACTGCAAGACATGAAACTTGGGGGATGGGGAGGGAGGGGGGGTACCCTGAGGCAACTGCAGTTTACCATCCAGCCTTTATGCAAGCTTTTATTTTTTTATGCTGTAGAGTAGCAAATATCCATACGCCAATCATACAGTCTTTATGGCATGTGTGTTTATGCACGCGCATGTGTGTGTGTGTGTGTTTGTGCCTATTCTCTGTGGCCCATGGGAGCTGTCGCCTCTTCTCTCCCCGCTGCATCCTTTTGCGAATTTCTCTGTTCTCTAAACAAAAACCAACAATAGCGTCAAAACAAACAGCTCTGTCTGCCGATGCTACACATACACACACACGCACGCACGCACACACACATCAGTTGGAGCAGATCTAAACCACAATGTTCTATAGGCTGCTGCATTGTCAGGCGTACTGGAAAATGCATGTGGCGTTGCGTGTATGCATAGTCTGAGTGGGATATGGGGGAAGTGAAAGACTAGTGACTTAATTATCTAAATGCCTGCTGTGGAGATTACCAGTGCTACTGGGCATCCATCTCTTTCAACACCACCAGCTTAAAAGTGTGTGGCCAAGGAGGAGAGATCAAGAGATCTAGACATCAATAAGAAAGCTTAGTAATGGGAGGAGGAAAAAAAGGACCAAGAAAATTAACAGAGAACAAGAGATAGGACACAGTGGGGAGGAGAGCAAAAGGAGTGGCTACTATGACAGTGCTCTACAATGGAACCGGTTGCAAGCTGGATGGATTCGGTCAGCTACAGGGAGTACGCCTGCAGCAAGGATCACGACATCACTTCTGTCATCATGGATGTGCCCTGCGTTTTCGTTTATGCTTGTTCCATCACTTTCATAGACATGCTCTAAGGCTGGATGGTATCTTGACCTCAGCCCCCCTTGAGAAGTCGCAACGGCTCTGCATTTCAGTCTTCCCCTGGCCTACATAAACGTGGATTATTGACTTCTGCACAGGCAAATGGTTACAAGAGTCACACTCAGAGCCGAGAGCCTCAGGTTTGATCCAACTTATGTGCGCACAGTGTTCCCTTGTGCGGGGATCTTTAACTCCCACCTGCTTCACAAGTCCCACTAATGCTGGCTGAATGTGCAGCAACAGCTGGGCACAGAATCTGAAGGCTAAACAGTATCTCACACAAAAAAACAGTAAAATACCTTAACGAGAGTGTTTTTCTCATATAACTTTGAAACCGGTAATCATTTGCCTTTGTTGTGTATCAGTGTCACATCTCTGACCAAAGGTGTTCAGGAGTGGTGCTTACACTGATGTAATACTGATCCGGCCCTGGTAAGAACTGAAGAGGAAGCTATTGGAAGTTAACAAGGGTGTCTTCTTCTCAGCTGATAAGCTCCAAATGATGGTGTGCATCAGCACTTTGTTTTTGGTGCTATGTAATCTTTTATTTTACCAAACATTAAGTGGCAGGCGATATTATACATCAACTCTTGTAGAAAATATGCAGCCACTAATGATGCAGGGTATGCTGGAAAGCTTCACACAACTCTCTAGGCTTACATCTGTGAATATATGAACCAGCATGAGATGAATTTCATCATGAAGATGAGGATCTATCACACAAAGACACCTCCTGGTTCACTTATCATCCAGTTTTTGAAAAGAAAAAACAACATTAGAAAGAAACTATCCTAGAAAATCATCTAACGTGCAACTCATTGATCACGAACGCTCTGTAAACATGGGAACTTAGTGGAGGCTGTCAGTTTAGATCACCCAAGGAGTGGAACTATTGCCAGGCATTTTTGGGACCGTTGCATAGATTGTAGCTCAAATTATTCCCAGAACATGCTTAATTATGCCAGGAATTTCTAATAGTAGGATTGGAGTCCACTAAAACAGGGAGAGTTTTATTTAGAGAGAAAATAAGTTGTTAAAAAATTGGCACATACGTGTTTGTCTTCCACCCTGGTACTGATCTCTTCCTCATCTAAGTTTCCTCAGACACATCCATGCTCCAGTGGTGTTCAGGAAGCTCAAGGATTTTGCCTGAGGAAGGCTGTGCCCATAGGCTGCCTATCTGTCCTCAGCTACCTGCCAAAAACAACCTCCACAGTATGATTCGCCCTTATAAAAACATGTAGAACTCTACAGAAACAGAAAAGTCTAACTTCATTATGAAAAGCCACAGAGCTCCCTAGATTACATGAAACGCCTTTTCAAAGACAATAATGTTGATTCATCTTGCATACAATTACACACAAGTTAATTTGATTTTAAGTTTGTGACTGAAAAAGAAATGCTTCTTTGAAAGATAACCACAAAAAGATGCTAAAAGAGCAGATTAGTGAGTTCTTCTTTGTACTTAGCTACAGATCTAAAAAATGCACTGGTATCCAACATATGCAATAAACCAAAATACTAACATTCTCCCATTAATCAAGTACATTTAAAGTGACCCAAAATAGAGTATCAGATCACACAAAAGTGATCTTGTGCTGTACATAATACTTTTACTTCTTGACAAGCAAACAAGTTTCCTGCAACACTTCAATTACTCTACACAACTAAGAGCAGAAACATGGACATCCATTTATTCATGAAGAAAAGAAACTTATTTTAGTTCAGGCAAACATCATCCCTAATCCAGGTACATCTAAACGGCAACGCTCTCTAACAGATTAAGCCAGGCCATCTGCTTGATTCCCTTGTCGCTCCCGATGGCTGCTGGCCATCCAGGCAGACGCCAGGCCAGCCAGAAATCCCCTTGTGTGATCCAACAGCATATTAATCCTCCTCAAATCTCAACCTTTTCAAAAGGGCAGACACTATCCTCAGTGCAGTCTTTTCAGGGTAACATCACCTCACACTCTTACATGCACGATTCCATCACTTTTGTCTAAAATGACATGAAAAGCAAGGAGAAGGTGAGAGGACATTTCTCTTAGCATGTTTCTCTGTTTCTACTTAATTCCTCCTCGGGTGCTCTATCTAAAAGCCATTCTCTGTCGCTGTCCATCGTTTCATATCTGTATGAGCACAGCGGCCTTTCAGAGTGCATGGTGAGTGGCGCCACAGCATGGTCTGGCCCAGAGGAGTGGTTGGAGCAGTATAGATTAATGGCCTGGGAGACAGCCTAGGGCAAGTGGAATGAACAAATAGAGAGACTACTGAAATGGCTATAAAGAAAAAAAAAAGGAAATAACGGGTGAGGACAAAGAGAATGAGGCGTACACCAAAGAAATGTCCTCTTTTATAGAGCAGCGACAGCCAGCTAAATCTAAATCAGACCCAATCTATTACTGGTATGGAATGGTGTTTGTGATCATTTACTTTTTTATTCAGTGGGTCTAAAAGTGACACGTTTAATATGAGGGTGGAACTGCTTCTGAAGAGATATTTTGTTTTGTGAAGTAGTGTTGTGAGCCTTAACTTCATATTCCACCTGTCCTGCAGCAACTCCACTGACTCTGTATGAATTTGTATGTCTCACTTTCAAGGCCAACCTTAACTTCATCCCTCTGCATCTCACTGAACATTCTCAGCCATCCTCCACCATACTACTCAACCTCCCACCTGATGCATGATCACCATGGGGCCGAGAGCCTTCAGCCATATACCCCAAACAATTCTCTATGTACAGGTCTGGAAGATCTCAAACAACAAAAAGCATGCAGGATCAGTCTTTTCTCTTTATAGTGGTTCACTTTGGAGTCATGTGGTTGTTTCTATTGCCAGTTAACTGCAGATGGTATCTTTCAGTTATGCATTTTTAACTTTTCACTGACTGTCTTGCAAAGACATAATGGCCCAGTATCAACCCATTCTACCTCTGACTGCTATTACCACAGCTGAGTCAATCAAACAGAGTCAGTCATTTAAGAACCAGCTACTCAGTGAAGCTAATATTAGCATCAAAACCCATATTATACACAGGGATTTCTAACTGATGCTTTTATAGGTCAGAATAGAGCATTGGGTTAAAGTAGAACATGATTTGACCTAATTATGTCATCAGAATACCAGAGAATAATAAACATGCAACTATATCCATCTATACACATTAAGTTATGGCTGCACAAAAAGAAAATATGAGAAGCAATCAAATCTATTTAAATCATTAAAGGACATCTGTAACAAATCTTTATTTTTAATCTGTGGATTTAAATATATTTTAGTTTAGATTAAAAATGGTGTTCAACTCTGACACCAGTGATTCTTAACCTGGGTTTGATTGAACCCCAGGGTTATGACACACCCTGCACCACCCATCGTTGGCTGCAGGTGATCACGCTACACTGCTCGGTCTTGCCGTGCTGCAGGGAATTTGGTGTACTGAGAAGTCTACTTGTGACTGTTGTGATGGTATGTCGGATTTCTCTCCTAATATTTCAATCCCTTCATATTAACTATGTGAAGCAAAAAATACAGATTCACATGTAACAGAACACGATGGGAATTATTTTAGCGTCCTAACAGGCTGAGCTATTCGGGTTTAGCATCAGCAAAACTAACATATATCCATGTCTTGAATCCAATAAATAAGGGTTTTGTGAATGTGCATCTTAAACTGGTAGGGTTCAAAGTTAAGAACCACCATCTTATACCATCATAAGCCAATAATTGGTATAAAATCCAGTATTGACAATAGTTTTATATATAATTATTCCACATACAGGTATTAGCTGTAATCATGAGTATGTTATATTTCCATACAGTACATATCACATATGGTCCTACAGCATACACAGGGTATTGAAGGCTGTACATATGTGTGCGCTTTGTTTTCAAATTCTCCTTGAACCTTTTAAAAAACTGCAGCGAGACCTCAAGAGAATCTGAAATGTGTCACAAACATGTAGTGTTGGCATTTTTTTGCTCGCGATTATTTGAATGAATGAATTGTGCTGCAGCTACAGTAGCCAGAATTACAGCGGAGAAGGGTTTTCACTTCTTACCCGCTCTTTGTCTCTCTCATTCTCACATTCCCTCCCTCCCTTTCTTATTCATGCCTCAGCTGTACTCTCACACACACACACAATCAGCTGCATGAGTCTGTGGCCAACATAGATGAGAGAAGGGAAACGCACACACACACACCCACACACAGAGGAGTCGGGAAGGGTTTTAGGCAACATCACAGATAGGGGAAGTGAAGTGAGAGATACTAGGATGAAAGAAAGAGAAGAAGGGGAAGCAAAAGAGAAGAACGGGTAACGACAGAGAAGGAAAATGAGAAAGCCCAGTGTGATGGGTGAAAAGGTGGAACTAAATGCACGTGAGCGCACACACACACACACACACACTCACACGTTCGCTAATCAATATGGTGGAAATGTGGCCCTATGGTAAATCACTTTCCTGGCAATAACAGAGGGCAGCCGCGATCCCTCTTTTTAATATGTTGCCAGAGTGTCACTGGGTGATACTCTGTAATATATAGCTCGGAAGAAGGGAGAGGCAAGGCAGGCAGTGGTTGCATCTGTGTGTGTTGGGGTTCTGTGATGTATAGATTGGGGCAGTTGGTCAGCACACAGATAAAAGAGGGGGGGGGGATGTGATCATGATTAGGTTGGGTATAGGTGTCCATGCTGGGTTATACACACACACACACACACACACACACGCATACAGAAAGCAGGCTTGAAAAATCCACCCTCTCTCCTATAACCCTCCTTATCATGTGTCCTTTCACATGAGCTCTCAATGCATCAAAACTTGCTATCTCCAGAACAAGGATCTACTATAACATGAGAGGGGATATAAAAAATTTCATTACAAGGGGGAAAAACCATCACTCTCCTCTTCTGGTCACATCAATTTAGGAGGATATTGAAGACCAGCCACTTTTCCATCTGGGCTTTAGGAATCTGTCTGCCCAAGGAGTCACAAGATTACACAATGCCCTGGTTGGCTGACCTTAACTTAACTATTTGACCACAGGGCACATTACCCACCATGTTTTTTTTTTATTGACTTGATTCCATCTCATTCAGTCTCGTCTTTACCCGCTGTTTGAGACCGCTCAGCAAACGTTGTTACCGTAAAAGAGAGCGGCTTCTCAATTGACTTGAGTCCCCTTTAAAGTGGTGCTAAATAAATAATGGGGCATCTCATCTGGTTCGGCTAGCTCATAGCTGGATGGGTTACAGTAAAGGGAGATTAATGGATGAGCAAATGGAGACAGATACATGAGGTAAATGAAAGTGCACAACAACCCCATGATGAGACCGAGTGACACACAGCTCAGCACTGATACATGACTGCAAAACTGTCAAAATGTGTATTGATTCTCTGTATGCTGTAAGATACAGGTAAATGAGTGTCATTTTACTGATAATCATTAGTGCATTTGTCTTACATTTGGGTTTGTTTCAGCAAATACACGCCTGAATACAAATAGCCAAAGTGACAGTTAAATAAATAATGTTCTTATGCAGACAAAACTTTGACTGTATGGAGCAAACATCTAGCTGATCTGAAAATCAATATACAAGCCTTCGCTACAATTTAAAAAAATGTATATAACCTCATAACTAGAACCAGTTATGAGCATCTTGCATCACTTGGTGTAACTGCCAAGGTATGAAAAGCCTAACAGGTCAACATTTCATTGTGCCCAAGAAATTAAATGTGTAAACTTCACTGAGGTTTTGTTGACAGTCACTTGTTTACAGTTTTTTGGGTAAAAAAAAAGCTCTGTTTTTTTTTTTTATTTGATTGCCCTCGGGAAAAAATTGTATTGTGAACAAATATCCAATTCATACCTATTATATTGCAAAAACAACTATTAGAACCAAAGTAGCCCTATTTTTGTAGCTCAAAAATCTTAAAAACAGGCTGTTTGAAAAACCCAACTTTCAATATGCTGCCTGTACATATTTTACAAATAATTTTTCCAGCTTTGAATAGTGAGAGCATGAGTGTACCACCTAATTGTTAAGTGGAATTGGATGCTCACCAGAAAATTTGGCAACTAAAAACACACCACCACACTAGAGCTAACAAAAACAGTAGCTAGCTTTAGCATTCACTGTCAGCTCTTGGTTACAAACCAAAATAGACGTTTTATGCAGGTCAGTACACATTATTGAAGCTCACTTCGAGTCTCTGATGAGTATGCAGTGTACTATGCTTATTAACAGGTTAAGTAGCCATCCCATACACTATGAAATGGCTCACCTGCTATGTAACAGACTATGAATGCAGGAAGCCACACAGTTTAAACACACTATGTTTCCAGCCAGACAGCAAAACAGTCTAAAGCGAGAAACTTTACTGGTTAGGCAAACATTTAATATCAGAGATACATTTTTTATAATAAGGTTAATGTTGGTGGGAAATTTAAGGTAAAAATATAGAGCATTAAATAAATGCTCTTGCATTTTTATCAGTACAAAGAACTGTGTCCTGCTTGGTATTTAATTAGAAAAAATCTGCCCCTGTAACTCTTGACTATGATACTCTTCACTCCAGTGATCTAGTGAATGTAGTGGCCCCAAGGCATTAAAAGCTACAACCGCACAGGTGACATATGTGATCTTCAAAAAAAAAAAAAAAGATCCATTAAATGATTTTTTTTGCCAGGACCGTCTGTCTCATAGCTAGCCCTTTGTGTTACAGCAGGTCTGAGAATCCATCAGCCCATGCTGCTTGAAATCCTGTATACCAAACACCATAGCAACACATAATCCTCTATGGATTAAAAATGATTCAATAGCTTCAAACATTTCAGACATCACTTTAAAAAAGTTCAAGGCCATTTTATTTTAGACCAAACATCAAGAATTCAGTGGTTCAGAACAAACTCGAACCCTGCCAATTAATACGCATGTGGCACCTTGGTGGGCAGATTCAACACTGCAGACAGCAGATCTAGCAGATGTCCGGTACAACTTCAGGGACTAAATAAAAATATACTTCGCTTGATTAGTGGCAGGTGACAGAGTGATCATTCCTTATCAGCCAGTGTTAATCAAATTAAATTGGAGTTTGCATACTCCCATTGCTGTAAAATGTTATTTCTCACAGAAAGTGCACCAAATCTTTTTAGGAGTGCTTCTCCAGAATTGGACAAGTCTCTGTATCTAATTCAGTGGTTTGGAAAAGTTTCCACCAAGTTGATTTATCTCGTCTCCGTTTCCATGTTTTTGGTTCCACATCTTTGGCTTTTGCATGACAGTTGTGCGGTCTACGAACATTTTCTAAAATTCGTCACACATATTGGCCATGTTTGATATGACATCTATCTGGATGGTGTGTATTTACTGTAAAAGCACAAAGCTTGGATTTGTATCCGACTGTAGTTGATGAGTTGTCACCTCTTTCACACACTGACAGACCAAAGCAGCTTTCATCTCATCTTTGTTCTTACATTCTTACTGCTCTTTTGTCAGCTCTGCCGACAGGCTAAACCATACACAGGAAGAAAAATCAATACACTTTATTTAATCTTAATTACTATAGTGGACCAAAGAGAGCAGCACATTGTATCTTTAAAAGCCATTTTCCTATTGCTACACCGGATACATCTTAAGGACATGTTGAGCTAGTGATCAGCATTATGTTTTAGCCTGTGACAAACATGCGGCACACTGCAAGACTACTACCTTTTATTTTTATCAGGCTCAAATAAGAGAAAGTATCTTCTAACTGACATCCAAAGACTTGCTGTGAACAGCACAGGATGCATCCGTGCTTCCCTGTAAGCCCGTTTCTATCCAGCTGCTTCTCAATTTCAATGCAAGCTACATACTGTCTAAATCATGCTTTTCCATTCTTCATGGAAGAAATATGAGCTGTGGTATACTTAGGGTGTAATCCACAATGCCCTTGGGTCCCTTTACACAAAAAAAGTGCTTAAATCAGATGGACTCATGGCAGAAATAGTTTTGAATTCTGTATAACACTCCCCGACTGGTTCACACTGGGCCTTTGTAGCCACTGAAGGTAATGGATGTCTCCTTGGGCACATGTTCATAAATAAAACAAGCTGAGTTACTCCACTGGTATTAACCGCACTTTTCACGTAGATCGGGGAGGATCAATGCTAATGGAACACATGCAAAGCAAACAAGGACGGTTCGGTACCCTTTTGACCTCAGGTGCCAAACACGGGTGTGAGTATATGAAGCAAATTCTGAGAGAAACTTTCACCCAGAGAGAAATAAATATGTGGATAATATTCCCTGCACTCCGCAGTGTCAGTAGAAAAAAAAAAAAAGCTGTGAAATGTAGAATTTGATATGCTGTAAGGGTCAGCCCCAGGCTCTCTGAGTGGTAGAGGCAGATGATCCACAAATGGAAGGGATGGAGTGCATTTGTGTATAGCAAGCCCAAAAAACAACCATACTAGGAATTCATAGACTGTGGATGGACTGTGACCAGAGCTATGACAGCAACAGCGTGGAGAAAGATATTAATGCGTGAAAGATGCTCCTGCTGCCCATCTGGTTGTATTCTATGGAGCAGGAAGTTAAAAGTGCTGGGGGAAAGATTTCTTGTTTGTGGAATGAGCACAAATGAAGAAAGACGGTAAAACTGGAATGAGAACGAGGAGAGAAAAAAGGCAGCAATGGGGAGGCTTCAGCGAGCGAAATAATTTACAGGTATTGTAAAAGCAAGGCTGCCGGGGACATCTGTAAAGCAAAAATGCCAAACCGCTCTCTGGAGGGAGTGAGGTTTTACACATTTCTACAGCCATTTTTCATCAGAAGAGAGTGGAACACTTTCTCAAGTAGTCTCCCGAGTGCATTAGAGCAACTACTTTGGCTTTCTTTGGTGGTATTTTTTTAATTGTCCTGTTAAAAGCTGTGTTAAAAACTTGGCAAGCATTGGTGATAAAAGTATTTAAAGCAACAACATAAAATCAAATGTATTATTCAACAATTTCTCACACAAAGATGATCCATTAATGACAAGACTTTGGGCATCTTTTGGTTCTTTTGCACCCCATCGCTGCAGCTGATGTTAATTCAGTTTCCACCCTTTTCACGCCTCATTCGCTCTCAGGCAGAACACAGAAAGTTGGAGGGTAGCAGGCTGCTACTTCATGCGCTCCCCTCAAGCCCCTTCACTGTGATAAAGCTTGCTTACCGCCAGGCATTCGGAGAACATTTCCCGCCTTTTCCTGACACTTCCACCTTGCAACCCCTGTCGCCTCTCAGCGCAGCTATCCCCTCTGGCACAGGGCAGTTTACCGACCATGACACAGCGTGCCGGCAGGATAATCCCAGCGAGACTGGAGTCCCATGAAAAAAAAAAAAAAGAAGGCCTCTGAAATGCCAAAGCGTATCACCAACCCCTCCTCCCTCTTCTTCCTTTAGATTCCCTCTCAGTGTTTGTCTCATAGAGGGCACCTGGTACTGCATCTCTTTATTAATGCATGAAGGCGGGAGTGCCTCACACACACACATAAACGACTTCTCATTCCCCCACATAGCCACTTATGAAAAGCATGACCACACTGAAGCTGCCCTCTGACAATGGGGACCAGGGTGGAAGGGAGGAAGTGAGCTCAGTGGTGTATATATATATATATATATGAACCCTCAAAGCAACTTTAAAGCTAATAACGCCACATAATGAAGCCACCTTGAGACACTGTCAGTCTGCAAGGTTAATGGAGCACCTGTGCAGAAACAATAGGCGCTGTGGGAAGAAGTCTGTAAATTTTTGCACACTCATGTGGTTGGTACATGTGACTGTGCATGTATAAATTATTCTCTAGAAGTGCTGCAAGCCTTGAGACTTTACCCCTAAAAGAAAATGATAAAAGAGCAACCACTACTCATATCTGTCTGCATCACAGACAGAAAAAAACCTTCTTCCTGTGACACAAGAGGGAGAGTAAATACTTTACGTCTTGAAGTTAAGCCTGATAGAAGAGGGTGAAAAGCTAAAAAGAATTAGGTTAACTTGTCAGATTTAACCTTCTGCAAAAAGGCTTAATTCAGTTTCACTTAAATCAATACCAATTTTAAGAGGGTGTATTTCTGCAATACTCGCACCAATTTCTAAACAAATACTCACATTTGATCAAACAAGCCATTACGTTGACAACTGTCAGTTTCATTCAGTGTCAGACGGATCTGCAGGCAACCTTTGAGGAGGAAAGGCGGGAAGCTAAATTATGCAAATGCCTGTCAGTTTAACGAATCAGAAGTAGAGAATTAGCAGGCTGTTAGTTTCTCTTAGACGCACAAATGCTACAAATACAGTTGAAGGGCTGGCGCCTGATTTCATTACTGCTGCTCTGAAAAAGACAGGAAGCGGAAAGAGAAAGGGAGAGGGGGATAGAAAGAGAAATGAGAGATCGGGAGATGGAGACAAATGTGTGTGAAAACACGGGGCGCTATTCAGTGCTCTATCAACACCAAATATCAAATTAGCCAAATGAATGGTACAAGATAAAAGGACAGCACAGGGAGGAGAGCGAGCGCGGCAAACGGGCAAATGAAAAGAGCCGAGAGGGTAGGTAGTGGCGATGGTGTGTGTGTGTGGGAGGGGGGCTGCCGGGGTGTGTTAAGAATGGGAGGGATCGGAGACTATTTCAATAATCGATAGAGCGTGAAGTGAAGAGAGAGTGACACATTGAAAAGGAGAGAGAAAGAGGACAAGGATATCACAGTTCATTAGTCATAGCTGGTGACAACTAGAGACTGTAGCAAGAAGATTGTCACTGGGTCTTAATCAGATGAGAAACGATGGGATGCCAGTCGTTAATTCCAACAGCATTATACTGTCTATTGTCTGCCTCTGAAGGGGCTTATCGCAATCTCTCTACCTCTGACGGCTGCTGCTCTTCCTGCTTCTCCGCCAGCAAACAAGCTGCCAGCAAACTCACCAGGGAAACTCTAAAGGGCTGGGGAGAAACTAAACTCTCCCTTTTTGCAAAGTCTCGCTCTCTGGCGCTTTTTGTATTCTCTCTCAACTGCTCCCTCCCTCTGCTCTCCCTCTCGCGCGCGCGCGCACACACACGGGGCTGAAAAAACGTGTAATGCTGCAGCAGGCCTTGGTACTGCACGGAAGCATCTCTGAGGCATAAACCAAGAAATCAATTCTTTCTTTTTAAGAAAACCATTAAAAGGCGCCAAGAAGAGTTAAAGCACTTTCAAGACACACTCCTTCAATGGTATTATATAGTCTGTCTATGATCATTTGAACACTGCTACATAGGAGCTTCAGGCATTTAGATCTACACTCCAATCATAAAGTAAAAGTAAATACTCAGATAATCAAATGTCATATTTACTCTCTATTTCATGCCCCTGTTTTTACATAGACAAATAAATACCTCAACGTCCTCCTCATCCTCCATGTTTTCCTTTCTCTGGGTCTGTTCCTGTCAGAACCATGGCCCAAAACTCTCAGTCAGCTCAGCTGGGGACAGCCTTTCCCAACTCAAACAACTTCCCTGCCTGGCTGGAAATGTGTTTACTGTATTTGTACCACTACACTGCGCTGCTTGCCTCATTCACCACAAGCAAACAAAACCTACACCGGTCACGCAGCCACGACTATGTGAGTAAGGTGCAAATTCCATCTGCAGCTCTGTTTGGGCTGTGTGCTGATGTGCATCCCTCTGTGTGCAGTTACCCTCTGGTAACTGCACGAAACTATAGGTGGATCACGCAACTTCATGTGTGTCAGTACTCGACTGTCCTACTGCAGTTTATCATTGCTCTGGTTTTCTTCAGCTCATCTTTCTCTTCACTGAAGCACAACAGGACTGCAGACATCTTCTAGTCTTATTCATAATTAACATATTTTCTATGAATTTTCAGAGATTCTTCTTATACATATCATACATATGCACCATAACATGGTTTGCTGATTATTATCCAGTGAACAAGTTAATAATTTATGCTATAAAGGCCAGAAAATGAGAGCTCAATGTTATTAAATGCTGAATAGAGAGCAGCATAAATGCAGAAACTGCAGAAAATTGGTGTGAATATTGCTTCTTTTGTTCCACCAATAGTCCAATTTAATTACAAATCTCATAAAAATGTCGTCAGTGGGGAAATTTCACATTTGGATAACTGGAACAAATGAGTGTTTGGCATTTTTCCCCCCATGATAAAATACCAATAACCCCCCGATATTCTTAAAGCATTTGCCATTGACGGATCATAATTTTGGAATAATTGGAGTTGACTGCGTTTGGCATGTGATGTCTGTAATGAATTGAAGTCTTTTATTGATTCGCAAAATAATTTGGAGGCAGTTTGGACCAGTTCAACTCAATTATAGCTAGTATAAAAACATTTAGATTCCATTAAGGTCCAAAAATTGTTCATCCACTTCCCAAATCCTATTCAGCTCACACTTCTATTATCACTTTTGACCCAAAGTGCAAACACATAGCTTTAATTTGACAGTATTCATTTATAATTGGTTAAAGACACTGAGGAATTACAGCTGTTTAATATCTATGAGCCTGATTTTCAGTGTTATGAATGCAAAGGGAAATGTGTGATTTCTCTGCCAATTCAACAAGTAAATGCAGGAGTTCATTCCAACTGTGGCATTGATGCAGCAACCAAAGCAAATTCTTCACAGATAGTGTGAATATAGTGGCCAAATCAAGGAAAAATATGTCAAGCTCAGCTTGACATCAGTGGAAGAAAATAGTGGTGGATGATCATAGGATCCATTCCATGGTAAAGAAAAATACTCCTTCACAACATTCGCCCAAATGAAGAACACTCTCCAGGAGGTAGGTATATCATTATCCATGTCTAACGCAAAGGGAAGGCTTTATGAAAGCAATAGAGTGTGCATCACAGGGTGCAAACCACTCGTAAACCTCGAGTATTAAAAGCCAGATGAGACTTTGTCAAAAAGACAGAATAACCAAGTGAGAGAGGAGGATGGAGTGTTTTTAAACCCTACACTTTGAAATATTCAACATTTTCTGCAGTAATACAATAATCTGCAAATGGAGGAGATGGCATGCCTATGTATTCGCATGACTTCAAGTGGGTCACTAATGTTTACTGATGATGTCACAGAAAACTGATAGTGTCCTCTCAGGCTCTGGAAGAATGATTGGACAGGACTTCATCGCAGGGCAGTCCAACAGCAACTAGAGGTTTTAAAGGTTAACATGGAGAATCTGCAGCAGTGGCTGTGTTAATCCCTAGATCTCAACTCGACTGAGCTGCAATTCACCTCATGAAGACAGAACTAACAGAGGAAAATCCAACAGCCTGCAAAGTAGAAAAAAATATTAATGGATTTGTGAATCCTCTAATTAGTTTTAAGCAGCTGAGAAAAGAAAAAGTTTAACACCCGAAAGAGCTGATTTTTAATTCCTTCCTGCAACATAAGGGCTGCTTCACAACACTTCTCAGTCAGTTAGGTAAACGAGTAAGCCTCTCTGTTGACAACATGTATTTACATTACACTGTCTCCTGTCTGGACACATGTCTCCATGCTCCGGGGGTACTGTATACATGAATATTGGTAAATTCCATCTACATGTGAGTTTTTCTGTCACACTGTGTGAGAGTACGAGAGACAGTCTGGGACTGTGTCACTTAATGTGACAAAACAATTCTCTGCTCGACTGTGTATGACTACAAAACAGAAGAGCTGCTGCTATTCTGTGTGTGTGTGCTTTTACTGCCTCTATTCGCGTGTGCACAGTACTGTATGTGCAAAATACTCCGAAATAGTGGGACTGGCTGTGACAAAGTGGCTGTGTGTGTGCATGTGTGCTGAGGGAAGTTAGTCAATGAGAGGGCGAGAGAGAAAAGAGATGGAGGGATGGCTTCTGCATCGGTTATTTGTCAGTGGTGCTGGTGTTTCACTTAGCTGAAAATACCACAGGAGGGACCAGAGTACCTCCTCCCTGATGACACACTTTTCTCACTGCACTCTGACTGACCTCCAATCACACCACACATTCAGACACAAGGACTATCACAGAGGAGTGCATCAAACTGCACACTTGCAAACACCCGAGCGCCAGTTTTAGATGTCTCTGTTATTTAATTCATCATTACAGCAGCTGTATCTGAACATGTATGAAGCACATTACACATGAGTACACACACAGACGATGCAGAACACACACTTTGAAGCCATATCTATAGCTTAAGGCAGCTTCTGTATCCAAGGAATTGGAGGTTTGATTTGGTAGCATTGGTGTTCAACCAGCCATAATAAATGACCACAGCTGCGAACCCCCTACTTGCGTGTACTTGATGCACATTCGTGTGTTGACATGTCGTTGTGTGTTTGTTCATCCCTCATCCGTGTATAAAACCAACCCAGACACCCATACGGAGCATTAGATTTAGTGCATCTGCAGAGTCTCCCTCACCTCTGTCCTCTTCAGTACACATTTTCTCTCTCGTTTTTTTTCTTTCCTTTCGATCGATTGCATGGAAAAGTGAATGCATGCTCAGCAGCTTATTCCTCACAAGGGGATCGTAGTTCAAAGCAAGACCGTATACTGAGCAGAAGAGAATAAATGAGAGGATATTTTCAGTTTTATTTAAGAAAGTTTAGAAGATATTAAGGCTGATTATAAGGCTGAAGATATTATGGCTTTGTTTTTGTTTATTTTTTATTGTATATGGAGTTTTTATTAGTCAAACAATTCTTTCTTGGTAATAGACTAGAATCAATAGACTGTGAGGTACACAGCTGTCGTTGACATATTTCACGTAACCATTAAGACCTGATGCAAAACATCTATACAGCAGAGCCTGTGGAGCCTGGAGAATTACAGATCAGCCACAGATTAGCAAACAATCTGAGAATGAACGGAGGGTAAGTTTACTTGTGAGACAAAAATCCTGAAAAGCATTCCCGTCCAGTTTTCTTCTGACCAAGAATGTAATTTAGCCAAAAGTTATTGCATACTAAGCATGAAAGATTCTTTAAAAAAAAGCACATGTAAATGTTTCATCAATCAGGCTGACACATAAAAGGTGAAAACAATGGCTGTATTTTTCAACTTGACATAAATATAGCATGCCATATGTGGCAAGCGTTTAAATTAGCTATATGTCTGGATGTGTCATGAACTTATGTAGCCAATACCATACCAGTGCTAATATTAACAGGACCGTTTATATGCTTGAATATTAGGTTTACAAGTAGTTGCCAACTATACTGAACAATGAGGGCACTGCTACTGAACACACACTTCATTGAATTATCCAAACCTGTAAAAGTTTTTATTGCAGGCTTTCAGAATTACCCACATGGTATCACAAATAAGGATCATCTCTGTTTGGTTGGTCTTTAATTGTCTGTGCAAAGTGTTTCTGCATATGGTGTGTGGATAAGAAAAAAGTCCATGTACATGTGGACATAGCTTTAGTTTTAAGGAGTAACTGAGCACTTTAAAAACAAAGGGTGTGTAGCAACTTAAAAAATGGGCTTAGATGAGCGTTTAGAAAATGTATGGTGTTTATTGCTTTATGGAAATTTGCTAATTGTGCTTTTGATAAACACTGTACAAAGCTCTATTTTACATTTTAAAGTTTAAATGATGATTAATGACCTGAAGAATGAAGCTGTGGCAAAATCCAAACAGTAGATAAAATGATTAGGTGGATGTGATGCCGTCAGGGAGCGATATGACCCCACACCGGAGCCCAATACTGACTCATTACACGCATGCCTGCTTGTTCAAGCAAAATTATGATATGGTAATATATTCCAGGGTGGATTTTAGTGAACTTTGCTTACACCCACAATCACCACACACACTTACTTTTGTCATCCTGCTCTGTGAGGTGTACCGAAGTGCAGGATAAAAGGTCACTCAGTGATTCATGCAAGTTCAATAAAAATCAGTTTGGCTAAATTTATAAGTCACTGGGTGGGTGAAAATTACACAAAGTCTGTATAATTCTTATTTTAAGCATGAATAAAACTCTCGCAAGATAATTCAGGATTCAGCACTTTTAACAGCAGGAGGAAATTATACACAGTAACAAAGTTGTCTGTTAAACAAATCCATAAGCATCAGCAGCTTTGAAATTGGATTTATATCCAAAGTTACTAATGTGCATTTGGATGAGAGGCCGTGTAAAATCAGGAATGCATGTTAAATTTATTAATGTATGCATTGAACAAACTGCTGTCAAAAACAAAAAATTGGATTGGCACTATTTTCCCTGAGAGCAAAATGCAATTATTAAGCTGTGGATGACAACATAAATAAATAAGGAAGTAGTAGTAGAACAATTTCCTGCTTCCTCTGTGAGACAAACGTCATTGGATATCACCTTAAACCTCCATTTCCAGAAAGGGGTTCCATTCTGTCGAAATGCAACTCATGGCCACAGCCGAAAAGGCCATCCTCACTGCCATGGCAGAGTCTAATTACCATGAATTAAACGGCTTGACCCCTCTTCATTTGCATCCACCTCTGCCCTTCTGCTGCCATCCTTTTCTTAGAAGATGATGTGAGTAAAGATCATGCTTGGCCATGCACATGAGATTCTCTTTGTGGAAGTTTTCCTGGGTTTATGAGCGTAATTCCCTCCTTTCCGCTGCAAAGATGTGCTTTATTGGAATTTTTATTGATTCTTTTTTTTATTTGCGTTTTCATGAGACAGCAACACCTACACGCTCTCCACAAGTACCGTTTTAAATGTGTTTCCTGCCTTTTTAGGTCATAAAAATAATCAATTCAAATTGAAAGCTAATCTTAAAGTGTGCAGCATATTATAACTGAAAAAGCTGGTTCAATAAGTTTCCTAACACCTGACATCATCTCTTTTATAGCAATATAAATAAACCATATAATGCCTATGGTTATAGCCTCTAAAAGTTAAGAGAAGATGCTTCCAGAAATAATTGCTTACTTGCAGGCAGTGCAAGAGCTTTCCACAATTCTTTGGTGGCTTCTTAGGTGTCCTCCGTGTCGTTGTGTAATCCCACTCTGGCTCATCATGTTGAGATAATTGCACTGATGGGGCCACAATATCAGCGGCAGGGCCCCTTCCTGTTACTAAGGGTAGCTTTTTGCCACCTGATGTTTAGTTTCTGATTTGACATGATATTTTATCATGCTGCAAAAAAAGGATCTGCACACCAGTTTTGTCTGAACACTTCACAGCAGCAGGTTTTAATCAATCTAAATCTGACCAACACGAGTAGAAAGATGCTGCTAGATGTAGCATGTGGCTAAATTTAAAAATAGTTTCTCCACACTGTGTGAGTCAGCACTAGCACTGTGTGAACCAAAGTTGTCAGTCAACATAATGAACCCACTTACAATAGCTTTTTGCCAACTTGTCACCAAACTGTAAGAGATACCTCGGCTTACAGAGAGCAGCCACATCCTCCCTTTTCTCAGCATTATTTACAAATCACAGGAATAATGAGATGACAGCTACTGATTGTCAGTTGCTTAGGGATCTGATTGGAGTCTATCAACTGAAAAATCAATCTGACGCGTCATTGATTTGTTTGCTTCTTTACAGTGCTGTGATATTACCCAACAACAACAACAACGAAGGGAGGCACAAGCAGCTCCTAAAACCACCAACTGTTAATTCAATTGAATAGGCCCGATGCTGACTCAAGCTTAAACGCAATGAGAGGGTGGAGCCATGGGGACAAAGTGGAGGTGGAAAAGGGGTTAGCTGGTAAAATAAAGCAGCATTCACACAGCACATCTCATAGCCAAGAGCCATCTTCAGGGATATAATGCAATAATGAGGAAATTCAATCAGCCGTCCAGGCAGTGAGTGGACTGCAAGACTGCTGAACTCATCTGATATGGTGGAGGAGCTTTTTAGTGCCACTCTTTTCCTATTTATTATTGTAAATGACAATACAGAGATTAGTACAGCATGCCCAGCAAGCAAAAGAATCAGAAGTGACCCCAGAACTAGAGTAAATATGAATTTAGAGGTATTGATTACGCCACAACAAACAGCTCTGTGGAGGCCACTCGAGCCACTCAGTGTCTTATTGTTCATTGAGGTGAATGCAGGCTTTGAGCAAGACTCTGTGGCTGGCACTGACGCCAACGCGACAGACTGGAAATGCTTTAGTGTCCCTTTAAAATTCCAGAAACGCCAGAATTGTGCAGCTAAACAACAAAACACTGACTTTTCCGTGTTATTACTTATCACGAGGAAGCAATAAGCCGGAGATGTTTACAACAGGCCTAGTTGTTTAGTGACAGCAGCGTGTAAGTAAGGGCAGCATATTGCTTATTGAATTTAAACAACCACAGAGCAGAGGTCTGAGTGAAACAACTGTGGATTTGGATGCAATCGAGAGAGACATGCAAGAGTAAAACTTGAGCATCCTGGTGTTAGTTTTGATTAAAGAGGTTTTTTCTTCAGATGGGAACGGTTGATGTTCAAAGAATGTTTTTTTTTCTCATTAGAAATAAAATCAAAGAACATAATCCTGAGACAGACCAAATCTTATTGGAAAAATGCACAGTGGGTGTTGGGCTACATCACAGGTAGGAAACCCTCAGGCTATTTAACAGCCCACCCCCCATTGCTTGTCATGGTCATTTCTCTAAATGACAGTGAAATATTATCGTGGACCCTAGGATTGACGTTACCTCTAGTTACCAAGCTCTTATCAGCTTTTTGCAGTTCGAGTCAGCTTCTCCGATTTATTCTTTGGGAAACCCACAATTCACATTTGCGAGTTGAACCTATGCAACATAGTGACATTTAAAAGCTGCAAATCTTTGCATTGGTTTGCCTGCTCATTACTTTCTTCCACTTTACACACGTAAGCAAAAAAATCCTAAAATGCTAGAAAATGTTACCATTTTTCTTCCCTGTCTGTCGTGCTGCAGAGGGGATTCTTGTTTTAATTAGAGCTGTTACAGTGGCTGCTCTGAGGTTGGACAGCTACTATCGTGGCGTCTTTGTGACCGCAGAGACAGAAAATAAAGGGGAGAGGGTTTTTTTTCATCCTGCGCGTGCCTAAGGGAGGAAAAGGGAAGAATTCTACAGAAAGATGGTTTTATTTATGGATATATCTCAGGAGATGAAAGAAAATAAGCCTTGAGGGAATATCAGATGGAAAAAACCCACATCCAACTACAAACACTGATCCTCCTTCACTCATAAAAGTACACAAGTCATAAGCAGGTGCTTGTACAGACCGAATTTTCAATTTGCTAATCAGACCCTGTGTGGCAAACTTTCCATGTGCGGAAGATTGCTCTGTCAAAAATGTAATCAGCCAAAGCCGACTCAAGTGCTGATGAATTACTGCGGTTTAGGGAAAGACAATGACTTGTCAGTTTCGCACCTATGCCTCCATCAAGGGACTTGGATAAATGGAGCCTAAAAATGGCCGAACATCTACATCCTGCTTACTGAATTAACTTTTTTAGTGTGGCTAGTGTCGAAGTGCATTTACTGCCAAACAGACCAGTCTTATTGGAGTTTAATAAACATGACAAGCTATGTTATTTCAACTCACTTTCCTCTGTTATTTCTCAAAATGTAAATTAAACAGATTTGCTATGTTAGAGTGATGCATGGACTGGAAACACTGATTTTGAAAAGTCTGGTTCGTGGCGAGGTCTGCTCCTTTAGCCGCTGGCTCTGATTATGTAAAGAAAATTCTGTACATGCTGTTCAGTGCAGTGGACAACACTACACACCCTCTCTGCAGTCCAAAGTGTGTGCAAAGAGTCCTCAACTAGAGGCTTCTTCATCTCATTTGAGCACTACTACAGGAAGTCACAACCTCCCGAAATGACTAATAATTTATTTTTCTAATAAATGCTTGTTATGATTTGTTATTTTCATTATTTTAAATAGTTTAAATCTAATTCCATTTTCATAAGGATTAATAAAGGATTATTCTGTTCTATTTAAATGCATAAGACGATTATTCCAATAGTAAACAACTTAAAACCAAGTTTATTATATATATATATATATATACACATATATACACACACACACATTGACAAACATACACAATCCTTTTTGCAAAGTGGTGAAGCTAAAATAAAATGTTCAAAAACGTAAATAAAACTACAACTTTAGTGTTGCTACAACATTTATGGCAACGCTGCTGTTACACATTTTTTTTGCTATTGTCAGATAGGTAGAAAAAGATCTTGATATCTTCATGCTGCAATGAGCTACGACACCATTTACAGTTAAACCAACTCCAGAAGCTCATTCAGATACATCTATCAGTCAGGAGTCAGTCACACACGGTGACTGACTCACCTGACAGGACTGGAAACTCAAAATATAAATAAATAGCAACAGAAGAATATCACACAGGATTTTGGCACGTTTTGTTTGGACCACCCACATGTTTAGCTCTGTTACTAATTCCAAGAAGCATATATTTTTTATTTTAATTAAAAGACAAAAATAATTGACCAACGTCCTTCCTTTTTGTTCAGAATGAAGTTCTAAAAAAATTGTTTTTGTGAAAAAGCAAAGCAAAAATACCTCAAAGTTGTTTCTCAATTAGTTTGTTTTTTATGACCAATTTCAAAATATTATACATTATCTAAAATATGTTTTAGGGAGTTTTAACATGAAAACAAACCCTTGAGTCTTCACAGATTTAATTTTATTGAACTAGAATGGCCTCTTTCCAAAAGCATTGTCAAGACAGTCAGGATGGTTTGACGAGCTGGGTGAAAGATATTAACAGGAAATTGACCTCCCACAGGGACACAAGAAAATTGCCACACCCGACATGAATTACAATTTTTTTATAGATGATTTTGGAGTGATATTTTCAGACCGATGACTCAGGTAAACATAACCTGCGTGTAGAAGCTTAATTTGGCGACTTGATCTGTAAACACACAAAGAAGCTTCAACTTGGTTATTCAATTTCATAACGGATAAAAAATTAAGATTCTATCAAAAGCACATGGAACATAAAAAATATGTTTTTCAACATTGCAAAATGGGAAATATGCTGCCGCACTCATTGTTATGACAACACTGAAAATGAATGTTGTCCATGTTTGCAGTGTTAATGGAGGTAATTATGAAGGCTTTGCTTACTGCTCAAATCGCTGTGATTACAACAGACGGCATGCCCTGGTGAATGCTGCTTCATAAATAGAAACGCTGTTAGCGATGCACATGTCCTTTTAAAAATGGATCTTTTGCTGTTACATCCCATTAAAAATGGATGAGGCTTGGGGTCAGTGGGAGTTGGCTTTGTTTCCGACCGCCACTCATCGTCTGCTTGAACATGAAAATAGTCAAAATTGACACAGATCAGTGGAGAAAATGTGTTGAGTTCAGGAAAGAAAGCAATCACATATAAGCGATCAGCAGTAAAGAGACGGTTTGCTCATGCTGTCTGTCAGCCATCCTCTGTGTTCATTCACAGGGGTGTGGGTTCATTCTCAGAGGATGAGGAAAACACACATTTGGTAGGAGGAAGCATTTTTCCGGGCCTGTGCCCTGGAAACGGTCATTAAATAGTCATGGGTCCCTGTGCAGAGCTGCGCCGTGTCTTGGCGAGACTGGGTTGGGCTGCTGCAGGATTAGTACTCATGTTATGCTCATCGCCACGGGGGTCAGGTAGAGTGCGAGGCTGCTCTTCGGTTACAGGACCGGTTCATCGTCACTTCATGGGAGCGTGAGCACACATACACACGCACATACACATCCAGCAAAAAAAAAAGAACCCGCACCAGCACAAACACACATGCACATTCACCTCAATATAACCCCGCCGGCACGTCTGCATTTCAGTAAGGTCATATCACGGTCACTGGGTGGTTTGACACATCACAGAGACACAGTAAGGGCTCTTCTTATTTTTTGGAAAGGCTATCTGGGTTACCCGTTTTGTTGCTTTGGTAGCGCATGTAGGTACATACTTTTCTGTGAATGGCAATATAAGCTGGTTATGTGAAGGTCACCAAGAAAAGCATATAAGAAGGCAGAGCCTTTGAGGTCTTATCAGGTGATAAGAAGTGTTTGTTTGGTCAGTCAGAATGGAGCAGCCTTTTTGTAGCACTATTCTGGGAAATGGCTTAAGAGATCTACTCTTGATTTTAAGATTCTGTTAACCTTTATCCCCCCCAACCCCTTTTCTTTGCCCCAGTGAAGAACTTGAAACTGGAAAATACATTTTGATAACAAGCCCGATAATGCCATGTTAAAGGTCTCTATTCTTTCTAATATATATATATATATATATATATATATATATATATATATATAAATAAAAGATTAAACTTTGTGTTATTGAAGGATTTATGAAACTGGGAGAACTTTATCCTTCCTTAATTCCACCATGCATCCAAAATACTGCATGAAAAGCTACATTTGATTAGAATTTATTCTGAAAGAAATGCAAAAAGTCATTTGTAAAATGTAAAGAATGTAATGATGTAATTATATAAACTATATAAGCAGGAATCATATTTAAAATGGTGCAAATAAAATCTATTGCTATTATAAACTATGTTGCAGCAGCTCTTAAAAAGGTTACAAAAGAGGCTTTAAAACGCTTGACAAATTAGGTTTATATTATATTGTCTGGGGGGGGAAATGATTTAGATGCATTAGCATTTATACATCGTTCATATTGTGCATGCTATGCTCTGCATTGATCAGATTATAACTGAAAGTGTAGAAAAATCACCATGGTGCTTTTATGTCACATTAATGACTAGGTCTGACTTATTACACATTTATCACATTCAGACCTTTACAAAATTCAACTGCTAGTCAGATAAACAGGTTAGCATGGTTTATATAATTATGGTTATAACCAGCACAGCTATGTTTTACATCCACCAACATCAAATCGAATGAGTTATTCTGGTGAAACATGAATGAACTGACTAAACAGGATGCTAAATGCAGCACCATGAATGACTGAATGCTATTTTTGTTAAACACAGTGGTTCCTGACCTTTTTTTAACATGACTTTTGTCCCCCTAGAACAATAAGTCACACTTTTAGTACCATAAAAAAATCATTGTGTCCTTTGAGCTTACACACCTCTGGTGTGGAGTTTATGACAGGTAAGATGTGTCTGAAAGCCTGAAAAAAAAACGTATTTTGTCTTTGTTTTTCCTTTTGAAGGTGAAAGATAATCATAACAGGGATTCCACATCTTCAAAAGCCAGAATGATAGACTTTACTTCATTCCAAAGCAAAGTCAAATGCTGAACAAACCGGAGTGTATATCAGTGTGTAAAGACATAAACACAATGCCGCTGGGCTGTTTTATTTCACTGTGACCATTGTTGCGACTCCCTGTTTGAAAAATGTTCACCTCTGCACTCCAGCATGCCCCTAAAGGCAATCTCAGCTCCTCATCTTGTTTGGTTCGACATCAGCTGTTCATTTAAAGCTGGGCATTGCTTATTGAACAATGAGTTAGTTTCATTCCCTTAATTTATATTTAACATACAACTAATGGTTTCAGAGTTATATTCATGCAGTTCCTGTGAAACCAACCTGGCTGAGGATCATCACCACTATCGGCCTTTGAAGTACCGATATTAAACCAGGTAATTCTACGAATTATAAAGTGACAAAGGAGATTAACAGATAACTTGCTAATAATTTGCAGAAATCTTTCTATTATTTAAAGCTTTTGTCCTCTTGTCTCTGCAACATTTTTCAGTTTCATGAGCATGTGCTTTATGCTTGTATGCTGGGTTTACACAGATTTTGTTGTAACACCGGCAAGACCAGCAAAAGACTCCAGGTTTTGTAGTTGTAATAACTGCCATTGGCAAAGAACTTTAAATAATGTACTTACATGTTTTTGTTAGTAAACACATTTGAAAGCAGTTCTTACATTTAGCTTTCATCCTTGTTTTAAAGTAACAGCTTTTAATGCTTTGCTATGATTTTTCTGTCATATTTGTATATGTTATTGTACATTGTGAATATTGTTGTGATGCTTACTTTGAAAAAATCATGAGTCGAATTGAAATTGCAATATCTGCCAAAAAAATAATTGCAATTAGATAATTTCCTAAAATCGTTCAGCCCCAGAGGAAAGGCTCTTAACCTTAGGTAGGGTCAAAGTTTGCATTAGGTTGCCAACTGCACACAGCGTTTAATCCTAGTCAATCAGTATCAGAATTTTACACCATGTAAATTAAATTAATGGAAATTATTACACTATTTTCCATTTGTGTAATTTATTGTTTAACTTCATTCATTCAGCTAGT
Organism: Pseudomugil gertrudae; assembly: GCA_037177535.1. Taxonomy (NCBI): domain Eukaryota; kingdom Metazoa; phylum Chordata; class Actinopteri; order Atheriniformes; family Pseudomugilidae; genus Pseudomugil; species Pseudomugil gertrudae. The sequence goes on from JBAMHV010000024.1 coordinate 6,006,427, forward strand.
CAGAACAAACAAGTAGCTTGATTACCGACACCTTTGATTTTCTGAAATTGCTGCCTAAAAGCCAAATAAACCCATTTAAATTCTAAATAATAAACATAGTGTGGAGAAAATTCCTGGCTTTAGTAGCTAGAGCTATGCATTTCCTGATATTACTGTTTGAATGTAATACATAGATGAACTTTTCTTTGATTTGTTTAGTTAGTTAATCTATTTATTTATTTATTTATTCATTCTATTTATATATATATATATATATATATATTTA
>JBAMHV010000024.1:6032414-6052296 GCA_037177535.1 Pseudomugil gertrudae
TCACCACATTGATTACCTGGAAGTCCACGACCTTATTTGGCAGACCCACAGCAAATACTGTGATGTAATAGATAAAAGTAATAGAGAAAATTAAACAGACTGAAAAATATGACCCCAAAGAATATAAAGATATATGCGCAGAAAGAATCTAATAGGAGGCTCGTACCTATCTGCTTAGTTAAGACCAGGTGGTTACTTCTTTTGACCAGAAGAGAGAGTGTGTGTGTGTGTGTGTGTGTGTGTGTGTGTGTGTGTGTGTGTGTGTGTGTTTGTGTGTGTAATAACTAATTTCAGTAAGAATTTCATTACCACCAATTTATGGTGATAAAGGTGTACCACTGAATCTCAAGTGACCCGGTGGTAATAAAGAGGTTAATCATCATCCCACGTAATGTGTGCTTCATATTTCATGTGTATTTTAACTGACTAGTTGTAAATAAAATGATGGAGGGGGAAAAGCTAAATATTACTGCCTAGACAAGCAAGGTAATATAAGACCAGATAATCTTCTACAAAGATGAAATTACCACCAACTCTGATCTTGGAAGCACCCACTGTTTTATATCTGAGCTCCAGTGGAGTGCTGCTCAAGACATTAGGTGAAACAATATACATTTATCTGCTGTGATAATCATCTTACAATAGCATGGCAACTAAGGACATGCTAGGCTTTGATTTGCAGGTCATGACATAATGCTGCAGCCTGAGCAGACTCGCCTGAAGCCAAGCTCACGGGGAGGCTCAGGTGTGGATAAATCTACCAAAAAAAACAACAAAACAACAGGTGACATGATGTATTTAAATTTAGCTGGCAGAGATGTGCAGATGAGTCACAACCAGGATTCAAACTCACAATCCTCTCTTTAAGGACACTTTAAAAAGGAGCCTTTAAATAGATTAATGCAACTTGGTTTGTTTATGTCAGATTTAGAAATAACTTTTCTTTATTGCGGGTCTGCTTTTATAAATCTCTGTAATTCTTGATTTCGTGGTTCAATCATCAAACTGCAGCTGGCAGAGTAAAAGAAAAACCAACGAAACGCTTAAAACAAGTTGAAGATTTTCTACTCTGAATGAATTCGTCTTACAGTCTTCATCTTTACCTCAATGTCACAGCTCATTCTGTTGTTTGATTCACTTTTGCTTTCTTTTGGTAAAACCACAGCTTAGACAAAGTGAAGCTTTTAAAACGCTGAGTGCCTTTTACGGTGAGTCCAGGTGACTTAAACAAGAAAAAAAACTGAAACAACACTTCCCATTTTATATCAAAAAGCTTATAATAAAAGGTGTAATAAATTAAATGAGCCGTTTCCATTCAACTTGCATTGGTGCCATTTGAAATGCTGCGTATTACAGCCAATAAAACTGGTTATTTAAACATCACTGTGGTGAGATCAAGCAGAAGATGGCCCCTTTTTAACGGCCAAGTGGAAAAGTTTCATCTTCTGTGACAAACGTGATCCGACAACTACGACTTAAATGACTTTAAATATGAGAGGATTCACATATTTCACTCATACAACCCTGATGGAGGACACTAAAGATAAACTTGTTGCACACTTTTCCTTTCACTTTATGATGTCTTCAAGCTGATCAGACCCTGAGGGCAATTTAAGGCAGAGAGACAACGCAGATAGCGCTGCTCAAACTGTCAGCGTGCCCCGTTCACAGATATTAGCCTCAATAGCCTGGATAAGATGCCATGGTAAAAAACCTCCTGCTGTGTGTATGTGTGTGTCAGCCTCTTTGGATTCTATGCTCTTTTAACCGTGGGCCAACCCCCTGTGGCGCCTTGCGTCTTAATCACCGCGGGAGACAATACCTCAATGTTTATGTGACAAGAATATAACCGGGTGCGTACGACGACACGGGTCGCAGTCAGTGTTTATGATTGTGACTTTATGTTCCGCTTCTGTTATGGTCTGGTAACACACAGCATGTCAGTGGGCTTCCTTCCCAATACCCCCCACCACCACCCCACACACACACACACACACATCAACACACACACATATACACAAAATAAAACAGATTAAGCCCTCTTTTATCATTGCAGTCATTGTGGTGGGCGATGAGGACCAGAGGTCAGAGGCCAGAACGGCAGCAGGGCGAGACTTGTGAACGGTCTAACCTCGCACCTCTACTACACTACACCCTTCCCTCCCCTCAATCTGTCCTTGCAAAAACATTATCCCACATGCACCTCACGACTGCCAGGTCAGGAGGTCATGTCATTAGTGACATCACTTTTTCTCCTCACAACCTTCTTCCTGAACTAAACGTCATCATCTTCCGTCTCTGCAGATAAATGACTCCATGGCAAACAGACGCATTTTCTAAAGACTCTTGTTGCCACTTTTGTCGGCAGGGGAAGGATTCTTCTTGTTTTAATAATGGCAGAAAGATGGGGGGTTTCTTCCCTTAGTGGGGCTCAAAAGCACAGTTTAAAAGCTAAACAGCATTTAAACTTTGCATACTGTAAGAGTACATCTGCAGAATTAAAAATGTGCACGGGGAATGGCAAAGAGCATGCCATAAGGCATGGCAGTTTTAAAGCCTCTCAGCTCACAGCAGGAACTTCCATTATGTAGAGGTGGAAATTAACATACTTGGTCCAGTATGTAGCATGTAATGGGAAGTATAGCGTGGATCATGTTTGAGTCGAACGTTTCATCATGGACTGAAAATGTGGAACACGCATTTCTAACGTTTGTTAGAATAAATATTAATTGACTGATTAAAAAAAGGCAGGTGGATCAATTATAACAGCCCAATTAGGCTCGTTGCAATAATTACATTATGGATTTACAACATGTGGAACAAACCTTGACTTTTTCTTGCCGAGTTTCAGAACAGCAGCTGTTTACATTTTTACCTGCGATGTCTGAGTTGTTCCAATCAACACTAAGCCACAGGGTTTTTTCACATTGTGGTTTCCAAATGAACAAACCGACTGACTTCTCGTGTCATTGGAGGTCAGGAAGCTTGTCTACATACACACACACATAACCAGTGCTTATTATTATTAATCTTCTAAAATAATCTTCGGAAATATCCATCTGGGTTTTCTGAAATTCTTTCAGAGATGGTTTCCCTTCTTAGTCCAGTCCTTGTACTTGATCATTTTCAGAAAATTCAGACGCTGAATGCTGACAAACCAAAGCTGTGCCAACACAAAATAGAAAACCTTTAATGGAACGATAGTTAAATTATATCTTTAGGCACTTTTACCAGAAGCCTGTGAAAAAGACTAAATTTATTCCCGTTTTTTTAGCTGCATCTCTGAAAAAACACCGTTTGACCCATTAAAGTATTATTCTTAAAACAGCAAGATGATTTCCAGAGAGACAATAACTGAAAACCTGGCACATCTCATCATAATGGACAGAATAAGTGCAACACAGAGAGAGAGACGGGCCTTAAAGTAAAGGTCTTCATAATGTATCCGAATAGTGATGTTCTTAGGAAATGAGACACAATCCAACAAAGACCTGACACGGTACCACAGAGGTACATCTGAACCTTCGGTTGATCCCTCCACTATTTAGGATTTCCACAATGACATTTTTACCAAAGGGAATCAGGGAGGAAAGACTCACATTAATTCAGAAGACACATATTATGAAAAGAAAATCAGTGGCAACGATTCTTCTGGATCCTCCCCAGAGCTACTGAGGACAGAGGCAGGTTTACAAATGATGCTGTGGGTGTCCAAACTCAGAACAACAGAAACAAATGCAAGTTAGGAAATAATGAACTGATTTATACAAATTAAAACAAATGATATTTTAGGTAATAATTGTTAATTTAGGGTTGTATGTGGCTTCAATCACTGCAACAAAATTCTGTTGCATTATTGTTTCTTTAGGATTATTTGCCATTTTGCTTTTCATTATCATCCCATTAGGTGGTTTGAGGACTTTTCTATCTTCCAAACTACAAGCAGAACACAAAAGAACCAATTTATCTTAAAAGGAAGCTATAAAATATGAAATTCATGTTTTTAATCAAAATGAATGCTGATGAGAAACAGTTATTACAACAAGCTTGACTGAAAGAGCATCTTGAAATTTAATAAACCCGAGGGACTTTAAGCATTAAACTCCAGTTTAATTTACTTTTTTTAAGCTTCTTGTGTCGTTAGATTCTTTATAATAATCGGATTTTAATGAAAATTAATCCTACATGGAATATCCTAGACATTATGAAAAGGTGAGAGACAACATTTCTCCCTCTGCTGGAATATGAAGCATCAGTCCAGAAGCCAATGATGCAGAGATTAATCCCTTACAGGCACATAAGAACATCAGAACTACAGATTAAAAAGAGGCAGATGTTTCAGCTCTGAAAAATGCAGTTTGTGCTTCATCCTAAGTCAATACGACTCCAGAACACACCGCAACTCTGTGATCAACTAATGGGATTTCAGAGGCGAGTCTGTTACTGTTCAGACCTCGGCATAATTTAATGCCTTGCTTAACAGAGTGATGCAACTTTTCTTTCACATTAGCTTCAGTACAATCCCCCTGAAACATTTTATCTACCTTCACATCAACTTTCATTCACACTGCAGGTAGGCGGCCAGCTGATGGCAACTTTATGTGAACTGCTCTGCGTGCCACCAGGAGACCTGTTTTCCTCCTCGCAGAAGCTTGTCATCTATCATTACTGAAGGCGGCTTTGAGATTGATTCTGGGAGACAGCTCCAGCCCACAGTCTGGGGGCCCCAACATAAACACAACACTGCTGGGGGAAAAAAAGGGTGAAGATGACCATTACTTCCTAAGCTTTGTGGTTTTGTTTTTAAAAAATAGGGATAAATCCTTCATTGGATCATCGAGGTGTCATCATTTTTTTGCAATGTTACATTTTTTCCAGCATTTGCTTTAGTACTTCTGGGAGGATTTAAAGAATATTTTCACTTCGACGATATCCAGAGAGGATTTAACAAACTTGGTATCTCTGAAACTCAAACTTTTTTAATGAAAATGAAAACAGCACCCAAAATTGAGTCAGATCCCCACCTGGGCTATCTACAAATCTCATTATTTGCCACTCTTAGCTAAATAATTTGATGTTTTTAGAGTACGAGCTCCAAATCAATCCAAGCTTATTAACCCTTGTTAGCATTTTTTTAACTGCTGGGTATCAGATATTAGTGCACTTCCTGTTACAGTGTTCGGGTTTAATGCAGAGTATAAAGTAATGAACGGCAAACTGTAAAACAAGTTAAAAAGAAAACTGGTCAATTGCCAATTTATATCAGGAAGAATTGGCTAAAAAGGGTTTTACTGCAGGTCCTACATAAGGATGCTGAAGTTGTGCTTCAACAAAGTCAAGAGTACATCCACACCATGCCAAGTGCAGAATCTGCATAAAAGTATCAACGAGCCAGAGAAGCACCTTCATCCATAATCAACACACAGCAACACACCCTGATGTTCTTTACCATGCAAATTAGATTTCATGTCGATAAGTCACCATCTTTACAGAAATGTCCCCTTTTTCATTTGGATATTCATGGACATGAAAATCACATTGATCCGTTTAAAAATTAACATCTTCTCAGCTGTATCCTAATTAATATACATTATATATATATATGAATATCAAATAGAAGGAAACACACCTTTATCACATGTTTTTCCTCTGCATTTAAATTGAAATTGATTTTTATTTCACAAAAACATCCAAAAAACTACACTTTGTAAACCCGTGTTTTCCTGACAATCCATTAGATGGTGGGAACTGATTATTACGAGACATTGAGGTAGAATTAACAACTTATTGTGGAAATAAATAACTCGTGTCAGTGTCACCAAGCCAAATTACTGTGGCTCATTTAGATCGCCATACATAAGTCACAGGAAGAAACAAGTAAAAGAAGCTTATGAGTAACATAAAAAAATAAAAACATTGGGAGTACAGCACTTGAATGTACACAAATGAGAACTGAAAAAAAAGCTGTTAAAAGTGAAAACAGGCACTTTGAACAGACCCTACATGTGTTCTGACATCATTAAGAAGCTTGCAGTTACTCCAAGCACTGGCGCCTTAATGACTGAGGCAGAGAGCGCCCTGGCACATAAAGACCTAATATTTTGCTTAAGTGGTACTCATCAACTCCTATGCTACTTAAACAGCTAAATAATAAATACCAGTGTCAAAGTGAAACAGCTGCAGCTTTATGTATCTTATTATTTCACTTGAAATCATGATGGGCTCCAATCAGCGGTGACTGTACGGTTCAGACAAGCAGACACGCGCTGCAGGTGTGAGCCATTAAAAATGCATGCCGACCTGCAGAACTACAATGAGTTAGTTCAAGCTGAACGCAACATACACAACACACATACGATAATTTTACACCTGAATCCCCCCTCGTCCAGTGAGGGCTGAACCTCAGCAAAGAGCACACATAATGATTCCCGTTCATCAGTGATGTACTGACCCAAGACGAGCACATACATGCACACAGAGACACAAAGCCCCTACACACCCCCTTCTTCTCCGATGCCTGTGGCGCCCACGCCTGGTCACCTCGCTCAGGGATCAAAGGCAGTATGTCGTTCTAATCAGTCCTCGCAGTGGGCAACCCCATTAATTCAATTCTATTTCATCAGCAGTGAGCAGACCACCAGAGGGGTCTGTACATTCCTGGGGTCCCGCAGCCCAGGAGTAATCCTATCTCTTAATGACCAGACTCTAACCCTGTAATTGCTCAGAGACTAACTTGGTTTTGCTTGCAGACAAAAATCGCAAAATTATTGTGGGAGGAAACAAAACACACACACACACACAAAACAGTTCATTTGCTGGACACGGCAGGGTAGTCAAGCAGAATTAATGACAACATATATCAAATAATTCCAGACGATCGACCCCCAACTCAACCGGGCCAACAACACGTGCACGCTTCTGTATCAAGGAATCAATTGCGGCGCCATAAAACTAAACTATTCTTTTTATAACCAAATCTTATTTTACTTCAATAATAATGTTGATTAAATTACTCATCTCAAATATTTTCCACCCAAAAACAGACCTGCAACAGAAAATAATGATATAGACAACGAATGCCTCTGAAATAACCTTATTGTGGCGTTCACAGGGTCACAGGGTGATCTTTATTCAGACACTCGGTAATAAACTTTTCATATCTTGCCGTACCTTTGGTTTCTGGTGGATGGGGATGCTCATCACAGACAAATTGGATCTTTTGAGTATGGCCGTCTCCACCTGCAGAAACAATAACAGTTGGTGAGTATGGTGAAGATTTAATATGGAAAACTAACATGCCAGAAAGAAAGACTAGAATATTCTTGTGTAACACCATCTGTTAATGAAGAAAACGCAGGCATCCTTTCACTCAAAAAATAAATAACCCAACTGCAGAACAATCTGCATCAAGAGAATGATTAGTGTCCTCTTTGGTGTGGTAAACAGACGAACGGCTAAACAGAGACGTGCTATTCAAGACCTACCAATGACTCCAATGACTATCTGGAGGGAGTACGAGGGGTCAGCAACAAATAATTTGACAGTGGAACAAGGCCAAACTGGCAGCATGTTAGAAAAGCTCTGTGGGACTGGCAGCAAATGAATGCCTTAGTGAGGTTTTCTTTTTTTATATAAAGTGGCAACAATTATAAACCAAACTGAAGGCTGTGCTGTTTTTAAGATGAGGACAAAGCAGAGGGTTCGCATGAGACCCGCCACTTCAAAGGCCCTCTTTGTGGAGCGCGACAACAATGCCGGTGTTGGCGCAAACAGCAATCATCTGACTCCTCCACGGTGGCAGCCTTTAGAAGTCACCACATCTCATTCTTTTGCTTAGGGAGGGGAAGGATGACCGTGGTTTGTTTTCACTCTAAATTATGGGCTGATCACAGAAAATTAAAGAGAGATGCAACACACAAAGAACTTTTAAAGAAAGATAAACAAATAGAGAAAAAAATGTTAAGTATAACCTGAAAAATTAAGTTTTTTGCACCAAAGATAATGATGTAAAAGGAAACAGGGAATCCACAAATATGGGTCTTTTATAATAAACAGTGAAAGAGCATCAAGAGTTAACAAGCACACAGAGAGCATAGATCATGGTATGATATGCCCAAGAATGGCCTCTACAAACCAGCATGCACAGCAGCCACACTGGACTTTTCATGGGGAGATATTAACATACTTGCTTCTTCATATTTATTTGAAATCAGGTGAGAAAGTTTAAGCATCTCTGCTCCTTTAAAGCAACCGACTAAAAGGTTACAGATGTTTCCTAATGAGCTGAAAAGAAACTCCCTTTTTAAGTGAGATATTAGAGCAGGATTCATCATGTTTTGCTGACTCTATACTTCCAAGTCAGATGCACCCATCTGTAGAACATGGACTTGACTCTTGTTTTCCCTTGAAAATTAAAAGCAAGACGGTGAAGGCATGTCTCTTTATTCTCAAAAAGGAAAGGAAAAGAGAGAAAGAAATAAAGAAAAAGTTGTGATTTTCATTGTGATGACTGAGCAAGAATAGAAGTAGCTACCTGACCAAATCCTCCTCAGGAGGATGATAAAAGACAGTAGCTCACTCAGTATTAAACCAATTCTTTCCACCATCGGTTGAAGCTACAATGTGTCTGCAGCTGCTGCAAACGGTCTGATTTTGGGGAGAAAAAAAAAAGGAAAAATAACATATGGTTGTTTATGTAACAGAGCTACAATAATCCTAAAGGAAAATCTCATTAAAAGTTACAACAAGTCCAACTGTGCAGAACTGTTTCTTAAAAGCCTTGATGAATTTCACCTCGTACTCATCAGCAAGGTCACCTCTTAATTCCAAAGTACTTTAAATTAGAACACAAAATACAGGATTTATTGTAGATGCTCAATAGTCCCATGTTTATTTACTATATGTAACACAAATATAATATATATATATATATATATATATATATATATATACACACACACAGAAGATGAAGTCAAACTGTGTACGGAACATGTTTATTTCATTGAGAAATTAGAGACGTGTTCTATTAACTTCACGCAAAGAAAAATCATTAACTTCTCCTTATAGAGCTACGTTCTGTCTGTTCCTGCAAATTATCTGTTTGCATGGATGTAATGAACTACATTTGCAATTCCTCAAGTAATAGATTTTTTTAAAAAATCTAAATCAATTTCCTCAAGATTTGGGGGGGAAAAAGGCAAATCATATGCAGGTGTTATTTCCAGGACTGGCTGCAGCACTGTGCACACCCTTTCCCCCCGCTGCTCTCTTTAATCTGAGGGATGTGCAAAGAAAGTCCTGTCATGCCAATTATTGCAAACGTGTCACACTGACGCCCAGCTACAAATCATTTATGTAATTATCAATTGATTGAAGCAGCTATCTAACTGTGGAAAAAAAACACTTGCAGGCATAATACATCAAGTTTAATGGCATTTCTTAATCAGAACGCTCAGCAATCAGCAGAGACCAATTAGGGCCTGAGAGATAGAGAGCCACCATTAATAATCAAACTTGGCTGCCATCACATTGGCTACATTTCGACAGGTTCTTGGAGATGTGTTCAAGTGGACTATTCATTCCAGAGTAAGAGTACAGGATTCGAGACTTGTAATAAATCTGAAAAAATGAAACAAAGTAACCTTTATGCTTTCGTTTCTGAGTAGTTCTAGCACGGGTAGATTTCTCTCACATAAAAAATCGTCATTTCATTTCCAACCCATGGGAACTGATATGAGTATCTTGCTAAATAAAAATGCTGAAAGCAAGAAATGTGTTCTCCGTAAAGCTGCAACACCACACGAGGGCCCATGAACAGAGCAATGACAAGCGGTATCTTTACAATGCCACCTTCAGCTGCCGCCTTATTAACATTATGGTCAGTTTTATGGCGGGGAAAGTCTGTGTGTCTTTGAATACAAAAAGCAGCCAAACTGCAGAACATAAAATGCACAAGCTGCATAGAGACCAGGCAGAAACAATGTCCTTAATGCCTTTCAGGCAGGAGTTTACCCGTCTGCTTTCCACTGCTCCTTATTCAGTTGTAGATGCGACGGTCGACTGGCTGACTTAAAGCCTACTCCAATCATCTATATGGATGTGTAAAGAGGTTTAGGAAGCAGCATTATGTCTCAGTGGAGGCAGCCGTACAGCATCTATCATGTGACAGTTATGTCTTGTGTCAAAGGCAACAGCTAGATGCCACCTTGATGGACAGATTGAGTATTTTAGCAACAGGTCTGCAAGTAGAAAACAGGCCGGTGACGTTAATATTAGTTGCAACATTAATTCAATTAATGACCCTGGCCACTCTGCTGCAGGTATTTATACAGGAAATATATCAAGACTACAGTATATTGAGCCAATATTTTAAAGTCTGTTGTAGTCTTTGAGAGAATACATCCAAGCCAAGACAAACAGGTTGTAAATACCCCACAGAGGCACATCACACCTTCTGAAAACATGATTTAACTCAAAAGCCACATTTCAGCTTGCACTGTTGGACTTTGCAAATCGGACGTGGCTGTGAACTTAATTGTGAATCATTTCCACGTTTCTTCCTCCCCTGAAAGAAATTATTTTGAGATTTCCAGATGTAGCACCAAATAAAGAAAGCAGTCTAATTCCAGTTTGCAGGGCAACAAAAGGTCAAAAGCAGCTCCATATGAAATATTGCCCAAATATCTGAGATTCTAGCTTTTATTCTGAATTCTCAAATAAATGATGTCTTGACAAAGTTGAAAATCAAACAAAATGAACGTGCGCTCGTGTACGTGAAAGAATGAGAGGGGAAAAAAGCTCCAACAGCTTGGTTGTAATTTCCCCATGGTTCCATGGTTTAGAAAAGAAAGGCGAGGGAAACTAGCTTAATTGTCTGTGGTGACCAATCAAATTTATTTTCTTCCCTGAAGTAATTGTACTGGCTTGTTTTGAGTGGATGGACTGGTCTGAGCCTGGCATTCCACCGTGAGCCCTGCTCTAGCGTGCTGCATGATGAGCCATCTCTCCTCAGGGCAGATTCATTTATTCTATTCCTACTAAATTATTACTTAATAATTGGCATCCTGGTAAAGGACCAAGGCTCCTTTAAATAGACACGTGGTATTTTGCATTTTTAACAGCTCAGTCATACATGTAATGGGATTTATATTATATAAAACATGAAGTAGAGGTAAAACTGAAATGCACCTTTTTTAGAAGTGACTAAAAAAGCACAAATGTTTCAGTACCAAAGGCATTAATGGGCCAACAAGCAAAGAAAGTATAAGTAAAAACAAAAAAAAACTACAAATGGCTTTTGTTATTGCTTGCGAGGAGCTACAAGATGAAAAAGATTTCCCATGTCCACCTGATCCTCAACCACCCCCTCATATGAGGCTAACAGGCTTAACCTGCCCCCTGTGGAGCCTCTCTCCGTACAGCAGCCTCCCAGAGTGCAGGGGGCCTTCAGATGCAGCCTGACGGGCCGGAGTCCAAATCCAAAACAACACCCACCTGCTCACACACATATGGAGGGGATTCAGACAGTTTATGTGGGTGTTCGATTCTAATATCTCTTTTTGCTTGAAAAAGAATCAAAGTTTAGTTAAAGCTATGGCTAAATTTGGAATTGGATCTTTATTTGTACAAATGGCTCTTGGCCATCACTCTTAAGGGTTTCCAGCAGTGTGTGGGTGGATTTGCTTGCTTCCGAAACCTGAAAAGCCTTGCCGATAGATTTAATAGAAAATGGGAAGGTGTTAACACTAAAAACAGGAAGAATAATGTTAACAGCACATTTGTTCACAGATTAGTGCTTGACTCTTTAACAAGCATGTTGCCCCATTTATAAATCAAATACATTAAAACTGAATAAAAACATTTGTCCAATTAAAAGAATAAGCATCCAAATTAAAGAAATAAAACAAATATTAATTAAATTTCATTAGAATTTCTTCTCTTTCAGGAAGCAGTCCCTTTAAATGACAGAAACCAACAGTGTAAGCGATCCACCAACTCAAATCTCCATGGATGTGGCAGGCTCACAGCTTAGTGCATTTTGAGACCATTTGGGTCTCTGAACAGGGAAACTGCAGGCTTTTTAGAAATGTGATATCAGCATCACAAGTCCTTCAGTGACTGTGTTCAAGAGAGCAGCTGAAGAGACTGCTTTTCATAGCTCACTGATTTCTAAAGAGCTTGGGAAGCACGCCATTCGCTCGTGGCCTTTTGCCCTGTATCTTACCAAGTAGATTATCCTTTGTAATAGCTGCTGATGCAAAAATATTCAACATTGTATTGAAGCAATGATATCACTGCCACTACAATCCAATAAGGAAAAAACATAAAGGCTGCAGCGGGATCTGCAGATGACTCATTTGCTTCCACCCTGTTAAATAAATAAATATATTTGTCCAAGAAATGTCTGAGTCATGACCATCTTTATTGTCTTAGGTGTGCAACGGAGCTGAAACATGCTGGTCCTCACTGACTAGGTTAGCTGCTATAAACAGAGAAAGTAGATGCTGCAGCTACAAACTTCTACAAAAGGTTTTATTCTAAAAACTGACGGAATCAGGAGGATGGCCTCAACGTGGCCCATCTGAAAAGAATTTTTCATTTAAGCTTATTCCTCTTTTTACTGAAAAAACAAGCCGTGGAGTCACTGATTGATGAGTTTTTAAACAAACGAGGTAGGCTGAGGTGCTACACATCCAAATAAACAACTGCTGGCTTTGGGTAAAGCTTGGATGCTGCCATCCTACAGCGGATGCAGAAGGTTTCATTCCGGCCCTGCTGTCATTTAGGCTCTCTCTCTGTCTCTCTCTCTCGCTCTCTCTCCACTTCAACACAACTCTGAAAATGTAATTAAAAAAACACACTGCCCTCACCTGTGTGCACGCCTCACAATATGATGCTGCAGGATTCTAAATTAAACAAAAATTAACATGTGCACAGAACAATATCAATGAAGGAAAGATAATGCAGAATAAGGAGAAATATATTAATAAAAACAAAAAAAATCTGTATCTAAATGTGGCCACGACAGAATAAAGCAGCCACCCCCTGCAGCAGTGTTATAACTTATAACACCAGAGCAAGCAGATTTATGGTCATCAAGAGAGACAGAGTCTTCAACAACTCCTGCTAGGAAGCAGTGTTCTGATATAAATTCCTCATTAAGTTAAAAATAAAAATATATCTTAAAAAAAAAAATCACACTTTGAACACAAAAAAATGGTGTTAATCTTATTTAGGCTGTGATTACCTCAGTCATAATTATAAAACAATTTTAGTTCAAAATTATTTTATACATGCCAAGTGCAGTCAGCAACACACGCCGCTCCAAGTTTAAGAGATTATTTTATTCACAAGTGCTAAAAGCTTAAAAAATGGGGAGGGGGTGGGGGTGTTTGTTTCTTTTCTTATTTTTATTAAGTCAAACAAAACAGGATTAATAGGAAAATATTCAAGCTGTGTACAGCCTGCATGATTCTGCTTGAGGAAAATGAGATGTCTCAAAGTGAAATGATTTTTGACCAGTCTCATTGTATCTGCTAGTCAACACCATTACAGGAGAATTTAATCACAACGGGGAGGTGAAAGAAACTAAAAGGAAAAGCAACATGCTCCAACTTCCATTACAATATACATGCATTTGCTATAATTGTTCAAGCCCCTTGATAATGAAAGAGACTGCCATACACAAGTAAAACATGAACAATAAGAAACTGTGAAATGTAAACATGTCCTTTCAAAGTAAATCATGAAACACTTTCAAAGTAGAAAATTGAGTAAAGATTTGCAAGGGCATGTCTACGTTACGTGCCTAAAGAAACAAAGAGACAGTTTTTAACCTTGGAGAAAATGGAGTTCATCATCTACCAAAAGCCTAAAAGAAAGAAATCACATACACAACTGCTCTTCATTTTCATTTTGATTGGGGGCATGTTGGTCCAGATTGGCCCTCTAATATCCACTGTTCCAACAGAATCTGCATTACCAGCCAGCTACAATCACGCTTTATTATTTTGCTTTGGTTAGCAGCTGCAGATAAACAGAACTATTACATGCAAACTAAAAAAATATATAAAAAAAATGAAGAAAAAAAAAAGAGATGGAGGCACTCTGGAGAGGCTGTATTGTCTTTATCCTACTACTATTGTGTAGGTGGGGTTTAAAAGGAGCGGTTTATGAAGTCACTAACAAAATTTCTACAAGCCAATGCGCTGATGGCAACCTTGTGATTCGTATGCTGCTCAAACCCAATCGCAGCCTTCGAGGCTGAAGAACAATGCGACTCAGCAAACGGCACAAACTGCTCAGGCGGCGTAAGGAGAGCAAACAAGAGCCCCGAAGAGTTGGCCTCCAAAAACACCACAGATCCAAATTTCATCCAGCTCTCCCGAGATGCACGGAAACTAACCCGATCCAAGGAGGCTCCGCTCTCCTACACAAAGGGTTCAAATAATCCACTGCCAACAACTCTGACCTGATGATGCAGAAAGCCACGACAGGTCAGAGCTGCTCAGCCTGCAACACAATACAATGCTGTAGCTTATTATACAGCCCTTACGTTGCAGAATCACTCTGCTTCTTAGGAGAGAGGCGAGAAAAAAACTGCCTTAAGCTACAGTATTGTAATTTGCTGACCATAACAACAAGAGTCATTTTTTTTTTTCGCCTGCCCTTTACTAATAGGATAAATGCCTCTAGGTAATTTCTAAATGAATTCCTCAGGCTATGGTGATTCTCTGGGCCAGCCTCAACCACATATGATAGAGAAGGATTATCCCTGATTGGGTTTAGAGCAGAAAATCTTATGACAAATAGAAACGACCATAATGATTCCACAGCAGCAACAATAAAGGTCCGTACCTGTACACAGTGTTAAGACCTCTGATGTATGCTGACACCTTTCGACATCGCTGCTCTGTGATTATCCACCTCTGGTTACTCAAAGCATGCAGAGACAGTCCTTCATGATGGGCAGCACACGGAGGTGAGAAGACCTCTGCTGAACAGCTCCAACTCAGAAGCAAAAGAATCGTCTTACCTCACCAATTGAAGAGCTCCCCTTGTGCACAGTGAAGGACTCAGAATAAAGCTCTTAATCCCTCCACCTTCCTCTTGATTTGCGATATCCTGCCTACTAGGTTTTCAAATGTCATCCTTGGGGAGGTATGTGTCCTGCTTTTGCCCCCACATGCTCAGCCCATTAACACAACGACAACAACACAGAGTTAAAGAAGAGAAACGCAGCAGTGTCTGACGGCTGCACATCTATTTATACAGAGTAACCCACGCTCACGGTGAGCTCGTAAACAGGCATAAGAGCCAAGAGCAGTGAGGACTGACAAGTGTGCTGTTGGATATGGAAGTTCATAATAAATCATGCTAAATATGGACCAGGGATAATATATGATAAATGACAGTTATCTACTTAAAAAAAAAAACATTTCCATTTACCCAAGAAAAGTTACAAACAAAATGCTTGTAGTGACCAGCAGGACTTTTAGATTGAAACAAAACCCATCTTTAACTTTGAGCAGGTGAAATAGCACAATGCTCCTACAACCAGTGCGCTCAGTCAACCCACAACAGCTCACTGACATAACACGTGGGATTTATGATGAGCAATGCTTTCCTATCCCGGGGTGAGTCCCACTTTTGTCTGTAGGATACATTAAGAGTATTTTTTTTAAATATTTAAAATGTTTTTGTTCAACTGCTATATATAAAAGTACCAATTTAACGATGCAGTCTAAGGTGAAGCCACATGACTGTTTGCCAATGGCTTTATTTAGACCTGTCATTTACGCACCGTTTAGGGCATCAGACTATTTTTAATATATCAAACTGACTAAAGATGCTTTATACTCATGTCTATAGAGTATCGCAGACACCATTTGCCAATAACAATTTCTTCCCAATTGTCTTTGAGCCGCAAAGTTATGTTTTTTCCCCGTTTTTGCAGGAGCGCTTACGCACGACGTGAGCGCCGCGCACACCATTTGGTAGGCTACGGTTCTCGGCTACGGGTTGGCAGTGAAACTGATGATCCTCCTCCTCATTCATTCCCGATAGGACAAGTGCCCGTGTCGGAACTCTTCCAACACAAAGCATGTCAACATAAATCGTACGCGGAGTCACGGTTCGCACCTGAGCGCTTACCTCTCTCAACCCGCTTGCTGCCTCCGTTCCCCCCGCCGCTTGTCCTTGTTTCGCTACGTCGCTGATTATGTATGAATGCTGTCTTTATCCCGCAAAGACTGCAGTTGCATTTTACACCAAAGGGAGCAACACTGTACAGCGGTAGCTGCTGTGTGCTGTTCGGTAAGTGTCCTGAAGATGTTCGGCTCCACGCGTCACCAAGTGGAGCGCAAGACCTGGCAGACGTGTCTTTCCTTGCTCGTTGCGCGGCAGCGGATCTGAGATGTAAGCGACTGGCTCGGACCGACTGGCACACCGTGTGGCCACTTTACTCCCGAGGCTGCTCCTCCCATTTCACTTTGTTTTGCTGACACCAGCCCTACAGCGCCTCCCGCCCGCCGCTCTGCGCCATTACAGGCATCCGCAGCGCGTATTGGCTTACAGCATTAGCAGACATGTCCTCCGCGGGGTGTTGGGATCATTAACAGCCATCAGGGGAGTTTTAAAGGGTCACGTAGATCAAAATTGAGTCAGATTTGATTTCTTATCATAGATAAACAACAAGACAGCATAAGATACAATCACTTTGCATCTTGTTTGGTTATACCTGCTCCACGTTTGGTTCTCCATCAATCACAGATGTGTGTGTGGGGGGGAGAGATGCAGTAAAATTGCCAACGCTACTGCAGGTTTTCTTTACTTACCTGATATTTAATTGCTGATTGCATTCACTCCACATCCTGGTTGTCAGTCATCCCCTCTTGTGATACAATAGTCTGGACATCAGTGTCTCCTCCACCCCTTTAACCACTTCTCCATGTGCACACTGTGCTACATAAGCAGTAAAGCAGAGACTGGAATAAAGCTGTGCTGATGGCCACAGTGTTTAGGGAATCTGACTCCAACAGAGGACAGTTTGAGCTGGAAAACCACAGCTGTGAACAATTAGTGATTATTCTATTGTTACAGGTTTTCTTTTTCTTTTATTCTTCAACTTTAAACTGACTGTTTTTGAGAAACCGTGTGATTAAGCAGCAAATTTTAATCCTACAAAACACCCTTTGAATACTGACCACAGTCTTCAAAGATTGGCGCTTCATGCTTACCAGATAGAATAACATGATGCAGAACATGATGTGGACTCTCCTCCTTACTGCCTATGCGGTACAGCATCCACCTGTTGGCACCAACACAGATGTTTTCATTTGCTTTGCACTTGTCTCAGAACTGTGTAGGTGATTATAATCTCCCTGACTGAACGCTTAATCTGTTGCTTGTTAAAGCAGGGGCAGAGTTGTAATTGTTTCAGTTTGTTCTTTTCATTCCTCCATTAAAACTCAGCTTAAGCCAGTGCAGGACTCCCAGGCTCTGTTAGTAAATGTGATGTGCAAAAATGCTTCTGTCCAGTGACACTACACAGTCTGCACAGTGTGTATAAAGCAACAGGAAGACAATCTACAAGAAGGGGCAGAATATTTGAAGATAAAATCCTTCAATGTCTGCAGCAAGATGTTGCATACTTTTGGGGGAAGTTTTTAATTTATATAAGATCAAATGAACACCTTTTACTGTACTCCTCTGTACACTGCTTTATTGTGGTGTAATTGTAAGAGAGTGAGTCTACAGAAGCTTAAAGTTGCTTACAATGATGCATTAAGGCTTCTGCTCAAGAAGCCCAGGTCCAGCAGTGCCAGTTTTTTGTTCTCTGCTCGTGTCAGTACCTTTCAGGCACTAATGAGAATTTTGATGAACAGATTTATCTGTCGCTTGAATAACTCTGAAAACAGCCTTGTCCTGATGCTGGTGGATCCTGGTTTCAATACAGTATGCTCCCAGTCTTCTCTGTGGAAATACTGCTATATAAATGTGTTTTGGTGTTGTGTTTGTCTTAATGCTCTTATGGACCTTGAGTCTGATTAATAAAGATGATGATGATAGGAAGACATTATAGAAATATGCTCATTTACAGTTTTTCTTTGTCCTAGCAGACATTTTAACTTGTTACAGTGACAAATGCAGGTTGGTTAATCACCTGGTCTGTTGAACTGTTTCATTAACTGCACACTAAATGTCTCCATAAGCTGCAACAGTATATGCCACCCATCATTGTGGGGAGTTGTTTTTCCCCCTATATGTGAAAAAGGCTAATTGGGTGGCTTGTACCCTAAAGGAAGGGAAGGGGAAGGGGGGTTTGTTGTGTTTTTTTATGGGCAGATTCTCAAACTGCACAACTGTAACTTTTTGATGTTTATCTGCATTTACGTGCTTTAGGCTAGGTGGGTCCACGTGTTTGTATGTTGTGCCTGTTATATGTTGACACCATGTCCTAAGCTCCTGCAGTGGTTTTCCAATGAAGATTTTTTTATACTGCAAATAATCTGAACTGGGATTTACTGAGAACTGAATCTGAGTATAAGAATCACACAATTTTATGTTTTTCAGTAGTCGTTAAGTCTAAACTCGTATTAATTAGTATGCAGCTTGTCGAAAAGGATTTTTTAATGTTAATTTGGTTTCTTTATGCCTCCCAATGTGTGTGAGTGTGTGAATGGTGCTTTGAGTGGTCAAGCTGACTGGATTCAAGGGTTGTCATAAAGTTTTTTTGTCATGTCTGTATGAATTAACTTGTCTTTATTTTAATAAGCTTAAATATCTTAAAACATCAGATATATCCTATATCAGTAAAACATATTTCCATCCCTCTAAATAGAAAATAAATAACAAAAAAAACCTGTTTTTTATTTATTAGCAAGAGAAACTGACTTATATGATTACCACGCTAAAGCAATGTAGCAGCAGATCTGGGAAGTAGCACAGGTATTATGCACACACTTACACACCTTAAGTGTATGCACTCCAAAATGCTTGGGTAAAATACTTGAGAGCACTCCCCTCCTGAGACATCCAGCATTGCATCAAAATGTCACACTTGGCGGAACAGATAGCAAGTCTTATCAAGGGTCAAATTCTATCCTGCAGTTATTTTAGAAGTCTTTCGGCTGTGCCTTTCAGCCATGGCAGAGTGTGAGATGGCGTGCAATGGTGTGTACTAATTTGTTGCCGAGCCCAGTGAGCCAAATCTGAGCCTGCAGGTACTAGTTTGAATTTAAATAAAAAAAGGAAGAAAGAAATGAGATGAGGGGCTTTGACATAGTGGGAATGAAACTTGTTATCTGAAATCTTGATTTTATGGAGTAACCCAATGATGAGCATTGTGTTCAATGATAGGGTAATCTCTTCAGTAACATTTGATGGTGATAGGCTTACATAGACATAAGCTACAAATGCAAAATTGAGAGAACGACACATTCAGTAAAAATGCAAAGCAAGCTAAAGGGAAAAGGCAATAAAGAGCAATGGTATATATATTTATATATTTTAGAATTGGCTAAATGATAGTGTGCATGTGTATGTACTTACATAATATGTGTGGGTGTGTAACAATGTTTTGTCATTTTCCTGCATGTTATTTAGCATGTTCTTAACTACAGTATCTGAGAGCGTTGGGTTACTTATACTCTTTTTTATGTCGGACATGGGCTAGAATGTGTAAACAGTTTAGGTTTACTGGGCTCAGTGGGGCAACAAAACCAAACAAAAGAACAACAAATAAATAATATGATCCATGAATTTATTCTAATCTTTCCATTGATTTATTTTAGGGCGGCTGTGGTGCATGTAGTAGAGCGGGTCAGTTCCTAACCGGCAAGTTAGTGGTTCAAATCCCGGCTCTGGTGTCCACATGTCGAAG
>JBAMHV010000024.1:6057522-6080392 GCA_037177535.1 Pseudomugil gertrudae
TGTGTGTGTTATGGCTGGCGGAAACAGTGAAAACCATAAAGAGGTCTCCCATACCAAAAAAAATCTGTATTTGCTGATTTAAATGATTGACCAAGGAATTCACAGCAATCTGTTGTGGAGCAGCAAAGCCTCCACCAGCCGCTTTCCAAATGAGCCAACTGGCCCCTTTTTGTCTCCTCAGCTGCTGATTGGGCTGAGCCATTTCCCACTTAACGGGGGTGTTTCCCATCACAAAACACTACATTTTAAAAGCTCTCTAATTGGAATTTAAATGCCAAAACTACACAAAGGAACTTTTATAAATACACATGATAAACCAAGTCTAAAACCATTTCCCTAATCTAAAACCCAAGCATAATATGTCTAAGCCCCACTTATCTGTCTCATGACCTCTCCAGGAACCTTTAAAGAGTGTTCAGGCCCCTGAAGACACCTTGCAGGAGCACCCAGGAGAGGACACCAGTCAGGTGAGCCAACAGACCATTATCTATAATTAACCACATACTGCACACACATTTACGCACAATATCTGCTTTCTTCACTATAAAAACTTTACTAAATCTCTTCTCTTTCACAGGCCTCTGAGAGACAAAAGTCACATATGTCATTAAACAAACATTTGTGTAGAAACGTGAGTGCTGTACCATCATTTACTATATTTTATGTAACAGGTACAATCAGCAGGTCACATTTTCCTGTGACTGTTCATCAAAACAAAGTTACAGTTGTGTTGCTTTCTAGCAGATACTGCACATCACAAGCATTCAGATGGACACATGGCAGGCCACTCAATCCTCCCAAATTCTGGATGTACTCTGTGACGATGCTTACTTTGTTTGGGAAAGCACTGACATCCTTTGAGGATTTACGTAGATCCCAGATTCTAGAAACATGAGATCAACACTGGCTCTTGAATGTAGCTAAATGTAAAAATACAGAAAAGAAAGAGGGATTTAAAACAGGAGTGTGCAATAAAACTGAACGTTGCATTGGTCATGCGCTATGTGCGAGCATTTAGAAAGAGCATGAGTCAAGAATAAAAAGAAGAGGTCAAACATTTTGCTTTGTGATCTGTATGAGTATGACAGTATTGAGTGTTCTGCTTGGGTTAGCTTGACATTTCTCACCAGTTTTTCTAAGCACTAAATCTGCTCAGTTATTGTGTTGAAAATTCATAAAATTATTAAGCCGTTCTCTTTTGTCCTCAGCAGCTGTGAGCATAAAATGCACCCAGCTCAGTGTGAGAGACTCTTGCTGGCAATATTGTTTTGAGCAGAATTACAGAAAAGAGGAACGACACCACATTTATCCTATTAGAAGGAAATGAAAAGACCGAGTCTGTTTATTTGTTATGAAAATCATATCTGGCTGGAAATGAAACAGGAAAAAATTCGTTCTGAATAGAATTTTATTTATTTTTCAAATCATGGTCATCAAGGAAGTTTCTAAATGATTAATGAGCTGCTGTGACTGATCAGCTGCAACGGAAAATGTGAATGGCTTTTGGCATCATCAACAAGACACATTCAGAATGGCAGGCCGTACACGACATCGAGCCAAGTCAGATTTGTATTCAGGATGGTTTTTATGCTGTGAAGAGATTAGTGGAGCAATACTTTCAGAAATGCAGATGTTGTTAAAGGAGGGTCTTGGGGGTTTAGGAGTTTGGTCTGCATTTAATCAAAATGACATTTTTGCTGTTCACCCTCTAAAACTATCAAAGTTTTTCTTCCCCTGTGTTTGTTAAAGGCAGATTTTCAGATGTAAAACATTTCTCAGAGTGTTCCTCATCTCTCGGATCGCAGGTGCTTCCTGCCCAGCTGAATAGCTGCCATTCTTTTGCTGCTTTTTAAAGCGGCTGTTTTATATGGATAAAATGTGAATTAAATTGTTAACCTTATGAATGTAAACCCCTGCAAATTGTTCATGATGTCCCATTCGTGCCAGCAGGTTTCACAGTTTGAAGTATAATTCGAGAGCGCCCAGAAATTGTATTGTCAGATTCATGCTCCGCCACGAGCGTCTGGAATCCAAAACAATTATCAGGTCTTGTTCTGTCGAGATGACCACAAAGCCCACACTCTCACTGCCGCAGGTGGCGAAAGGCTCTTTTCCAATTAACAAGTCTAATTACATTACAACTCTGCAGAGCTGTCTGCCATCTATTGTGTCTGAGGGTCTGTGTGCACTTGTAGGTGTTTTTGTATGTGTGTGCACGCGTACAACTCTTCTTCTCAGAGTGTGAATTTATATAATGCAGCAGAATGATCAGTGGGATTAAGGGACATGACAACAATTCATATATAGTATTATTCAGTGCATAAACATAAGTCAGTAATGATATACTGAATGTGAACCTGGAACATAGTTTATTTAAAACTTAAGAAACAGCAATAAATATATGGCGTATGTACTTACTACTGGTTAAAGATAATTAGTTGTAGTTTATGTTTCATTTAGCTTATTATTAATTGCTTATTTGGCTTATTTTACCTGCTCTATTGGATTTTTTGTTGGTCTAATGCAAACACTTTATGCAGGCGTGAAAACAAAATAAGTAAACCGTAATTTAGGGATTTGCTGAATTACAAAATATGCCATTCAATGAGCCCTTCAACATAATCCCAGTGCAGACTGGAAGGATCCAGTTGTTCCATCTACTTCAAAATTCATTTTAGGTAAATGGACTCATACTTATATAGTGCTTTTCCAGTCTTATCAATCACTCAAAGCGCTTTACACTATATAGTCACATTCACAAAATTCACACAAACACCCCGATAGGCACATCGGGGGGGCGAGTTGGAGTTCAGCATGAAATCAGGGGAGGCCTGAGCTACAGCTCAAAAGTATTTAATTGCTTTATATGAGTGCCAGGAAATCTACAACAGAGATTAAATTCTTTTCATCTTCTGTAATCTTGTAATACTTTTTTGTTATCATGCAATATATTTGTGTTACCTTCAGGAATAATTAACTGTATCCAACGCACTGTCTCAAATTAGCAAGTCATTGTGGAGAACTTCATTGGCTGTTGGATCCATTTATTTTGGCTCAGGTGAATTGGTGCAGGGATGCATTAAACACCTGCAGGGCTGGACCGAGCTGAAAAGCCCTGCAGTGAAGAATCATCTGACACCGATTCCATGTAAACAAAAGCATGTACAGCTTGTTAAAGTTGTTTTGCTCAGTTTCTTTAGATGTTTCTAGTTTGAACCTCTCCCTCTCAGCATCAAGTCACCATAACACCACATGCACTTATGTCCATGTTACCAGAGGAAGGATGTACTGCTTTAATGGATTATTACAAGTTAAGACCAAGAGCTGTAATCAGGAACAGTATCAACCATGTTGCTGCTTTACTATTGTTTCTTGTGTTTAGACTGTACAGTTAAACTACTATGATTTATTGATCATATATTAAACACATTTCAATTTCCATTCATTTTCATGACTGAATTATGAAGCTGCTTAGTGAATTAAGACATTCATAGCATCGAGATGCTAACAGGGGGAATGTATTATGGATTTCTTAGACTATTTTGTCTGCATTCTTTCTCAGAAGTGTTATCTGACTGCTGTGTGATGTCGTTAATCAGCTGCAGATCCACCAGGCAGGGCAAACCAAGTCATCGGAGAAGAGAAAGACAAACACAAAACATGAATTAACGAGGAAATCAGAATAGAAATCTGAAAATGAGTCAACACCATCAGCATGGATAGGAAGATTATCTTCACAGAGACCATCAGGCAGATCTGCCAGGTTGTTTAGGTTTAACAGCTGATGAATAACACATCACAGGGAACGCAAAAATAATGCTTGTAACTAGTAAAACTGAAAGCAGGTGTCTTTATGGCAAAGTTTGTCTTTGCCATAAAGTAGCAAATTCAGATATGCAACTGATTTTTAACATTAGCCTCTGAAAACTTGCAAACAGCAAAATGGAGCAACAAAGAAGAAAACAGGTTATAGAACTGATTTGCAATACAGAAAGTATGTTTGCCAAGTGGGGCTACTTTATAATCTATAATGAGACTGTTCCCACAGCAAGGGTCAAGATAAACTGTCAGTAGTTGAACTGGGAAGTATTTGAGGAAGAAGAAAAAAACAGTGTGGCAATTGGATCTCAGTTTGTTGTGTGTGCTAGTGCGAGTTCTCTAGCTGCTTACTGGGCTTTGATCGAATATATTTAACTAGATGCTGAATTCGCAAAGGGTTTAAACCGATTTAAATGTATAGATTAAAAAAATACAGCAAACCCTGTGAAATAGAGAGGCAGATTGTACTATGTTACTTAGTAAAGTCTAAACTTTTAGTAAAAGAATGTATAAACTTATGCATTTCTTATGACATTATGACCACAGAGATTCTGATCAGAACTCAATAAATTGTGTCTACTTGTGAAAAAAGGGCAAAATGTGCATAATTTAAAATTGTTTACATTTGTAAAGAAGTTATTTTAGTATCAGATATTGAAATAAAATCAATTTTCACATAACACATTAAACTTTTAAATCAGTACAATTTGCTGTTGTTCAGCTTTATTAAGCATGTACTTTATAGATGTTGGGTCCAGTGATGCCAAATCCAAGGGTTTATAAAAGCACCTCAGTCCTTGTTCTAGCAATAAGCACCACAGCCTCTTCTATATATTTGTCCAAAGCTCCCATATTTGAAATAAATACCAAGATTTCTATAAGAAGATAGGAAAGCATTTTAAGGGGGTGGTATTACAAGTTTATAATGCAATATGGAAATGGAAGTAAACAGAAATGATGGGGGTCAAGCTGAAGTCTGGAAAATGGAGAAAATCTTCCGAGACGATTGTTCATAGGATTGCTAGAAAAGCTAATCAAATTAATATGATTTTAAAAGGCTTTTAGGAAGATTTAGCAAACTTTGAAGTGACGGTGCACTGCTGAGCAGCGTTAGCAGCATAGCTTTCAGGAGGAGTTAGCAGAAAGGAATGTATTCTAGTTTACTTGCCAAAATTCAGCATTTTGTTTGTGACTGGCAATCAGTGTTATGCTCTTGTGTTACCCAGAAATATGTTAAATATATACTGTATATGCAGGAAGGAATAAAGTATGTACATTAGGAGATTTGCAATGAGTGCCTCCTAATGGAAACGTGACTTCACATCTGTGCATAAACCTCAGATGAGCAATGCATCCAATTCTCCAAATATCTAAGAGGATACAAAATCTCTTGCAGGATAGATTAACAAAATTCACACAAATGAACTGAAATAACTGCCGTCATGAGGCATAAACAAGCTTTGACAGAACATCTCAATGACACATTTTTTTCCTGGTTAAAGAATGTGTGATGGGCTGTGTACTTGTGATTTTGGAAGATCTTGTCAAAGTCTTTTATATGAGCTAAGAACAGTTAATAAGGTCACCCCCCCCCCCCCCCTCCTTTCTAGAAACACGTGACTTTGAATTCATCACATCTTGTCTTTAACACGTACAACACCATTTCCTCTTCATCGTTTCCCTCCTTTCTCCTGCTTCTCTCGTAGGCTACCTCTGTAAAGCACAACAACAACAACCTGTTTCACCCAATTATCTCTCCCACAGGGCACAGTCAGGCAATCTGGCTCAGTCAAGGCGTTGATTCACTGAGCCAGATGATTTAAAGCTTTTGGGGGCCACAAGTCAGCCCACCAGGACTCAAACCTGGCTCTGTGATTCTTGGTTGATATTTAGCAGTGTGAGTTGCTCCACTAATGGCAGCGGAGACAAAAACAATATTGTTATATTTGATCTGCTTTAGTTGTCACACTGGAAAATATGGTATTTTGAATTTATAACTCTTTATGAAAAAGTGAAGAACCTGGATCGTGGAAACACGCTGACCACTGATGGTTTCTTACTCTAAATTATGACACATTCTAGATTATATGTAATTATTAAATAAGTAATCCTGTAAACATGGGCATCTGCAGAGGTGGTCAGCACTGAGACAAACATAGAGCCCATGTAAAAAAAAAAAAAGGATCAAATGCTCTGATGCCTTTCTGAGAATAACTGTATGAGATTTAGAGCTCATACAGTGGAGAAAAAAGCCAATGCCTCATCTGATAACTGCTGTCAATATATCTATCCATATCACCCGCAGATGTCAGGGCCCATGGTAGGGTCCACTGCTGTTTCATTGCCAATGTTAAGCCATTTGTGAGAAAAAGTGACAAATGAGCCAAAGACATATCTTTTGCACTGACCCTGAGAGAAAACACACCTCTGATCTCCTCTCTGCCTCAACCTCACCTTGCCGTCAATGATTGATCAACGTGTCAAGTCTCTCCGGGTTGTTGCAATTAAAGAACCAAACAACAAGAAAAGCTATTTTAAGTCAGCCACTATCTGTGGGAAAAGCAGCAGAGAGGATAATTGTGTATTGACGAAAGAGTGTGAAAGGCAAAGACAGCATGTATAAGACCACTCGCCAATTTACCCTGTCATCTTGAGGCTCTGATTATGCTGCTTACTGACCATATAATTGCCGCAATGCTCGATAAAAACAAACATTTTAGGGTGTAACATCAAATGTGAGCAACTAACGTAAAATATTCTGAGCACTTAATTGAAACGCTGCTTCTCCGTCTCTTGCAGCTACTTGTGAGGCCTGACAGACTCACGACCTCCTGCGTTTAACGCACTATTAGTCACTACACTGCCTCTCTTTTAAAAGTATAGGAAGCTTTCATGCTTCTTCGGTATTAACTGACATTAAGTGGGTGTCTAAGAGTTAATTACCAGAATGAAACCATCATGGTTTTTGCTGCCAAAGCTTTTAAGGAGCAGCGATAAGTGCATGTTGTGCTGGTATTAAATTCAGACTAAATAAATCGAACGAGTTCAGTTATTTCACATTTGTGCAATTGTGTTTTTGTTGTTGCTTTGAAGAGGTTTGTTTGGAGGATTACTTTCTTTTACTTCCATGCAAATGTCAAATCTTTGACACATTTTAATCAAATTGCCTCTCTGACTCTGGATTTGTCATGATTTAAATGCACCCTCCGGATGCAGACACGTACAGTTGTAGCAAGATTTATCAGTTCACAGCATGAACACAACTTTTACACACAGTCACACCTCTTGCTGGACAGCACTAATCTGCCATGACATTATAACCATCATTAAAACTGAATAGGCCCCTCTTTGCCATCTAATAGCTTTAAATTGTTGAGGACTGATTTTGCTGTGGCATCCTTTAAATCTTCCACACTGCAACATGAGGGCAGCCCTGCATGGATCTGACCTATTTGGATTCATCATTGTGTTCCTTAGACCATTACAGAGCCATTTGTGCAGTCTAAAAGGGTCTTTGTCAGCTACAGCGTTGGGATATTTACTGCCCCTGCCCGCTTGCCTTTTTACCGTGAGGCTATTATGTCACCCACTACCAGCATGATGTGGGAAAAAAAGACCAGAACGTCCTCTTTCATCGCTCAGTCATCAATTGTCTGCACAAAACTGTGAGTCAGCATGGTCGCCTTGACCACTTCAATGCAATTTTCTTGCAACTTTCTTTTCAAAAAATTGATTTTTGTAGCAATTTGAGCTGAAGTTACTGTTTGTTTGGATCAATCAAGGCAGGCCAGCCTCTATTTACCGACCAACACCGGGAACCATCTATTTATTTATGCATTTATTTATTTAAATGTAATATTTTGCCTCAACTTTAAAGACAGAAAGTTGCTTTAGACTGTCAAATATATCACAGTAAAACAGTGTTAATAAATATAGCAAAAGAAATAATAATCAGTCTCTATTTCATCAGTCAGCATTGTGTGAAACAGAAATTTGAGCACCATCTAGTGTTGAAACTATTCATCCACGGTCTCTTTTCCTGCATAAACACAGCAGAAGGCTGTTTAGACTCTCCTAAATTAACCATATGATCTGGAATATGGGCATTTGACAGAATCCACCACTAAAGCCAATGTAACTCTGCCCCCATAAATATTTTCTGCTCAGTTATCAAAAGAATAATTTGGCACAAAATTCTAGACATAAAAAAAGTGATATAAAAATATGTTTTCAGCTTACATATGAATCACAGATCCACGTGACTGAGTCCCTGGCTTCCTAGTGGGATTAGTAACCCCAAGCCAGTAGAAGCATCATAGCTGGGTGGAAGACAACAGAGGCCATCTGTTATCTGTGTTTCCTTTGGTGCCCTGCCACAGAAACTCTCCTGCCAGAACACCCAAGGGTACCCATGCACGGTGCGATGTGCCAGGGGACCGGTTCACTGATGCACCTTTATGGCCGACTGGCTCTGATGGGGGATGCCTGTGTTCTGCCAAAGCCAAAACACAAAAGCAGCGGTGTTTGAAAATAGGCCTTGTTGAGGCAGGATCGTTACACAGCCATGCCATTAAACTTAATTGGAGCAACTTGGTTGAATAGAAAAACTTTCAACGCTCTGAGAAAGCACCGCTGTTCCCCTGAGTTATATAAAATCGAAGCTGATCTCAGGCTGAGTTAATTGAATTGCAGAATACTTATCTTCCTGCTGAGGATCAGTAACTGAGGAAGAAGTGCTGTGTAAAACCAAGCTCTGATTCTGAGCCCCGGCTGAGCGCTAAAGCCACTGACACAGAAGCATGGCATGACTGACTCCTCCTCCACTCTGTTAGTTCATTAATTCCCATTTCAATATGGGCAGTTGTAGCCCAGGAAACCCAAACACAGGAAGAGACTTTGTTGCGCTGTAGGGGACACGTCCCTTTACAAAAATGCTGTGAAATTAAATATTAGAATCTAATAAGTTCAGTGCTGAATACATAATAAATGCAATGAAATAATCTATGATATAGCTTCACTTTATGCTTACTTTGTAAATGCAGCTTCTTTTTTTAGTTTTTAGCATTGAGTATTATCATTTCTTCCTGTACATCAGAGAGAATAGCCCACAGTTTGTCCTCTCTACATCTGTTATCTCATACTGAAATAAAGCTCCACAGAGATAGGATTATGAAAGATTACTGTGCAGGATTTTCCAGGCCAGCGAGTCACTGCACGTTTCTTTTTCTTTTCAAATTTGAGACAAAAAGAAGTAAAGAAACTTTCCTTTATTTATAAAGGCACCACATTATTTACTGTTTTGTCTCCTTTAGAAAAAAATGAGAATATTAGATGAACATAAAGCAGGGAGACAGCAAGGGGAAAAAAAACCCTCGAACCTTTCAATAAAAAGCTACAGTAGCACCTTGGTGTTACAAGATGATGTAGCGCAAACATAACTGAAATTCGGGATGTTTTAAATGTGTCTTCCAAGGATTGAAATGGTTCGTGAATGTCAACATCTTAACAGACTGTGGAAGTGCACAGCAGTGAATGAACAGTGTAAACATAAGATGAATCATTGCTGTCACAGGCAACATAAGCAAGCAGCAGGAGGAAATGCTGCTCCTGGCTTACATTAGTTCTCATATTTACCACGTGTAATGATATTTATAAGGAATTTCTCTGAATGTAGCGACCTGGTACAGAGATGTACTTCCCCTGTGTGGTACAGGTGAAGCCGTGCCTTTACTGGAAGAAAATGTGTTTGAATCTATGCCTCAGTTAGCACACGTGCACGCACACACACACACACACACACATATATATATATAGGCAATGATGCAATAATCATTGCTTTTTATATTGCATTTACAAAGAACATGATCTATTGTTGGATCCAACAATCTGAGACAAACACTCTCATATGAAGATGCATCCATTTTGCAGCAGTGAGATGACATCAATGTACTTGCAGAGTTCTTGCTAAAGCTTGGAACAACAACTCAACACTCTCCTGTTACCATAAGTAATCTCAAATTTGGATTTAAATAGAGCCATAAGATGCATTGTGACATTTACTTACAATTATATAATCTTACAAACTTCTAGTTTGTACATTGCTGCCATGGTACATATGTTTTCTCTTGCGTACCATCCATCCATCCATTATCTAGCGCTTGTAGAAGCCGATCCCAGCTGTCAACAGGCGAGAGGCGGGGAACACCCTGGACAGGTTGCCAGTCCATCACAGGGCCAACACACACAGACAAACAACCATACACACACACATTCACTCCTAAGGGCAATTTAGAGTCTCCAATCAGCCTATCCCCAACGTGCATGTCTTTGGACTGTGGGAGGAAGCCAGAGAAGCCACGCTAACACAGGGAGAACATGCAAACTCCACACAGAAAGGATGCCGGTTGGAGTCCCGCTCACACCAGGAATTGAACCGGCAACCTTCTTGCTGTGAGGCCACAGTGCTAACCAGCTGCGCCACCATGGAGCCTCTCTTGCGTACCAAGCCCTCAAAACCTTTCCAAGCGTTGAGATTTTAATAAAAACTGGAGAGATTTTCTGTTTGTTTTTTTCTGGACTTCCAAAAGATGACAAGTGAACCAGTATGAGAAGAAGTATGAAATGAACTGGAGATTTTATTAACAGATAGGTCTAATGTTTAGTTCAAAGCATAGCAGCCCAATTCTTAAATTCTCCTGATCCTAAGCATTTAATATTAGCTTAAGTTAAAAAGCTGGAAATGTAAACGTTTATGCTGATGCTTTATGCCGCATTTTTTGACTAATTACAATAATGATGCAGGGACCAGGTTACATAAGAATTCATCTTCATAAGTAACTTAGATAAATGGATGGGTGTTCTAAAGCTACTAATAAGGCAAGACTCTGTAGCTTATTACAACTGTGCAATTATCCCTGATTAATTAAAATCCAAGTGCATCTTGTCTTGTTCTAAATTATTTTACTCTCAGTATCTCTCCCACTGTTGTGACAACACCACTAGAGGTCAGGCTAAGATGCACCATCTAAAATCTCCAAAGCCCACTTCAGTCCCACATTTCCAGTTTCTCATGCCCCATTTTCATAGCACATGTTTACATGCAGTGAGACAGCTATGGTCTGAGGTAGCGTTTGAGCTGTTCTGTATGAAAACTGTGCCATCACCACAGTGCCCCGTCAGGTGTGAACAGGACTTCAAGTCGTTACTGTGTGCTAAAAAGAAGTTGATTTGTGCTTTCATTCCACCGAGACTGAGAATTTAGGTTATTTATAGCAGCCGTCTGCTTTGTCACAGATCAGGATTACCCTGCAAGACCAATAGAAAGAAGCATTTCCTGCACTTTAAAAGCAAAAAGGAATCTGAAGTAGTTTTCTCTCCTTGGGGAACTACAAAGACAAAAATAAACTCACTTCAAACAGTGTATAAAAGTTTGATTAAGGTTACTTTACTTCAAAACTCTCTATTAAGTCATATGTATAAAAAAATGGGTGCAATCATTTAGATAAGGTAGAGCCGACAGAGCAATCCTCACTTATATGGATCCATTCCAGTTCTCAGTGATTGTAATCTCATAAAAGAACCTGAAATACTTTTGTTTACAGCACAGCAGTGAAAGTGTGCACTTTAAGCCACATTTCAGGATCATTGAGGACTAGTAGATATCTTTCACATTGTAGTCAAATAAGGAAGAGAAAAAAGGTCTTTATGAAAATGCTGCCGAGTATCCTTGTACATTACAGTGACAACATGTACTCATGCTGGAGGAAAAATGCAAAGAAAACTGAACCAGATATCAGTTCACAATTTATTTACTGAATAAATTTGGACAAAACACCAGAATCTGTTACAATACAATCAGAACATCTGAGGCAGATATCCCACCATGCACCATCCCCCCTCCATGAAACAAAAAGGACTAAACATTAGCACCAAATCAGCACCAACTTAAATAAAAAGGTAGCTCAGTCTACAAAAAAAGACAAAAAGAGAAGAAAAAAAATCCAGCTGCTTTTGTTTGTTATTAAAAAGCAACTCTGAAAATAGCAATAAATTGCAGTTATTCGTGTTTTTCTTTCTGCTTTCTTAAAAAACAAAGAAAAAAAAACTACAAGCATCCTCCTATCCCCAACCCCACCCTCACCCTCGCTAGGTAGGTTATAGCATTCATGGAGCACATGCCGATGACTAGATTAAAAAACACAAATTCAAGTAACATTAAGATACGACAAAACATGTCCACTGGTACCCATTCCGAGCATGATCGTTTCACAGAACCTACACAGGCAATTGGAAAACTAACATGAGGTCATGGAGTGAGCATGTCATAGCAAATACTACTACTGAATATCTCGTATCAAGTTTTTAAAAAGTGGGTGGCATGGCCTGTTGGGGCACAGGAATACTGGCACAGACAATATTGTGTTTTCTAAAACTTCAGACAGACATGTTTCCTCTGTGAGCCTGTCCTGTGTCAAGATATTGCCTACATCATACATGGGGAAAAAATTAACAAAATAAAATTAAAAAAAGAAAAGAGGAGGAATCTCTGGATAAAGAAAACCCCTGCAATGTAGTTTTAAATATATAAATTTAGATTTATTTATATTTATTTATATAGTTGTTACAATTTAAATAAATGTAATGTTCTTGTTTCTACAAGTGAAGGAGGAATTTAAATAAAGGAAGCTAATTTTCTTTCATTATATATATATATATATATATATATATATATATATAAAAAAGATGAAATTGTCTTTAACCTAAATAAACCAAAACACATCAAGTGCTTCATACTATGTTGGGAGGATTATCAGGAAAAAAGAAAATAAGATTAACATTTAACTAAATTAAAGCAGCAATAAGAGACTGGAATAGCTTAAAAGGAAAAAAAATGTTTACAAAATAAGTAGAGGCTTACAAGACTGAGAAGAGGCAGAAAGACTGAAAAACAAGGCCACCAAGTAGTTTAGTGACAGAAAACCGAGGCAAATCAAAGTTAACCCTGAAACAAAGGCGAGGTTGAACATAATGAACTGAATGAGAGGGGAAAAAAAGCAACAAATGCTCCCAAGTCAGGGGTAATCACCTCGTTTTAGTTTAACTGAACTTGGGATTGCTTTTGAGTCAAGTCTGTGGTTTAAATTCATTACCAGCCACAGCGATGACAAAAACCAAAGCAAAAATTTGGAAGTGTGCTGCTGCAGTTTGTCAGTTCTGCTTTGTTTCACATCCTTCTGTCCCTTCATGCTTTCCATAGTGTCAAAAATGGTGAATGTTTCTACTTTATGTGCATCACATTAAACCAAACACATTAAAAAAAAAAAAAAAAAGAGGAAGAAAAAAAAAAACAACAAAATTTGCTACATCGGTTGCAACTTGCATGTCCGGCGGCAACATCCTCGATCGGGACGTGCGTCGCCAGATGATGTATAGATGCCATTTGTCATGCCAGGCTCGAGGTTTTCCATGAAATGGTGGAAAAGGAAACGAGATGGAAACACCTTCATTATGAGTGACAAATTCACCTATTTATTTCTAAACTACCGTTTTTGGCTCTGATGTGACCGTGGCGAGCCGACCGTGGCGGAGTCGTCCGTTTGTGCTTGGTGTTTGTTCAGCTGAAGAACTGCTCCAGCTCCTCCTCCATGTTCACCTCAGGCACCATCTGCTCCTGCTCCCTTTCTCCTCTACTGTGTGCTGGAGTACCCCCCAGCACCCCAGAGGATGCAAACCAGGGGTGCTCCAGAATCTCCCGTGACGTGAGGCGCTCTGCCGGCTCCCGGCGGAGTATGGAGCGAATCAAGCACTTGGCCTTCGGCGTCAGCGTCTCGGGGATGTTAAAGTGACCCCTGCGGATTTTACTGAAAAGAGAGCTTGGCTCAACATCGTGGAAGGGGTACCGCCCCACCAGGATGGTATAGAGCATGACACCCAGGCTCCAGACGTCAGCTGCCTTTCCCGAATAGCTGCCGTTGGCATTGAGGATCTCTGGACTGACATATGCCGGGCAGCCATGTTTGTCCGACAGGGAATCATCGTGACCAGCCAGGATGTAAGTGTCCTCGAGGCTCTCCAGCTTTACAAGGCTTCTGCAAATAGAGCGGAAACAAAAATCACACTGAATTCCTCACAAACACCAGCCTGGTAATGTGAATGTAATCATTTGTTCCCATTAATATCAGGCTTGACAATATGAGAGCTAACAAAAAGAAAAGGGATTGCTTTTCTAGCAAAAGGAAGGAACTGAATACGCTTTGCTGTGATGATATTTCACTTAAGATGAATAAGAAAAGCTAAAAAGAATCCCATCACGGTACAAACAGGCTTTCCCAAAAACCTCCACAACCCAAAGGAAACATAAATATGCATGACTGATCTTAAGATTTGTGCATTACCCGCTATGCTCACAAAAATCAGGATGCGCACATTCCCCCCCTCCCAACAGCATGTATTTGTACTCCAAACCCCACAATAGTAACTACGATACCCCTGTGTGTTGATAACAATGACTATTTGTTGTGGGTGTGCAAATGCTGCCGTTTGCATGTGAGATTCATAAGACCAAATGCACCAGACAAAGGCTGTGTGAACCATTAGGAAAAGAAAAACTAAGTGTACATTAGTAGAATATTGCTGTCATGTGTGACATATGGATTCTGTGGCATATTAAACCATTCTCCAGTTAATCACCAGAATTAATAATCTGTACTTATTGATATGCTGTGGAGAATGAGGACAGTTTTATCCTTTCCTTAAGCAAAATGCTCATTTCTCCACTTTCAGATGATGAACCATGTGAATTTTAAACAACACATACTGGCTGAATAACTGTTCATTTGGAGGATGTACAAACCTACAATTATGCTTAAAAAGGCCTTAAAAGGCAAAGTAAGATAAACTTAGTCAACTCAATTGTAGCACATATTGTTTTTTTTACTTAAAACACATTTAAAGTGTGCTCATCATAACAAGCGTTTTGTGTACAGGGAGGAGATCAGCAGAGCCGGTTTAAGCATCATCGCTGCATCATCATCCACCCAAGGCTTTCATACTGCACTACAAAAAGATTATTGTTTGGTCAAATGCAACAGCAGCGTGACAATAATCCAGCCAGGAAGCTACATCGGCCCGTCAAATTCAATTCAGATATCATCTCGTGTCTGGTTTCATTCATTTTCATCCCTACATTTCTACAAAGATCAGAGCACTCAGAAAAAACAGAGCCTTTCTGTTTTATTCTTACTGATTCAGGGAGTCAGAAAAAGTCTAAGAAGAGTCTTGCCAAGCCATATAGTATTATGTGACCCTGCTGCCCTGTGGCATCGCTCTTAAAATTCACTCCGCATCAAACATTTAAAAGGGAGGCGTGCATCTCCGTCTGTGTGCATTGAAGGTTACTGGACCCCTACTAAATATGTGAGACAGCTCAGCTTCCGTTTTCCATATGATGTGCCAAAGAGTGACACCACACGTTGACACTCAAGTGCAGTGAGCTCTAACTGCGATAAATACAATAGAAAAGCAAATCAACACGTAGCTTCATTAACAAAAAAATGACTCAAGTTGCTGTAGCAACAGATTCTTAGATTTCTATCTGCAGTAATTTCATGCTACCACCAGGGGTCAGTAAAACTATAGTATATGTAGTTCTGCTGCTCTCCCCCTCCTCATTATTACAGGAGTGCAGACAGTCAGCTTAACTCAGGGCCATAATCCTGTAGGTATTTTTTGACTCCCCGTTCCAACAACTGCCCCAAATTAATGAGTCACAGTGCTTCATGGGCTGTTGTATCCATTTAATACGATCCAGGTGTGCTGAAGCAGGTATACATTAAAAACCTGCAGGACCGGAACCCTCAATGACCAAATTTTGACACTCCTGGCTTAAAGCTCAACACTTCTGCCAAGCAAAAGCTTGTCCTGGTAACTTATCTGTACATGCTTTTCAGTTCATCAGCAAGACTGGCCTCGAGAAAGTGTATTGAATCACCGACATGTAATTTCATATACACAGTACATGTTATGCATCTACTTATAAACCACATGCACAAAAAGATTGAGGGGGCAGACAAGATGAGCTAGAGTTTCACGCAGTCCGCACAAGTTCTAGGTGAGGCATGTCAGTCTTGCATTGTCTCAACTTACAGTATCCTCTGTGTAAGCAGAGATGCGACACAACACTGACGCAGCTATGTCACCATGCAACGTGTGCCAATGAAAGAAAAAAAGGGGGATCGGAGCAAAGATGGCTACAAAACTCACCTGTCTTCATTTTTGAAGACAAACTTCCTCAGTTTGAGGTCACGGAGGACCAGCCCGTTGTCGTGGCAGTGTGCCACAGCCGAGGCTATCTGATAGAAGAGCCTGGCAGCTTCATCCTCTCGCAGCTTCTTGCAGGTGCGGACAAAAGAGTGCATGTCGCCATAGCTTCGGTCAAAGAACACGTAGGCTCGTGTCTCCCCGAGCAAAATTTCCAGAATCTGATTGATATGCTGATGCTGGCCCAGGGCAAAGTAGGGCGCCAGGGACTCCTGGTACCGGCCAATGTCAAAAACCTGCAAACATGGAGGAGAAATAAACATTTATACTAAAACAAATTAGATTTTTTTTCTAAGAAGCGCATGACTTTTGTGTTGGTCAGGTCAGAGACATCTGCAAAACCCAGATCCAAGAAAATGTCACCTAAATATGGGACACTGCAATCTTCAAGTGCAGAGGAATCAAGATTAAATAGTGGCAAACAAAAAGCATCATAATAGCGCATGAAATTGTACTGCAGCCTAGGGTTGCAGTGTCTCTTTTGTTTCCATAGCAACCCCCAATTGACTTGTAGCACAACCAGTTCAGGTGAGAGGGCTCCTCTGCTTGCAGTCAATACAAATACACCCCGCAGATCTTAAACAGTGACCCCCAAGCTTCCAACATGACAGTAATGATCAATCCTGGAAGGTGGGATTGATTGTGGTTGTATTGAGGTCAGCACAACGCAGATGAGGTCAAACAGCAGTTACCTCATAGATGGTGCCAAAGGCTATTAATTTCTCATGGCAATGACAAAACATTATCTTGAGTCAAAAGGTGCAGGTTACTGGATATGTCATGCCTTATGAGTCCAAGGGTGCATGCAACTACTGTCTCAATTCATCAAGTCATGTAAGCCAGCTTACGGCTGGAATGCTCCAAAGGGACAAGCCCACAGCCCTTATAATCGGTATTATACTAAAGTCAATATGGACCATAAATGCGGTGAGATAAAGGCCACGAGGTTGTCCTCGGGCTTACAAAATGGGAGAAAGGCTTAGTTTATTTTTTTAATAGTAAGAGTGATCAGCATTGGAGCCTGATTCAAAGCAGCAGGGTAAACTTGTGAATATCACTGGGTTTGTGTGCATTTCCATGTGATTGTCTGTATTAAATGCATCAAACAAAATCTGCATTTATGCAAGTATCTGGTGCAAAATGTGCAAAACACGGGTTCATGCAGCAGATTTAAATCCATGGGTGAAATAATATGATGACAGCATTGTACTATGAAAGAGGGAAGCCACGGGTAAGTGAGAAGAGCAGTGAGGAGTGTGTGCGTGGTTACTCACTCCTTTGTCAGTGTTACATCATGCAATCCAAACCATGCAGCTCTCCCCATTCACTTTTTCCATTAGGCTACACTGCCAGCTTTTTCATTTACAATTCAAGCAATTATACAGCTTATGTGAAAAGGCAACCAACAAAAAACCAAATGCATATGAACTATATTTTTATTTCATAGTGGATTATTTAAATAGTACTGATTACACGCAAAATGTGCATCGTATCCAGCAAAATAAAAGCCTTAGTTGCACATTGCTATAGCATTAGAAATCATTTGAAAGGATATGTGGGTGAACTATTTTGGGAAGAGAAGTATTTGTGCCACATTGCCTACGACTCACCTTACATACGAGCTCGTCCCCGCTGTGCAGGTGGGCGGCTCTGAAAACGTGGTCTCCCTCCAGCGGCTCCAACAAAAGGTAGTCCCCGATGCGGGAGATACAGTGCGAGGAGTCCGGGGTCTCCGGCGGGCTGGGGGAGCCGAGGTTGGGGCTGAAACTCTGGTGTGTCTCTGTAGTCCTTAAACAAGATAATTCTTCGAAATCGTGCGATTTGTGCCGCGATCTCCCATAACGTGAAATGTTAATTGGATTTGACCTCTGTATGTTCATGAGGAATAAGTGCGATATCTCCACAAAACCGGGCGGCTTTTCTCCTGGTTTGCCTCTTCAACGAGGAGCACCGCTTCGTTAACTCAGTGTAACGAAAAAAAAATGTCCAATACTCTAATTAGGCTTGAATGAAGTGTATATAAAGAAGTCCCAGATTATCTGTGATGATAGAAGCGGTGTATTAACAGGCAAAACTAGCTCGCCGGATTTCATTCACCAACTCAAGAAAAGACCTCCTTTCTTCCCTGCACATTTGCTCCCCCCTTTGTTTTACATTCAAGAGATAAGGCCAGAGTTCAATTACAGAATTACCAGCCGAGTCGAGTGAAAACCTACGTAAAGAGCAGGACAAAGCTGCAACAAAGGCTACCAAAAGTTAGCTTTTATGATGAATGAAGAGTGCTAAGTCAACCCGCGGCTTGTTTGTTAGCTTATCTTGCCGGTTAATGGTAAAAACACGTTTCGTACAATGGAAACAATATATTGAATACAGCTTGCACACACAAAAACATGCACAAGCTAGACAAAATATTAAGTTTTCCGAGCTAATTATAGTTGCTAAATTTCTCTGAAATGTGTCTTATAAATTATAGCTAGCAGGTGCAGAGCAAACTAGTTAGCTTGTTTGGCTAACGAGTACCAGGTCAGTGCACGGCCTTGTTCTCCAGGATCACATCCATGCACGGTGATTATCATCTACCACATAAGGAGAAAACCCCATCCGGAAACACTGCTGTGGCTCTTTGTGTGCGGGACTCGTCGTTCTCGCTCTTGTCCAATGGCAGAAAAAAAATGCAGTCTTGCCTTGTATGTCTGCAAGCTGATAGAAAGGAAGGAAGGGACGGCCGGCCGACTTTCCCAGGCCAATCCCTTGATTCAGCAGGACATCCTCTCTCCCGTTGTACCGCTGTGCTTCTTACGTGGCCGGGAATCTAGTCCATTCAGTGCGGAGGGGAGGCCAGCTGAGCTGCACACACTGCGCCTGTACAGAGCGAGAGAGCAGCCTGACGGAGGGGGGTGTTCTGCACGCGCACGCACACATACACAAAGCGTACAGCCCCGCCTCCTGACGTCAAGCCCACATCGTAACCTCATTGGCTAGCAATCTGCAGTGAAGTCATGTGAGAGCCATGTACTGTAGCTACACCCCCCCAGGAATCTAAGCGCAGCGCGCGCTGTTAAATTGGCGAGGCGATGGTGAGACACGGTATAGCTACTGTACATGCTGTGTAACAAATGTGTTTCCCCCTGAAATGTCACTCAAGGGAAATCGAGGGGGTTCTTTCTCCTAAAAAGGCGCATGAGAAGAATGAAGACATAGTAACAGTTATTTAACACAAAATGTGTATATGATTGTTTTATAAAAAAAGGGAAAAAGTTCATCAAAAGGACTGAATTATATTGTTGGCATACATTTTATTAAAGCAACACTTAATCATTTCATTACCTTTAAACTGTGTGCTTCTGATTGTTTTAATGGTACACACACATATATAATGAACATTTCTGGAGTCCACCTGCACAATCGTAGCACAGGACCACGTGACAGCTGCATTTTGCTTTAAAACATTGCCTCATACAGCAGTTTCATACCAAGACACGGCAACACAATGTGACGATATCAGAGAAAGCAAGAGAAAAAGAGAAACTGATAAAGAGATGACATGAGTCAACATCAGACTGGCTTTTATCAGTTGCCGAGAGCTCAGAGAAGAGACAGGATACAAGTTAGATCCAGTCTTCTATATATTTATTTATGCATACAGTATTGAAGAATATAAAATCTGCAGAAGCACATTAGATGTTGGTGACCAAAATAACAGGAAGGGGGGACTGCTGGGTCACTTCACATCTTCTGCATCTAATAGGGGTGGGCAGAGCAACCCACATATCCATAGTATTGTTTGGTAATAACAGTGTGCTACATGAATATAAGAGAGAGATCTTTGTTGTTGCTCCTGACATTCAAATTCTAGTTATCATCTTGGTGTATAAGTCACTAAAAGGCACTTTAACGGAGCTTTTCCCTCTATACAAGGTGGATAAATGTGCAGCAAAAATATAAAGTAGAGGCAATATATTATAATTATTTACATTAAAGCATCTATAATCTTAGGTGTGTAACAGCACCCAAGATAACTGATGAAAATATCAAGCACATAGCAGAATATTAAACTATTTCTATAAAGAAAGCTGGTCCAGAGTTGAATAATTTCAGGACATCCAGTGGAACAAATTCCTTTATTGCACAGTTGTATTTCTGTGAAACAAAGGGATAGAGGAGGTTCATTATTTTCTCTTTGTTCATCCCAGACTACCAGGCGGTAGTACAGATGGAATGTGAAGTTAGGTGGAGGAATTCAGGGCTGCAAGAGGAATGTTTGTTGCTTGACCAAAGACACTGACAGAAGCGTTCACTTTAAAGTTCCCTCACCCGCTTGCAACCTGAGCTGTGCACACAAGCATGTGCTTTGCTAAATGTTCATTTCCCACTCTCTGCCACAACATGGAAATGCCTTTTTCACACAGAGGTTACTCTCATCTCAGAAACGGTGGCTCACAGTTGCAGAATGCGGTTGCGCCCACAGGCTCTTCAAGCATACGAGTATGCATGTTGTGCGATATTATCTAGACACCCACTTTGTTCTGTTATAAAGCAGGAACACTCCTCATTTAGCTTTGCTTTTGTTACACATATTCTGTTGAGAATAATAGGAACATGCACCTGAGCTGCAGAAATATTACAGGTTACCACAGTACAACTTTAGTCCATGCTAAAGTTAACAATAGAACATTTCTGTTTGATGCTGCAGCATATGTGCTCTGGCCCATTGCTTTGACCCCAAATGAGGATTCTGTTAAGCCTAAACCGCAGCTGTGCATGAATAAAAAATAATAATCCCCAAAGACTCCTTCTGCCCCCGTTCTTTGGTGTTCTGTGTGACTCATTTGCAGTTGAGAGCAGCATTCAAGAAAATCCATCAAGGCTCATCAGCTCTCTAGACACGGCAGACTAGCACTGCCTTCCAGTGATAGACTCTGAAAAAAAGATGTGTCTTAGACAACTACAGAGGTCAATAAGGATGGGTGAGTATCCCTCAATCCCTGGAGCAGTGTTACTCACAAACATCTTAATAGGCTGCGCTGCCTGTAAAAAATGGTCTGAGGTCAGATCCACCTGTAATGTTAATTTTTACTGCAAGTTTATTTGGATGGTTGCAGTTAATTGAATAAAAAATTAAATCTAATAAAAGCAGATAAACCTGTTCAGATGACATCTATTAGACGTCACATTTAGCAAGTGGACTTTGTTTTTTTTCTTTTTTACAGTCACAGTGACACAACTCGCTTACTCATGTTGACATGGGTTAGAATCATTCAGCGCTGTCACATCCACTCCCTGTAACTTCCACGGAGAAATTCAATCTTACAAGAGGAGTTGGAAGTAGATGCACGGGAGAAAATGAGATAATTCAGTGGGACGATACGGCGAAGGTCAGGTGGACAGAGGACGGTGAAACAGACAAATAAAAGGCAGAAATTACAATGCACATTCCTCATCTTTTCCTGCTTGTCACAATACAAATGCAAGAAAAAGCAGCCCAGTTACAACTGCAGCTTTATTTAAATCATTTTACCAGTCAGAGTTAATGGAAGCTATTTGATGGGAAACTATAAGAATACTTTTTTTGTGAACATCCGGAATATTCTGCTGAAGTAAGCACATGGTAGGGAAATATATCCCAACCTTTATGAAACTCCAGGGCAGTAAAGCAATGACGCTATCCCGTCCTTTCTGCACATATTTTCCTAGTTAAAGCAGTACAGGAGATGGATGAGTGCTTATTAGTGGACACATTACTTGTAAAAACGACCGCTGAGCAGCACAACAAACCCAAGGGGACACTTAAGCACATCATATAAACACCGCCACTTCCTCTGACCTTAATGCAACCTTCTGACCCCTCACCAGCAGTTCATTTGCTGTCACCTCAAACACATCAAAATGAAGATGTTTTTTTTTAGATTAATTCAGGATGTGGGTCCTAAAGAGTCATTTTTGCTGAGAAGTTTTTTTGTTATCCTCTCTGAGGCGACAGGAAGCATGAGCGGCTTTGAGTGGCAGGTCACGCAGTCAGGACCTCCTCTTTTTGGAGAGGAAGGATCTTGGCTTTAGGGGTAGACAGCACTGGCGTCACTGACTTGGATCTCTTCTTCATGAAGTCAGACAGCTGAGTGAGGACTTGTGGCAACCCTGTCACTGGACAGGGTGACTCATTCACTCAGAAGTGGAGAGGTTAATAATAGTCGCGCATTAGAGCTCCCAGAGTGAAATCACACAACTTTTGCAGCTTGGTGCCTCCACATGGCTTTTACTGCAAAGAAAAAGATAGCTCTCTCTTTTCTCTTTGTATCCTCTGTGTGACATTTTACAGGTTTATTTCCATGTGTGTAAAGTGCTGATAATGTAGAAGATATGAGGACATCACCTGTAGTGTGTATGTTTTGAAAATGACATACACATTCAAGAATCTTCAATTTGTCAAAAAAATGTGAAGACAATTGCATAAAACACCCCATTAGTTCATCTCAGTTTGTGTTTTTTCCCCTAAATTCATTAATGTATACCTCCTTGCTGCACATACTGAAGTTACCTCATGTTTCTGAAAGGGGGGGGCTGGAGCCAATCCCAGCTGACATGGGGTGAGAGGCGGGGTACACCATGGACAGGTCGCCAGTCCATCACAGGGCCAACACACACATACAAACAACCAAGCACACACACATTCACTCCTATGGGCAATTTAGAGTCTCCAATCAGCCTATCCCCAATGTGCATGTCTTTGGACTGT
>JBAMHV010000024.1:6085144-6107194 GCA_037177535.1 Pseudomugil gertrudae
CCCCGGGGTAGACCCAGGACACGCTGGACCGATTACATCTCGCGGCTGGCCTGGGAACGCCTCGGGATCCCCCCAGACGAGCTGGTGAATGTGGCTGGGGAGAGGGAAGTCTGGGCTTCCCTCTTTAGGCTGCTGCCCCTGTGACCCGACCTCGGATAAGCGGTAGAAAATGGATGGATGAACACATTTCTACTCAAACAAAAAAGGAGAAATGCCCAGACACTCTATGCTGCACCTCAGTGGGAACAAGTTTTCTTTTTAATCTAGACAAAGATAAAAGATGCTATTTGTACACCATATTTGTACACCTCGAAGCAGCTGATACCATCATATGTATTTTATGCATTACAAAGAGTTTATCATTAAAATCACTGAAACAGCTCATGCTTTCTTTTGACAAGCCATCAGCTAATGCAAAATTTGTGCTTAGTTGCATTTTTGCAACATTTTTCTTCAACTCTAATGCGTATGGATAAAGGTAACTTGGCTCTCATGTTGGAAAAAAAATCCTGACAGGCCCATTCTCAACTCTGTCTTCCTCTGTTACAATGAAGGCTTACAGGAGAATGAATGGCTACTGCCTGCTCACTGCTTCTCTCTCTCATGGCCTGCTGCCAGAGCTCTAATTTAAGCTCCAGGCCTTCTGCTGGGAGAGTGGGAGAGCAGAGGAAGCCTACTCCAGGCAGAAATGCAGAGGGTGGGAGAGAAAGCTGGGCCCAGCTCCCTTGAGTGGAATGGATGGCTGTTAAGCTCATCAATGGGGGTGAGTCATCTAAGGAAGCCAGCCGCTTCATTCTTCCTGGCCTGCTTGCCTGTAGTGGAGGAAAGTCAAAACGTCTACCTGCTCTTTCTGCTAGCTAGATGATGCCTGCAGGGAAACCACAAATTCTAAAAAGTCTTTACCTACAAGCAAAAAGAGCCCGAGTTTGTGTTTGTGTGTGTTCTAGTGCAAACATTTCCATAAACGTCTGATTGTCAAAGGTCAGCAACTGTTTGGTAGACGATTGTAGGCTGATAGTGGTTTACTGAGCATGCATCTGATTCCATTTGGGCTTGTTTCGGTTTCAAATCCTCCCACCTTCCTGTCTTATAATCCCTCCTACAGATTTTTCAAGTTAATTTGGGTCCCGGTTCAGACTTTCTGATCAGCAACCAGCAATTGTAAGGCTTATAAAATTTTTCACTGTGGTCTCAAACGGATGTTCAGTGTCCACATAATCTTCTATGATTGCTTTAAATGACTGGCCACAAAGTGAACTCTGTAACACCGTTTTGGTCCAGAACTTCCATTCTCCCTGCAGAACCCAAAACCTCTCTTCTCATCTCCACAAACTGCAATATGTCTGGGTGGTGACTGGTCTATAAAGGCTATCTTTAAATTCTGCGGCAAACATGTAACCATGACTGCTAGTTTTCTGCCAAGCTTTGTGTGATTGTATTAAAGCTGGAATGGGCCGTGACTCTGAAGATGAAACACAATGTGCAACGCAGTCATTTT
Source organism: Pseudomugil gertrudae (assembly GCA_037177535.1). Taxonomy (NCBI): domain Eukaryota; kingdom Metazoa; phylum Chordata; class Actinopteri; order Atheriniformes; family Pseudomugilidae; genus Pseudomugil; species Pseudomugil gertrudae. Next base: position 6,086,643 of record JBAMHV010000024.1, read on the forward strand.
TCATATAGACATCATGCTTATCATTCACCACAACCACAAACATATCTCAGTGTTGTTACAGGTCATTGTGACCCCTGCACATACCCTTAACCCTGCTCCGTACGCATTTGCACAATCTTGTTGGTGCAACAGGAATGTTAAAAGCCATCATTATCTCTCTGGGAAATGTGTGATTGCTAACCAGAGTCATGTTGACATGTCAACCCTATTATGTTTACTATCAGGACGTATCGTAGATGTGAGGGTAAACTGCACTCTCAAGAAAATTGAACTGCGACTAGGCATAGGATGCAAGTGGGCATGTTTCGAAGCATAATAGGTGGGCTAAGGAACAGTGTGTGAAATGGATAATAAAAGAGAAATAGAAAAAAATCCCCCTCAGTGTTGCTATTTGCAGCATCTTTCACTGCCTACACTCTTGAACTGTTAAAAAAGAAGCTGCCCACAAGACACATGTTTAAGCTGAAATCTACTAGTAACAATACGTGCTTCTTTTTTCTTCTCTTCTCCTCTCTTCTCAGTACAGGATACAGTATATACAGTTTCCACTGCTCTTGTACCAACTCTGTGGTTGATCTAATTCATGTTCACACACAGAGAACACACTCAAATATCATATATAATACATATACCATATATATAATGCATGTGCATGTACACTTTTGGGGCACATGCTGTATAAATGGAAAAAAAGAGCAAATAGGAGGAAACAGTGCACGTGAAACATGCACACAAAGTAGAATAAGCTTGTGCTTGTCCATACTCACACATCTAGACATACAAATGAACACACAGGAAGCCATGTTGTGACTCAATGCCACAATAATTTAGGTTCAGAAAGGCAACGAGCTGCTCATGACTCAGAGTTTCCATTGTGGCTCCTGCTCTCCCATAGCAACTTTGCATGTGTGTGCGCAGGTGTGTTTTGCTTCCGTGTATAGCATGTCTGCTGCTGTTAATATAACCACTGTGCATGCAGTTTTACCAATGAAAGTGGATCACAGCATGACTTCTATCATTTCAAGTCTAGCAAATGGCCTTTGTTTGCTCCTGCATGCACTGTGTATACTGCCGGAGTTACCACAAGACATGCATGTTAGGTTATAATAGCTATGGTTTAGATAACATGTAAGTCGCTTTGGACAAAGGGTCTGCCAAATGACTGTATATAGCTTGTGGCTATAGTGAGCACAAGGCCGGATGAGGCATCCAAAAGCATATGGTGAAGCACAACGCTACACAAGTGTTTTATAGGAAGAATCTTTCTTCCCATCTTGACATATCTTCAGCTTTCATGCTTAGACCTATCATGTGACACACTACAACTAACACTAGACGAATTCTCAACTGTGCCTGCACAACAAGCGACTTCAAAGAGCAGCAGTGCTTTAGCTCAGAGTTTTTGGCTCAGACTTCAAACGTGGCATCACTGTAACTTTGCTGTAGATGAAAAGGATTGGATTTTCCTTTTCTTAATACCTGGAGAAAATATCCAAAGTCAAGCCTTTGATATGGGTCTGAGAGCCAAAAAAGGGGCATTCATCATGGTGCATCCCTCAGACACAGCCGAGGTGTGTCTACCAATCAAGTGACTTCTTTGTAACTCAAACACGATTGATATGAAAATGTCAAGCAGACTGCATCTTTGCTGGTTTAAAGATGAAACCCTGGGCTAGGAATTACATCTGATGAGGACTTTATGATGACAGTTAGTCATCATAACTGAACTAAATTGTAGAATTATTGTCTTTCACCTCTGTAGAAAAAAACTAAAGATTTTTAAATACATGGTTGCATCTTTGAGTTTCGTGCCTGTACCTCACCGTTGCTCTTTTTAACTTTGAACTTTGTTTGTAGCTTTTGGTCTGGTGGTCTGGTCTGCTTTGTCACATGGTTTCCTGCTGGTCAGGTCACGTGGCAATCCTTACTGGAAGACAGGAAACACTGCTCTGTGGTGTCTCACATGCCTCACGTCTCTCGAAAGATGCAAGAGGGCTCATTTATAATGCATTAATGGACAGGGCCACAGAGAAGCACGTCTCCTGATGGAGGAGTTGCAGAACACACACATTTAACATAGCTGGATGAAGACTCACAGAAGACAAAACTATGGTGTCGCTGCTTTTATTTTTATTTTTTGTTTTTTTGAGCCAGTAAAACAGTGAATTGTGGACATTAGGAAAAACTACAGTTGTAGCTAGAAGACATCACTAAACTTTAACATACCATGAATTCATTTCAATTTTCTTTTCTGGAATGTATGAACATTTTGGACACAGCCAGTACTTTAAAAAAAGTTCTGATGCAAAGTTTTGCACTTTTTTGCCTCAGCCACGAGGCCTAGAGCGTGCTGTTTCAACGTTAGGTCTCTTGTTGTGGCTAGCATCAAAGCATGACGCAAGACAGGGCAGTGAGCAAGAAACATTAGGCTGGTGGCTTAGCTTTGCCCGGGGAGAGGGACCTCACCTTGATTGTTGTTGATGAAGGCAGACTTCCCTCTGAGCAATCAGACACCAAGCTGTGCTCCAAAATGTTACAGAGATGTTACATGTCTAGTTTCTTCAGACTGATAGGACAAAACAAGAGTCCTGATATTTCAGAAAAAAAATGTGGAACAAACAACTGCCACAATAAAGCCGGAACACATATTCAGGCAGAGGCTTCATGCAAATATTTAGACTGTGAGGATGTTAGCTAGAGAGAAGAGGGAGAATAATAAAATGAATGACCTCCCCTCACCTTAACAGCCCTCTTTCTTACGCTTTCCTAGAAGTTCACTGAAATATACCTGTTTTGATTTAAAGGTGGCTTTGACCCTTTATTGGATGAAGAACCATATTTGTACACTTCTAATTGACTGTATGCTTCTCCATGAAGTCATGGAACCACACTGAGCTCTCTCCACCAATCATTACAGATCAGGATAACACTGTGTGGTTGAATTGCTAAATGCTAATTATTTAGCTTGATTCTTCACTCCATCTCAGACAGACAGAGGCAGAAACGTATTTGCTAGGTGAGTGTTGTTGCAAAGTGCTAATTTACAAAATGGCTGCAGTTTTTGTCGACGAAAGCAATGAGATGTACACCATTTCCTGTTGTTCATAGGGCAATTATCATCATAACCACAGCACTTCCTGCCATGAGTCCATAGCGTTATTGTGCATCGGTCAAATAAAGATAAAAAGTGATGTAAAAACACAGGCAACATTTTAAATTCTGAACTTTTAATTAGTGCACGCTTTTAATTAAGCAGTCATGCTTGAAATGCTTGAACACCAAGCCCCTCCCCACAGGGGAGCATTACCATCACCCCTGATGTATTAGCAATATAGTGCTTGAGGGGTCATGCTTGACAGCTGCAAATCATCTCAGGGGCATATTGTGTACTTTCATCGTGACATGATGAGTGCTCTCTGAGATGCACATGAGGAGGGTTGTGCACATGTGCATACAAGCTTACAAATGTCTAACACAGTCTTCCAGGCACACATTTTGAGCAGTGGGCAGCACCCAAAGCCCTTTGTGTATGTGTTTATGTGAATGTGTGTGTGTACGTGTGCATGTGTGTAGGTGAGTTTATGACTCAGCAGACCTCTCTTAATAAACAGATAGCTGTGGGTGTCAGAGACTGAAAGAATGAGTTTGAGTTGCAGTTATCAGACCTCTTGTACAAGTAAAATTAGAGGTTAAATGAGAGCACAGTCACAGCCACGTCGTCATCAGGGGGATATAAAAAGCCTGCTCGTGTTTGACCTCTCCTTTTCCCCGACTCTACATAATGATTCGTCACTTGAGGGATGTAAAATAAATACATTTTTGACAAATTAATCATTTTAGTTTTGAGGATGAGCATCAAAAGATTTGGCAACGTGAAGGAGGTCATACCTTAATAAAAACCCAGCTTGTAAATATGAATTACCAGCTTAACATAGTTTTGCTGATAATGGCTCGGGAGGAAAAGATCTGCCTCCTTGCATATTTCAGGGAGCAAGAAAGTGAAAAGTAGAGACAAAAGGGAGGGGAAGGCGGGGGGATACATATTGTTTCTATCTATAATGAGGCTGTCTTCATGTATTCTCAACAACCTTAATACCTCTCTGCAGTGTTTGAAGATTGTGTTTCATTGGCCTAGCCGGGATGGACTGATTAATCACTTTTTAATCAGGATAACACAGTGAATAATTTACCCTTTCAATGTCTTCTGAAGCACTGCAGAGACACAGTTTTGAAATTTACAGCGTTTGCCCTCACTTCTCTGCCTTCCAATATTTATCACAGAGAAAGACAACTAAATGTTTGATTCCTTTACAATGTTGCAGTAGTGATAAACTGCATTGCAGTAAAAGATGGCCTATTGCCAACAAGTGACAGTAACAAACCAACTGCTCATCCATTCAAAGAAAATGTAATCTCCCAACAGTTAATGTATTACATCACTTCCTGGCTCTCTGCCTTTTTGTTTCCTTCTTCCTGCTCCTTTTGCTCGTGCAAACCTGTCAAACCAGAAGTTCTCATCTTAGTTCATACACAAGTGTGTGATCTGATTTCTATTACTACAGCGAAAAGCGAGCAATAACAGGTGGACTTTGCTTTCAGTCCAGGATGGCTTGTGCACATTTTCCACAGTATATTTACATAATTTGACTTTGAGAAAGTATGCAATGACACATTCAGCCATTACATGTAAGTCAAACAATGATGGCAACAATTTGTGTCTGGTGTGGAGTAAATCTGTGCTTTTTCTTTTTATGTTAGAGCTCTTGTGCACTAACAGTGACGTGGCACATTAAATACATGGTGAGCTGTTTTCTAAGACAAGTTGATGCAGCATTAGCAGGATTAACAATTTATGCTACTGGAAACATATAACCTGCACCCAATCATGTTTATTAGTTAAAATAAAGTGTATCGTTTGATTAAATACATGAGTTTTTTGTTGTGATGTTTCTGCATTTTCCTGCTGCTTTATAGGTTTTTGTAACATCTTTCCACCAGTGTCTTGGGTTTCTGGTTAACAGCTTTGTGTTGGCTAATTCTTTGGCCATTGATTAAAACATGAATGCAAATATAGTCAAACTTGCCATTCTAACTTGTTAGTTAAATAGCAGACAAACATATCCCAAATAAACATGACACGCATATTAAATCGTTAAGAAACCCAACAGATTCAAATAAAGAAAAAAGATACAGATGCAACAACAAATGAAAATGAATGTTGACTCATATTTTAATTAAATAAAAAGAAAAAAGGACTGCCCCCTGCTAAATGTAATGCCTGTTTATGGCCCAGTTATGATCTAAAACCATTCTATCTGGGGCAGTGGCTTTTATCAGTGCCCATATTTATCATAAATATTTGCAACGAGCTTGGATCTTCTCCTCGTTGCACATGCTGGACAAAACCCTATCTGTTTTGTCCCATTTCTTTAGGCTAGATTTAAGGCCCACACCACAATCATTTTACTAAAGATCATATACACAATCAGGATGACACATAACAAGCTGTAAAAATTATGTGCGTATAAATGGACTTAGGATCTGCCAGTTGCTGCAGAGGCCATATCATATAGAAAAAAGTTGTCTTGTGGTTTATGAACTTTTTGTCCCAGTAAGTCACTTTTAGCTCATTTGTGATTAGATATGAAATTAAAAAAATAACCTAAAAACAATTCTTCAACTTGTAGTATTGATCTGTGTAACATGTTGCACAACATTCCTCCAAAGCAGATATGCAGACACAAAAAAAGTTCATGTATTTTAGATTGACAAAAAGAAAACATTGTAAAATTGTTTGTATTGTGAAAATCTTTAGGGTGCGCTCAAATTTATTTTGTATTTAGTTTCCATCCAGCAAGCAGCATCACTAATGCCTTTATGAGTACTATCTTACTTCTTTGAGCTAAATGGAAACCATTTGCACAAAATATGTCCAACAACCTTCAGGTCACATGTAAGATAAGTGAACCCTAAAAATTTATTAATTCCCTCTTCCTCTTTGTTCCTCTTCGCTTTGGTTTTCTTATGTCCCAAAGCCGAATTTATAAACTGCACTACTGAAGCAGATGCCCCTGTTGATGCCTAATCCAAAATGAATTAACCAATAACCTGTAACAGGTCATTTCAGGGGAAAAAACAACATCTGCAATGGCAGGTATGCAGATGTGCTGCTTTGTGATTAATAGAAAAGTTGAAAATAGGAGCCTGAAACATTAGGAAGCACTTCTTCATCACTGCCAACTTATCAGCTTTATCTTTCGTTACATTGAGTGACTGTTTTGCATATGGCCAGCAGGTTTTGATTGCAGGCCACATTATTGTCTCCTTGCTGAATTACATTATTCAAAGCGAGCGGAGGAGATTACAGACAGAAAGAAAGAAAGAAAAGAGAGACAGTGTTATCCAGACAAGGCTGAATATGATCTGCCTTTACTGATGCTAGCTGTTGTCCCACCATTCCATGAATTGGCCTTCACACTAACAATCTTGTGACTTAAAGCACAATCACTCATGAGCAGAATGCAATCGTACCACACCACAGATTAACCAGCCCAACCTGATTTGCTGCAAATGAAGCCTTCAGGCAAAACAGCACTGTTTCTTGAACTGATTAAAAGCAGAACTTGCTGTTTTAGACAAATTTGAGAAGATTTGAACGTACTTTGATTACTAACTGGGGGGAAAAAACTACACTGTGAGTGTTTTTCCTCTTGGTCTCTGCAGGCATGTAGGATGTTGGCCTAGTTTGGGTAAAATCGAGTCAGCAATATCAGCAGCTAAATGTAAGCCCAGAATTTTATTTAGAGCTCGGTAGATTGTGGATGCCACTCTCAATCCAGCACAATAAAGGAGAATGGCATTTGTGATCAAGGAAAAAAAAGGATCCTTTGAATAATTTTCAACCTCATTATTTACATCCAGTTTAGGGTTCAGCTCCGATATGCTGAAAATGATCCCTGTATAAAATATAGCAAAGGCTGCAGATGATGACAGGCAGTCTTGTGACATTGAATCTTTTTTTATTATATCTAATATACATCATCAACCATCCATCCATTATCTGTACCGCTTAATACAGTGAAGGGTCACAGCTTTTCCAGCAATCCTTGGGCAAGAGGCGGGATACACCTTGGACACCTTTATGTCACAGGGCCAACACAAAGAGACAAACAACCAGTCACACACATCTACTCCGAATTGACCAATATTGACCAATCAACCTAACATGCATGTCTTTGGAAGGTATGAGGGAACCCATCATCAACCACAGTATTAAAATCTTCTGCTTAGTTCTCATTTAGCCGGAATAGCTCCCAGGCATGGACATCAAGAGCCCATCTAAACTGAAACTGTACAGTATGTCGTTGTAGTAATAGTTATAGGAGGGTGACTTCATTAACCCAATAACTAACCCTGATCGGTAATGCCAGTAAAATGTGACACCTTAAAGCCATTCACTGTTAATATGTATTTTAAAACCCTAACATTTACATTTCTTCTAGATCCTAACTCATAAGCTTAATCTGTTAAACACATTGTGCAGAATAAGTCCTAAAGTAACTTTCTCTTGAAAATTTCTGCAGAAAAGCTTCTTCTTCATTAATTTATGTGGTCAAATAAGGACGATGAAAGTAAAAGGAAAGACCTGGAGTTTATTTGACTTTGTCACTTACGGATCTTAATCTAGCAAAACATTTAGACACATTTCTACCTTTCAGCTTCCAAATTGGACTGCTCTCTTCCTACAAAGGTCCATTTAATACGAGATCAGTGTTATCCACATCACATGTCAGGAGTTTTAATGATGTGATACATTTTATGAATTGGATTTGCTGCTGAGTTTTAGCAAGGAACTACGACTGAAGACGGTCGAAACGCTCTCAGAGTGTCACATATGTCACAGTATATGCCAATAACAATTTTGAAAGTCACCAATGGTTTTGACACTTTGGTTCAAAGGGATTGAACCCCGTCGAGACATCCTGAATTAATAAAACAATAACTGAATGTTAGATACTTCACATGTGTATTGTTGTGATAATACAAATCCGACTTGGACCTTGTTGTTGACAAGGAGGGAAGTACATACTGCACTGCATGTCTGCTTATGGTATGTGAACAGTTCTTGACTGGCAATCTTTGGATATGCAGCAGCACTTTAACACAAGAAATCAAAAGGACTGTCTTAAATCTCTGTGATGAGGACGTGAGAGCAGAGAGCAGCAGACGTATGACAGCAACCCCTTCTCCTCTTCCAGGCTCCTGAGATGCTGAGAGGGAAATGGCAGCATCAGCAGCAGCATACAGAGACACGCTACACTCATTCATCTACATGCTTGAAAAGCAGCTTCAAACAGACTGTAAAATTCAACTCCACTGCACCGTCTACAAAGACAAGGAGAGAGATATAAAGGAAAAGAGTTTGACTTTCAGACAAAGAGCAAGGGAAAAGACAGGAAAAGAGAGGCAGAAGAGGTGAGAGAGTTTGAGTGATGAAATGAGACACAGAGAAGGACACAGTCACTGGCCTCAGCTGGACTTATTGATGTTCGATTGACTCTGGAACATCTGCAAGCCCATTCCTTCCTGTTAATTACACAGCGCCGATTTACCTCACATGCTCATTTGCAGAGACAAGAGAGTAAGTGCCTGGTGAACCACGGAGCACTTTGTCCTGACTTCAGTTTCATCAACCTGCCCGACGATGACACTCAGCGATAATGTCTCCATAGTAGTATGCAAGTCACTCTTCTGATTAACAGATATGTAGGTTTTCATTCAAGATTTGGCAGAAGAAACTTGTTATAAACAAAGAGTCCCAAGATGGCTGAAACTTAGATGCTAAAACTTAACACACTATTAAATTATCTCTAATAATGTCTCAATGGGAATTCCCATTTAAAAAGGAGCATTACAAAAAAAATGCACAATAACCTGAATATATATCTTATGGATTAGTATAAATACTTGTGTTTAATGTAATGAAGTAGAGCTTTAAAAAAAGGGACATTTCAACAAAGTGCATGTAAAGCGTGTTGCTTCGAGGCTCAAATTTAAACTATATAAACAACCACAAAAACTATGTTTCGTACTGAATGATGAAATTTGAACCCAAAAGAAATCACATGCATTCAGAGAAACACGTCAAACATTCTGATTGGTTATATAAGAGGAGCATACAGCTAAAGTAAGTACACACACACACACACACACGTACAGACCCCAGAGGCCTGTGTTTGCCTTTCCTGTAATCTGAGCTTCTGTTCTCTGAAGAGTGATGTAACTGAATGCCAGCTCTGAACCATGCAGGAGACCCAGCCAGCCAGACACCGTGGAATGAGTGTGCGTCTGTGCATTCTTTATATCTCTTTACATCACTTGTATCACTGTCTACTCCTAATTTCTAAAGGCTTGTGGACAGAGAAGCTATTTTCTGTGGTAAAACTTTTTTTTTTTAGCTGTACAGTCATAAACATGATCTTTTATTTCATCACGCTGCCCTGCAGATACTTTTACAAGGTCACTAAGATGTGGCAGTGGACCAACACTTCCATAACTCTTGTAACACTAAATCTTTCTCTGCTTTTTAGATCATAAATGCAAGTAGAGCCAAGTATGCTGTCTTAAGCTGCAAATTGGTCTGGGGTTGCTATATAGAATATCAGAAAAATGATCTGCCATTACTGACTTCAGGTAATGACTATTCTTCTTCCCATCTTCTTACTTTATGTAATTTAGACCACAGTGAGTACTCCCACTGATTCACTGAAACACTGCCTCAGTGATGCAGATTGTAATGAACTAAATCTACCAATGCTTTTCTTTGTGTATCAAATTTTTTTCATCTTCCAAACTGGAATCCAGACTTTCAATGTTGCTGTAAAACAAAACTTTAAAGTCAAGTTAACTATCTTTTACGAAGACATTGACAAAAACAGATGTATATGTGACTCACAGCTTATAATTTAAGTGTACATCGTGTTGCAACATAAACATGTTGTGCAAAAGAAAGAAGCTCTTTCTTTTCATGGTGGTGAAATAGGTCAGGGGTTTCTTTGCTTTGTAACGCTGCACTTGATGCTAAAGGGGTTGCCACACAAAAATGTATGTTCGTGTGTGCAAATGTGGGTCTTTGCTTGTTTTCCTCTCCATGTGACCCATTTGCTGATCGACCACAGTGTTCCCCACTCTGGTGGGGTTTCCATGCCAACGCAGCCAGTGGCAAGACAAAAGATGAGGACTCACTTGGTCTACATCAAAGAAAGCACTTTTTTAAAAAATCCTGTTGTCTTCATTGTCTGCTTTGTGCTGAAACTAACCAACTATGGATATAAAAAGAGAAATAATCAAAGAACACTGGTTTCTGTCCTGTTTTCTATTTTTTCATTCACTTTCACTTATGCTAAAGCACTTCTTCCTTAGCAGAATCAATCTAAAATCAATATATTCCAGAGACGTCAAGAAGATAATGATAATTTATTTGAAGCAAAGAGTTTTTTTAATCCGGCTCAACTGTCAAATGAATGTTTTATACTTTTACAACACTTTGCTTTTTTTAGAAAGCTGTTGTTGAATATTTGAAAGTTTTAAAACATATCAGGTTGTTTCTCAGATTTCTCCGCTGGCTTTTCTTCCTGTTCACCAAAAAATGGTTGTTTAGAAGTTTTGGTGTGGATGTACAGGCCTCTGAAGGGTTCTGGTTCAAAACACATTAAGAGGATTTGGTCCTGAACATAACAAAGGGCAGCACAAGGTGAGTCCAACCATCATTAAAAACAGATCTTACTTACAGCCAGTAATGAAGACCAAGGTCTCACACTGGTTAATCGCCCTTATCAGAGTATCTGGTGGCCCATACTCCCAGGATTCCTGGAGGAACACGGTAAAAAGTCTACTCCAAGTCCACAAAGCACATGTAATCTGGTTGCATGAACTCTCAGAGTGTGTGACTGGTCTGCAGTTAAATGCAGGACAGAAAGCACATTTCTTCTCTTGAGTCCGAGGTTGTACTTTCCAATGGATCCTCTTCTCCAAGGCCCCTAAAATATGAACATGGTATGTATAGTCTTAAGATATCAAGTTTTAATTGTTTATTTGAAGCTACTGAAGTTGGAAACGTGACCGCCTGGCAGAAACGCTGTCCAGCCTTTTGAGACCCGAGCTTTAGTTTGACTTATGTTGGAGATGCCACTCAGGTTAGGAGGAGACAATAAATTACATGTGTATAATATATAATTATACATGTTGTTATGTTTATATATATTTTATCAGATAAAATGTCTGTGGTGGACTGGCTACCTGTCTCTCGCTCAGTGATTGCTGGGATAGGCTTCAGCTACCAGTGACCCTTAATTGGAATAAGCGGTATGAAAAATGGTGTTGATGATGTTGATATAAATATCATTTTAAATAAAAAAACAACAGCTATTTGGGCAACATCAGATGGGAGCACAAATGTTTAAGAGGTTTCAGTTACACAGAATTTAGTATTATGGTGCAGACAATTTGATGTCCTTGTGTAAGGACACCAGGACTCAGGTGGTTAACGCAGAAGATTTTACAACATCGTAACTTCTACGACACTGTCAACACATTGATGTTCAAGAAAATCAAGATAATCATCTCCTTTGAGGCTATAGCACAGGTCATGCGCTGTTGCTCTGAAGGCAATGTACAGTCTCAATCACTAAATACAGAGTAATCAAATAGGTTAACATATACATGTAGATATGTTTAACAAAAGAGGCAAATGTGGAAAGTAAAGGTTAAATGATGCTGAGCTAGAAACATGGTCTCAACAGCTTTATAGGCAGTTTAATCATCCCACATTTATAATTGTTTTCAAATAATTATTTTCAACCCATAAAACAGATTCTGTTATAAGTTATTTGACTATATATTTTTTTAAACTAACAAATTTTACTAATGTAAAAATTCCATGGGCATTTTGCTATTTGTATGCTACAACTTTTAGAGTAATTAAAATAGCTTCAGCTAGGTTTGATTAGAGATTACGCATTATTTAATCACAAAAATAAAGAAAAAATTATATGTCTTTGCTAATAGAATAAAATAACAGGCAATAACGTAAATGTCCAGGTATGGAAACAAATCTTATTAGCAGATGAGCTTTCATGAAGACTAGAAAAGTGCAACTCTTATCCAGAATGCAAATTATATGATGTAACATTTACTGCTTATTAAAATGCAGATAACAGCATCCATTAGCTATGTTTACGTGCTAATTAGCTATGTTAATGCTCATTGTCCTTCACAGGCAACCACTTTACTGATGTACTTTTTATCCACATGCATTGATTGTTGGTATGCTTTTGAGTCTTCATTTTTCACATGGATGCATGTTGATGGCAGTTACAAAATGAGGGCTTGTTTCCTCTGACAGCATAGCTCCCTGGAAATTAATGGCCTTAGCAGCTTTGGCGACATAGCAGTATCATTCTCCTTTATTGAAAGTTGGTCCATGAGTTCCAGCGTTTCAGCCAAGAAAACAAACTCAGTCACTGCATCGATAAGTGCAGCTGAAGCAACGCTTTCATGTTAAGAGTGGAGCGAAAATAACACAAAAAGTGGAGCTGTATTTAACAACCTTCTGAATGAATGAGTTAAGAAACGCCACAGCAGCTGCTCTTAGTGATACTGCCGGAGAACTTTCCATTTCATTTATCAGCTGTGCAAAAAGCAAAGAGTAAAGTGAGTGATGGGTAAGTGGTAGACAAATAAAATGTGAGGACACTGGTTTGATGAATGGCAGGGGTACGATAAAGGGAATTAGTCAGACACAGAGAAAGAAGAATGAGTATGAGCACGGGAATAAAGAGATGGAGACAAGACAGGAAATAAAAGAGGGGGAGTATAATGTTTGGAAAGACGGACACCAGTCTGATTCAGGATTTCAAGGAGATGCAGTGCCTGATTAATTTGCCGGCATTGAGACCTCAACCATCCAAAGCCAATTTGTGCAGCTCTAGATGACCCTTGGGAAAGCAAATCAGTGCTATGCAAGTGTGTGTGTGTGTGTTACTTCATGTCAGATACAAACGGAGACATAAAAGAAAGAGTGAGTATTTTTGTTGTTGTTGATAAATCTTCATTGGTGATGCAGAGAATAAACAAGTGCAACTTTCACCTATGAAAAAGCCACACTGTGGGCGTTTTGACACATATACACCCACACATCCCCGCACCCTCATCACAGGGGAAGATTAATGGTCACGCTGTTGTTTCTTCTAGATAACTGCCTCATCATCAGCCAAGCATCCCGCCTAGCTGATAAATCATCTTAATGTAAAGAGATAGGCGCTGACTGCTTTAACTACAGCTGTGTTTTTTACAGCGATCACTCATTTTAGCCTCTGTGAACCCCTCCTCTAAATGCTGTCATCTACACCGTACATCTATAACTCAGCTGAAGCCTTCAAATCACCTTAGAGAGAGAATGAATTTTGTTTAAGAAGGCTCTTATCGTTTCTGAAGATGCACATGAATACATTTGTGATAGTAAAGCAAAAAAGAATCATGAAATAATGTGTTTCTGTCAGTAAAGCCCGAAAGCTCCACATTAAATGTTGAGAGCTTTCAAATAATAAAACCGGTGCTAATCTGAAGTCATCAGAATGTCTATTTTGTCTTGGTGAAGCAATCTTCAATGCATTTCCAGTGGCACTCACCTGCTTTGAGGGTATATACATATCTGACAAGAAAATAATGAGATCATTTGAATCACATCTGCATATGAGCCGAGGATACTCTCGCCTATGTTGTATGTTTCTACTTAAATTGTTTCAGTGAGCTGATAAGAGTTTAGGGTGTGGAGTGAGGAATACTCTCCTGCATATTGGATTAATGGAGACAAAACTCCCCTGTGGCACTTCTCTGATATATGCATACACCGGCTCTCAGCACTCTGCAAGGATATAAACAAAAACAGCTCAAAGCAAGCTTTCTGCTCATAAGATATACATATATGCATGGATGGGATGCATGCTTTCACACATGCAAATGTAATGGAAGCATATGGTTGCATATGCCCTGACATATAAACATGCAAATAAATTTGCTTGTATATTCTATGCGTATACATGAAGCATTTATTGGAATGAACATGCACCCACACATCCACACTTTTCCTTTGTTTTGTGAGTGTTTCTTTCAGGCATCTTTTCTATTTTTTTTGCAGGGTGAATCACCAACCTGACAGCCGTCCTCGGGGTTTCCATCCGGATGACTCATCCCTCATCAAACGGTGGCCTGTCGGAAAATCAACACTCTCCCATTCACACATTCACTCGCTCTCCCATTAATGCAAACCTTTTCAAAAAAGCACGCAAGAGGAAACATGCACAGCTGAAAAGACAGATATACAAGGTTTCCTTTTACTGCATTCAATTAGGGATGTCTTTATGCATGGTGCATTGATGGGGAGGGAAGCCCCTGGCAGATACATTTAACTGTTTATACGTGAGTCTGGAAAATGATCACATGCTCCACGTGATGAGTCATACACAGGCTGGTTTGCAGGGGAGCGGCTGGCTGACTGGTTGGAAGCAGTATGGCAGGAAACTCATCAGCTATGCACCGCTGAGCCCAAGACTGGTGAGATTCATAAAAGCCTCTCTGACTTTCTTGTTAACTGATGTTTGATTTGCAGTGGGCTGCAAATAGCTGCATATTACATGTTACATGCTGTTCTGTTATGGGATCAGCCCCACACTTTGCAATCAAAGATTTTAACAGCCAGTTTCACACATTATTAATTCCCTTAATGCTCTGGAAGATGGATACAGATGGTTTGGAAAACAGGGCAAAGCAAGATGGCAAAATCTTGTACATACATACCACTTCCAACCCCTCACCACCTTGGCAGGATCATATCTAATTTTGATTAGGTTTTCCATGTTTATTGACACACAAACACATCTAAATTAGATCAAATAGGACATATAAACAAACATACAACTACATAAAATAGCAAAGCAGTGACTAGAAAATTAATTAATTCCATTTGATGCTGCATTTAGGACCATGGTAGTTTACAATCATCTTGATATTTATGATTCACAACTTGGATCACATCATTGTTAGTGAAGACACCTTCTTCTTGTTCTGAAGGACCACACAGAGACAAAGTGGAGTTACCTGGACTATAATGCAACATCAGATAGTAATCAATAATCTCACTACAAAAATGTAATGCGGGAATCTGGAAGTAAAGTCGGATGAGTCAGCGCCACAGGACGGAGGCAGGTGACTACATGAATGAGGTCAGACGAAGAGTGAATATGGTTAACAGGTTAACAGGATAACAGCTTAACATAAGCTGAATAAGCTTAACAGGTTGCAGGTGGAGATGATTAGAACTCAGGTGATTGACACAGAAGCAAGAGGAGTGGGTGTGTCCGTATGTGCGTTTCCATCACCCCTAGATCTGCACAAAATAGAAATCCAATAATGGAAACACCTACTTTAAAAAACAAATTAAGTCTCAATTGTTATTCAACTAAAACCTTTTTGCACTCTCATGAGGTGATTTTTCAGGTGTAGATGTTTCAGATGTAGACGTTTATTACAAGTGTAATAGAAACACCTTTTTCCCATTAACGATTGCAGAGGCATCTACTTGCATTTTCTAGAGCTTCTCACATAGCCGTGCAGACTAAATACCCTTAAAGGTGTGTGGAAAAAATCAAGGAAAGAGATTATTGCAGTGCTTCCTGGTATAAGATGAGAGCAGACCCGCTGAAGGAAGTAGATGATAGCATCTTTAACTTCAATCTCAGAACAGTAATGAAACTTCAGACGTCCCTGACACTGCCTGTAGAAGTTCCAGGATGTTTGATCAGACAAATAAGCACATCAACAGCTATGTAACATTTTAAACCCGAAGATGATACCACACTGAAACATTACAAAGGCAGTGTGTGGTTATAATATAAAGTACCACACCTGCATATTGGCAGAAATGTGCTGCTGAGAAGCATTCTTGTGGAAAGTGCATGATTCATATCTGTAAAAGGAGAGTAACTGAGGGAAGCTGGTGCAGAGAGGATTAAAGACCATCTCCATGAAAACAAGATTCACATCAAATGTTTTAAACACGTTCTTATCCTGTGTCCATATTTCCATATGTGGAAAGTCATATGTAGTTAATGTCAGCACAAAGAGGAGAGGAGAAGGAGAGAGAGTAGGTGGAGTGTGTGTGTCCGTCTGAGTTAGAAAAAAGATTGAAGAGATAAGCAGCCAGATCAAGCTGGCAGGATAGATAAATGACCATGAGACGAGTGTATGTGTGTGTGCGTCTACCAGGCGAGCACGAAGAGCTGCCAGAAGAGAGACTTTGATGAAACAGCTGTTGGCAGTGGCGGGAGAACGATGCAACAGTGGGTCACTCCTCTCTTTGTTCTACCTCACACCTCAGGGTCTGCTTGTGTGTACGTGATATTGTGTGCCCAAAGCTAAAACTAAAATCACATGCTGCGGCTATAAAAATCTCTAGAAAATCCATGCATCTCATTGCAAATCAGGGGCTGTTCTCCTTGAGAACGCGTCATCTCTTGGCCCTGCCCTGGTGCTGAGGATGCTGCTCTGGTTTGCCACACGGCCCCAGATTTTGACATCTGGTGGCCTAGATAAGCGGGAAACATAGTGAGCAGATCAGCTGATCAGTAAGGCTAAAGCGAGATTAAAGCACATAATCTACCTGATATGTAATGAAGGGGAACAGCCCAGATCACAGAGACTGACATATAGAGAAATAAGCAGTTGGACATGAAGACTACACAGTGTGGAGCACATCTGTCATGACCCAAAAAAAGCCACAAAGGCAAGACCTAAAACATTTATGATGTTAGATTTAATCTATCTGATCAAACAAATACAGGCTACCCTTTTGTACAAATGTTGGTGAATGTAAATTTAGAGTCTGCATGTAAACATGTGTACACGTGTATCACGACTTCTGTTTGTATTTCTAGTCTATATATAATGAGAGTGTCACATGCAAAGGTTTTTTTTCCCCCCATTGCTTTTTGTTCCAGATGCAAACAATGATGTGTATGAGTCATAGGCTTGTGGTGTAGAGTATCAGTGATCTGAGTGTCCCCCGATGAGGAGCAAACGTGAAGAGGCAGACACGGAAACAGACTGTGACAATGCTGCTTGGTATCCATGACAACCGAGCTCTGCTAGTGTGCCCAGGAACATAACGTTTTGCTCTAATGAGGCAAACTAGATCATTTTGTCCATTTACCTGTGTACCGAGCAGTCTTTCTCCTATCCCTGTTTTTTTTTGGTCAGTCGTGCACACAGGGAAAGGCAGAGAAGAGGGAGGGAGGATGGGAAGTTATGACTGCTGCTTGTGTATTTATTTTGTGCAATGCTGAGAGGGTAAATTGCTTCTTTGTGCTCTGATGTGAGACTCGCTAGACAAATGTGGAACAGATTGTCTTTTCTAACTTACTGATTTGCACTGCAGTGGCAAAGTCAAGGTGACCGCACCCCCACAACCTGCACATTACTTCTGCCACTCACTCACATATGTGGACAATATTAAGATAGCAGTGTATGGTTAAAAACTGGCATCTGACTTCACTAGTCTCCAGGTACAACTTAACACGGTGAGCCAAAGGATGGACATGAATGCAAATTTCATATTATTTATAAAATCTCCACAGCTTCAAGGCAGCTTTCAGTTCAGCGTTGGCAGTTAATCTATTAAGCTCTGAAAGCACCAGAGTATCTGTGCTATTAGAAATTTGGGACTGCATGCATGGACCTGTGCAGCAAGCACACATAATATACATGCAGATTGCTGGAGGTCAAGCAGTCTTCTCCCCCAAACATTCTTTTTATATGATGCATGCTATTGCTTTGCTAAAATATATTTAGACGCATTACTAATTGTTATTCACACAAAGTACCCCTAAATAGCTGTTAAATAGCCAATCAAACTCTCCCGACAAAAGTGTGAAGCACAAACTAAGTGCATCCTATTATTAGTTAATTTTAATGACTGACAGTTTACTTCAGACAAACAGACTCACCCTAGGGAGCGCATTAATCAAACTTGATTGATGCTTACTGTTACCATTAAAGGTTATTTACATCAGTAATACATGGTGCAACAAATTCAAATTCTATGCAGGTGTGGATTAATTCATCTTATTTATGATCTTTATATTAATTCCTTAATTACACTTGCCTCAAACATTTTTTTAAGCTGGAACCATAAACATACAGTTCTTTTAGACAAAGCAGTAAACTGATTTAACAAATAATAAGAGAAGTTCTACCTCTTTGAACAGTGTACTTGCATGTTGTTGAATTTAAATCTACATATGTATTCATAATGACATTAAAGTTGGTGGTTGTTAAATTTTTATTATTTTCTATAAGTTTCTTATTAAAGATTTAAGAGAAGCTAAGCTAACCCTAAGAAAATTCTGGCATTGTATTATGCTATCGCTCACAAATCAATACCAGCTTTGTTGAAATGAAGGATTTTATTCTGTCCCTCAAATTAAGACATCAAGTTAGAGGGCAGGAGTTAAAGTAGAGCTGCTTTCTCCCTGGTTCAGTTGCTGAAACACATAATCTTTCAAGCATGTCCTGGGTCTGCCCCAATGCCTGTTTTCGATTGACATACCAGAAATGCCTCAGCTGGAAACCGTCCAGGTGGCATCCCAGACACATGCAAGAACCACCTTATCTGGCCTCCTCAATGTTGAGAAGCAGCAACTCTACCCTTCAAAGCCTCCAAAGTCACGTTCCACCTTAGTCTTGTCTTTGAGGTTGAGTCGAGGTATCTTTTTGTAGAAGCTTACTTCTATCCACAGCCTTTTCCCTCCATCATTGCCCACAGTCTTTGACCAAAAGGAAGCCTCAGTATATACAATAAGCAGCAAATCAATGTGTTTATTATAGGACTCAGTTCTCATTAAATATGCTAAGAGATGTGACATGCTCTACTATTCAAGTTAAATAAGAAGAGGTGCTCCTTCTGCCACTCAAACTACAGCGGATATAAGTTTGAAACTAGTGTCTGGCAATGAGTGGCAAGACATGCAAGGAGTGTAATTAGGCAAAAGCAGTTCTCAAGAGTTCACTACTTGAATTGTTGTTAGTGTAATTGTTGTAAAATAGCCTTGGTATGATGCAATCATCCTGCTCCAAATCCTAATGTGTTTTACACGGGCTCTAGCTTAGGATCAATGAGCAACAGGGTATACTAACAGTGTTCCTCATCAGGTTGCATGTAAGTTATTTCTATAAAACATTTGAATTAGACACCCTGAGACTGTAACCACTCTTATTTTTGCAGCTGATGTCACTGCTATTAGGTGTATAATCCTAACCATGGAACCTAAATAAAACTAGTTGAAAGCTTTTCTGTTTGTTTCATTGATTGATGTTTGTTTGATTTATTCTTTGGTATTATAAGGCCTCCAGAAAACCTGGAAATTACCCACATCCCTTTGCACATGCAGGTAAATAAGGGCTGTACTAGATGTGTTCCTGAGCTCATGCAATGATTTCCAGAAGAGAATCAGAGCCGTTTCAGTGCAGTGATGCCTGAAGCCCTGCGACACCAACATCCAGCTTTGACTTCTTCTTGGAGATCCCTCCTCATTCTCTTCATCTCTTGATGATAATATGCACTTTAGATAATGGTATCTTAAAAGTTTTCACAATTTTATGTTGAGAAATACGTTACAGAAATTGGTTAAATTTTTATAAACAGTTTATTTGATGTCTGCGTCCAAGCATCTCGGCTTGGTATATAACAGACCTGTAGTAAATTAACCAAATAAGTTGGGAAATAATCCTATAATTGTTTTTATTTGTGCCTACCTTTTTATTTATTTATTAATGAACTAATTTGATCCATGAAATGGTGAAATTCTCAGTTTTTCCAATATGTTGTTTATGTCATACTGGAAATAAAATATGGGTTTATGAGATATGTATTAAATCTTACACAACATACCAATTTTTTGGAGAGTTGAGACTCTAACAAACAATGTTGCCTAAAGGCAACCAGGAAATGATGTCTGCTTTCTAATAAAACAGTTCTATTTCAGCTCAAACCATCGTTTTCTAATTATTCTCAGGTTTTGTCTTAAATAAAATATGTGTTAAACTTTATTGCATTCGTGCCACTGAAATGTATATGGTGGCCTGGAAGTGCAGAACAATATTAAATCCACCAAAACACTTCAACAGCAAGTTCTGGAAGCACATTAACTATGCGTGAGAAGAGACAACATAATGAAGCTTCTGTGGGAGACTAACTGGAGGTTGTGAGAGTTGGAGTAGAAGAAGATTTGTCAGGCGAGCATATCATTCTTTCAGACTCAACTACATGTGGCACATTGACAGATATGTTCAACGGACAAATCTTCCCCTGAGTTTTTGTCCTGTTTCTTTGTATATATATATATATATATATATATATATTTTTTTTTTTTTTTTTTTTTTTTTCCATCAAAAACTAAGGTGTTGTTGATGGGGGTTGGGATTTTAAAAACCTCCTTTTA
>JBAMHV010000024.1:6113359-6144099 GCA_037177535.1 Pseudomugil gertrudae
ACCCCGCCTCTCGCCCATTGACAGCTGGGATTGGCTCCAGCCCCCCCGCGACCCCGCTCTGGGAACAAGCGGTAGAAGATGGATGGATGGATGGGACTGAAGGGCTTATGCACCTTTAACACTACTTCACTGCATAACCTCCTGATCTATAAGTTGCAGACTGTCAAAATATTTAAGCACAACTTAACAACAACAAGATCAGGGATCAATAACTCTGGTCCGACCAGCCATCATTCAGGTTTTACTGTTTCCCTGCTGCAACACACCTGACTCAATGGCTCATTAACAGGCTGCTGTGGGAATTGAGAAAAGGCTCTTGGAAAACATTTTCACTTGAATTAGGTGTGCTTTACTGGGGAAACACCAAAACCTACAGGGCAGTAGATCTAGAGGCCCCGGAGTTGATGACCTGAGTGTATCTGTGTTAGTCTTTCCATTCTTACTCTTATTTCAGTTTTGGCTCTTTAATCCGATATCTAATGCAGCATTTTGCTACAAGCTGCTTAATGTTCACATGGTTGCTACTGCAAGGTAAAAAAAAACAACAGGGTGGATGTTTTTGAAAGTGAACGCCATGCAATAAAAAAAAAATAAAAATAAAAGTGATGAATTGTTTTCCTCCCCAGTCTCTGTGGAGTTTAATTGGGCTTGTCTCTATGCTCTCCCTTGAGCCAAAATGCTAGCACGACTCTTCTGTAATTTTTGTGAATCACTGGTTTCCTATGTTACATTGAGGTTTTAGGGGTTCCAGCAATACTCTGGACCAGCTAAATGTGGTGTGGCATCCAGCCAGTTTAAAATGTAGAGAGAAGGGAAAAGAGGGAGAGTGTTAAGTTGGAGTGTCAGGATAGACTACCAGAGACAAGCCTGGTATGCTGTGTGTACTCTGGCAAAGCAGCCTTGGCCTTGATGGGACTGCACAAACAAGAACTAAAATCTGAGTTCTACTTTCTACCTTATATAAATAAGGGTGGAGATTTGTGTTCGTTTTCTAAACAATAAAAAGTACTTTATTTTTAATTTGACATAAAAGCAATTAATTTCTACTTGTATCAAAATACAAACCTGCTATTGACCAAAGAAAAGTAATGATAACTTTGGATGCACAAGACAAGTCTTAAAGCATTTAATATGCTTTCAGCTCGCAGTGGAAGTGGAGTGGAAGGAAAATAACCACCACAGAATATTTAGTTGGACTGGTGTGTGATGGTCTGGCATGTGTTGTGTGGTGATTTGGGCAAGACACAAAGAATTCTGCGGTTAATCTTGGACCACCATTGTGCAAACTTTCGTGTAATGTTTTAGTGTTTACCACCATTGGTTGAGTTCATCTACTGAGACTAGGAGCTGCAGAGGTCCTGTAAGGATACTGACTGAATGAATTACTCTCATTGCATCCAAACTTGAAGTGTTTGTACAATCCAGCACCCAAAGTGAGCGCAGACACAACCATCAGCATGAAGCTGCAGAGTCCTACCATGTTTTCTTCTTCTTTTTTTAACACCGTGTCTTCTCTAGCCTTAAATTAAAATCATCCTTGGTTTTGAGTCTTGTTTTTTTCTCTCACACGGTGCACATTTTTACACGCTGTTTGTGCGCTGTGGAATTTCAGCCCTGATATTTTCGGTTCTGTGGAGGAGTCTACCATAGCAGTGCAAACAAGTCCCAAAGTAGGCCGAATGTTTTGTTTGCTGAGCCCATCACCTTTCAGCGAGCGTTTCACCTTCATTTTCGTCACTGACAGCTTGTTGATGTATCTGTGGGAATCTTATTTGTTGTTTTAAGGCCTGGTCATACAGCTGGCCATTAAGCCTATACCAGCAACATCTGAAACCTTGACTTTTACAGTATGTGAATAACATGAAATGCCCTGTAGCCAGGTGAAATGCCAACAAATACCACTGCTGAAAGTAGAAATAATAATAAATTAGGAATAATAAATCTTATGTTAAAGCAATATGTGTTTTCCCTTGTTCCCTTGCATCCTGTCACAATTTCACAAACCACAAATCTTAAAGTGAGACAGTTTTAATATTTACTTCTCACAGTATTGAATCCTTTTGTTTTTGCAGAAGAAGAAACAATTCTGACCTCGTTAATCATAACCACAATGACTACCTAATGTGAAGCTTCTCGTTTGTGTTTCATCAAAGCAGTTTTTATCTAGAAACGTGACTGGGAGACTACTCTTTCCTTTAGGAAAAAGTCAGACAGTGTCAGCCTGTACAATGCAATACCATTAATCTGCAGACATTTCTCCCTAGCTGAATTGCACAAAGTAGTTCATTACTTTGTTAAACTCTTCCCTGGTATCCATGACAACACTACTCCATATTCATATCTATGCAAAACTCTTATTTCCCAGGAGCAGACACTTAAATCTGCAGTTGTTGTGCATCGTATGAAGATCACTAGGGACCAGTTAGTAGTACAAGTGTCATCTAAAGGTATTGTTTGTGGCAGAGGAGCATTCTAATAAAAGCCAGGTGAACAGAGTGTTCCAGGTCAGAGCTGAAGACTGCACAGAGTTGGTCTGAGAGCAGTATGAGTCACCGGAAACGAGCAGATTGCGAGCTTGCAGAATTCATTAAGACAAATGTAAGGTATATAGATTTCCTCAGGAAGAGAGAGAGGGGGGAAAACCTTGGCAGCTGCAGAACAGCACCCCAGTGAATCCCCGAGTAGCTCTCCATACACCTATGGAATGATGGCATTTTGCAATCCTGTACATGATTTATGTGGGCCTGAATGCAGACGAATTAGCTGAAATTCTTTTGCGCCTTGGTTTCTTTTGGGGTTGGGACATGTATAGGCCTACACTGTATACTCCCAGACAATTGCAGTACACTCAATCAAATATATTGTGAGTAATAACCATTTTATTGAGCTAGTTTACAATAAAATTGAAAGTATAACACAGTACACGCGGTTCTAGAGACGAGATCATGTGGGGAACTATAAGAAGAAGAAAAATGTTGCTTTAATTTATCCAAATCGAGCTGTTTTGTAATTTACTCCAAAGAAGCTCTGGATCTTTAATTAAAGTTGTCTCGCTACACGACAGCGCCATCTAGTGTCTAGAGTCAGGATTGCATTAATAAACACTGATAAATTGTTGTTTATGTTACGGTAACATCATGCATACATACTCTACATTATTATTACTATGGATAGGACAAATGTTTAATTAAATATAATTCTTTACCTTTAAAAACGTATTCTATCCAATTAACACGATCAGTTAACAGTAAATAAATAAAATAAAAACACAGTTAGCTATCTAACACAAATTAATTACTGTAATGCCGTTTCTTTTAATATCAAATTAATTGCTCGATAAACACGAGTAAAAAAAACATGTTTGATGTGGACTCGCACGGATTAATAACTAATAAATTTATTTCACATGCGCTTGTTTTTGGTAACCCTCTTCGTCATTGCCTTATTAAAATGATCCAGAATCAGTTTTTGGAGTTAAGAATTCAATTTTTAAACATCAGTATACATGATAAACTGATTCCAAATCAGCTACAATGTCACCGGAAGTCACTAATGCAGCTGTGTGTGAGGGACAGGAAGTACCTTCCACTTTCCAGGGCATTTGTGAAGGGCTGCCATTTTACCGAGCTTACGGTAGGAAAACTTCACGTTGTTGTCTTGTTAGCTGGTTGCGACATGTTTTTACTCACGCACGTTGTGCGGTGTCCTACGGTCAGAGTATTGTCGGCACATTAACTAGTTTTATTGATAACTGGTTTTAGCTAACCTAGCTTTATCACTGCGGGTGCTACTACTGTTAGCTTTTACCGACCCAGACAGTGAATGATACACAACTGCACAATAATACAAGTGGGAGAAAGATTATAAAAATGTATTAAAATTATCCCTGTTTTTAAATAGAATTTAAATTATATTAATAGGTTTGCGAATCATGCTCTTTACACACTGAACCTGACTGTATTTCTGTCAAACCTAAACGTTTCTGACAGATATATTGCTGCTACGTTCATGTTTTGCCATAGTTATGACCTCATATTTACTTGGGTTTGTCTCCAGATCCTGGTAGCTAGATGAAACAAAACATTTGGTGTTTTTATATAACTTAAAAATATTCCCCCCCTTGCTGGTTAGTGATTTTAGGACAAATAACTTGCATGACCCTATGTTTTATACTGTGGAAGCACTGAAGATTACTTTAAATTAATATAAGAAATGACTAACAGCTATAGAAAATCATTATCAGGACACAGCTACTGGTTGTACCTTTTTTATACAGTCTATGGTTGTATCATAATTTGCTGTTACAACCTCTTACTCAAAACTGATTAGTTACCCATGCTTTGAATGGCATTGCTTATTCCACAGAGCTGTGTCCCTTACAAATTATACCCTAATAAAGCTTTCCAATGGTGTCTAATACAACTGAAATTGCTATTATTTGAGAACAAAAATAATCAACTAATCCCACGTGTCCTTACTTCCCATTCTAAGCTTAAACTGCACATTACTAATATAATTTATGTGTATTATGCCTTTCTGCTTATCTCAGCACTACAGTCCAATCATGGTGATCAAAGTGGTCCAGCTCACATCAAATTCACACCATGGAAACATTTTGGCTTCTCTGCATGATCTGAGGTTGCAAGGGCAACTTTGTGATGTCTCGGTGCACGTGGACTATGAGGGAGATGTGCAAGTTTTCCAAGCCCACCAGGTGATCCTTGCTGCATCCAGTGGCTACTTCAAGAAGATTCTTCTGTGTCAGGATACAGCCCAGGATAAACTATCATTGTCAAATATTCAATCCAGTGATTTCTCAAAGTTTTTGGAATTTATCTACACTGGTAAAGTTGAAGTTTCCACAAACAGGATTAGTGATGTTCAAGCAATGGCAAATTTTTTGGAATGTGAGGGTCTGTCAAAGGTTTGTGGTGAGGCCTCGAGTGCTGGCAGTCTACAAAGATCTAGAAGGAAAGCATCTCCATCAAAAGTTATAGCTCTACAGAATGTACATGGTTTAGGAAAAGGAGAACGGACTGGAAAGAAGAGGCAAAGTTTATTTCTAAAACGACAACTCTCTCCACAGACCTCTGAAACAGTGGACGTTCAAAAAAGATGCAGGGGGAAAAAAACACAGAAGAATGAGAAAAGACAAGGAAAAAAGCTCGAACTGAAACTGGCTGGTCATAAAGTGCTTCAGAAGCAGTGTTCTTCTCCAAAAGAGGCTCTTCAAAGTCAAAGTCAAGTTAGTAATGTTGGTGCACAGGAGAGTGGTAACAGCACCGAAGACAAGGCTGAGAAACAGAACGAAAAGGATGAAGGAGACAAGGCTTCTCAGGAGAAGTCCTGTTCTGATGTAGATGATTGGGACTGTGAGGCTGATGTGCAAAGTAATGACCCTCAAGACGCCGTGCTTTTATTGGATGAGGTGAACGAAAGAGAGGCAGAGGAAGGACAGTCCGGCGAGAAATCAAAAAGAACATCCAAAGCCCAGTTCCAGTGTAACAGATGCCAGCGGACTTTCCACTATGAGAGAAGCTACTTGAAACACATCAGGTAACAAAATAGTTCTCTTGGGATTTATTGATTGTTACAGTAGTTAAGTTGTGTTAACTTGGATTAAGTCAATCAAATACCACGAGACAGGACTAGTTCCAGAGCAGTGGGATGCTGATTTTCAGCATTGAAACAAAAGCTTTTTACTTAATTTTCAAATTTGTGCAACCTTTTATCATTTTTAATCACCTGCATAAAGGATACATGTAAATGATGTATGTTAAATTCAGGAAGTAAATCAATTGCAGTCACCACATTTAATAGGCTAACCAGGTCATTACCCAGCTTCTTCTCATACTCTCATTGTGTACCTTTTCATTTATGTCTTCAATCTGTTGCTGCTCTCTTGACAAGTACATACCATGGCGTTAAAGCAGATGTTGTCTATTGCTGTGAGACCTGCAATCAGACATTTGCAAACCGCAGCAACCTGAAGATCCATCAAAAGCATGTTCACAGCAACGAGAGGCTTTTTGCCTGCGAGTCTTGCTCAAAAACCTTTAAACGAAAGAAGGACGTCGTCCGCCATCAGAGACAGGTGAGGAGTTATACATTTTCATGCACAATATGGTTGGGATTATCCACGTGTAATCTGCCATGTTTGCTTCCCAGGTACATGAACGAAATCTGCAACATGTATGCTCCAATTGTGGGAAGGCGCTCAGCTCCAAAGCTGCCCTGTTGTTGCATGAGAGGACTCACACTGGCACAAAGCCTTACGAGTGCACCGATTGCGGGGCCAGATTTACCCAGAACTCTGCCCTCAAGATGCATCACAGGTAGAGAAAAGTTCAACCATTACCATACATTACAATAGATACTTCTAATCACATACATTCAACTCCATTTAACAAGTTGTTACTAATGTTTAAGCCCGAAGATGCTGTTAAAATGCTGAATGTCACTAAAAGCACCAGGTGTATTTAAATCTGTGTTCGTGCATGTTTAGGACTCACACAGGAGAGAAGCCATTTGCGTGTGATGAATGTGATGCCCGGTTCACTCAGAAGCACATGTTATCTTATCATAAGAGATCACACACAGGTAAATCATTTATTCTTACATTTCACAAAAAGATTGCTATAGATACCAACACCCAAAAGGTTTGGTGGTCTATACACAGAAAAATATTCATCTGTGTATCACTGACTTAAGGTTATTATTGTTTTGGCTTTTTTTACTTGTATTAGGGGAGAAACCGTTCATGTGTGAGGCTTGTGGGAAAAGCTTTGCATCTAAAGAATACCTCAGACACCACTCAAACATCCACACCGGGTTTAAGCCATACAAGTGTGAGCAGTGCGGTAGGGGCTTCGCTCAGAGGAACTCCCTCAACCAGCATCTAAAGATACATACAGGTAATACACTAAGATATTTGTATCAACTTGAAGCTATTGTTTTTGTAAAACATAGTTTTCTTTTCTTAATTTTCTCTTTAGGTGAGCGTCCTTACAGCTGCAAAGATTGTAATAAACAATTTACTCAGCTCAATGCGCTCCAAAGACACCAGCGTATTCACACAGGAGAGAAGCCATATATGTGCGGCCTCTGTAAACGCACCTTTACTGACAAATCCACCCTTCGCAGGCACACCATGGTGAGCAGTGTTTCTCTACCTGTATTACTGTAGGGTTTTGTAAGGGTGTTTTAAAATGCATCTGTGGCTTTGAATAAATATTACTGCAGTGCAAATGACATCCGTTTGTTAAAACTTCAGATTCATGACTCCGACGCTCCATGGAAGAACTATCTGGTGGTGCTCGAAGGAAATGTAGAGGAGAAGAAGCCCAGATCTCCTTCTAAGGAAAAGGCTGAGAACGCAGGGCCAGGGGAGAAAAAGAGCAAAAGTCAGAAGAAAAGTCTGACTCCTGCTGCTACTGCTCCCAGCATTTCCTGTGCTGCAACTGGTTCTCTTATTGATCCTAGTAAAAGTAAAGCAGAGTCCATTGTAGTATCAACCGAACCAGTCACTCTGCCCTCAGACTGGGCCAGCCATGGGGCCATTGCTCTTGTTAGCCATGGTGGGCTTGCTGGCATCACTGTCATCCACACTGAGGTTCCGCCAGGGACTCAAATCCAGCCTATAGTAACCACTAATGGCACAGGAGCCAATGTAATTTCTTTAAATGGTTCAGCCATCCCAGTCCCTTTTTCTATCCCAGTGTCTATGACTCACCCTGTGTCTTTGTCCTCCGAAGCCCCTGCCACCTCACTGTCTGTACCCACGCTCTCAGTTCCTGTTTCTGATGTCTTGTTAGCATCTGTCTCAGCCATCCCAACTGTCTCTACATCATCTGTGCTGGAAGCCGCCGCTTCACAGACTATTTTAGCTCCAGCTTCTGAGAATAAGGCAATCTCTGAGACGGATACAGTAGAGCCGGATATCCAAACTGTGATAGTCGGTGAAAAGGCTTGTGAAATCGTCCAAACAGTTGTCCAGATTGACGGGCAGCCAAGCGCAGCAGATGACTCCACAGAAGAACCAACATAGTCTTCAGATCAACAAGCTGTATAAAGAATCACTAACTACTTTTAGTTGTGAAAAGATGCTCTGATCCAAGGATTTTCATCACAAACTCCTAATAGTGCTTTAATGGGAGTCATGTTTCAGTTGTTGTTATTGTTGAACCATTCTGAGCAGCATTTTTAATGTATTAAACTATTTTAAATTGCTGCTTACATCTTGTCAGGGAGTACTAGCATAGCATCATTTACTATAGGAACTGATTTATTTACTTCTTGTGGCAAGAAGGCAATAAAAGAAGCATTTTGAGTAAAAACACTGTCTCCACCCCACCTAGTTATAAATGGGTTATTCTAATGGCCACTCTGTGTGCTGTGGCTTTTGTAGTAATACATTTTTCTCTTTCAGGGTCTGAAGTAAAATGTTGAGGTTAAGCAGCAGATCGAACATCTTAAGCATTTTCACCAGAATCATGTTCAGTATAATCTAAAACATTCAAAATGATTTGGATTTGTTTGGGATTTCAGTTTATCCCTGGTTTAAGAAGTGTCTGGGCTAAACAGGATGTTTTTAGTTGCACATGGGAACATGCAACAGTTTAACCTTATAGGAAATTTACTCCTATGCACACACATGCTTACATACTCTTTAAAAAAATGAGCTTATTTTGTGTAGTTTGGATATTATGAGTCTCCATGTTTTCATTAATGAAAATTATTTTATGAGATGTTTTTGTCTTTTGAATGTTACAGTATTTATCCTTAAGTTACTAGGTATAGAGCTGTTTATTATTTGTAATTAAATGAATCACAAATATATTGTATATACAGATTTAAATGATCAAAATGAAAATGTGTTTTTATTGTATCCACATGACCAGTTATACCCGTTACCATCTGTTCTAATGTCAGTCTGAAGGTGATGAAATCATTTAAAATGTGACCATTTTGTTTAGAATTGGTTCAACATTTAATATGAAAGAGGCAGGTCTTTAAAAAAACACACACTGACCCCTTCATTAGAGGCATCATTGTTAGCTCGGTAGGTCAATTACAGATATGTTTGTCTAAACTTGCCATAAAGGGTAAATGCACCTGTCGGTTTATTGTTATAAAATAACACCATCCACAATTTAGTCTGTAACCCCTGCAGAGAATGTGATTATTCTCACCGAGCTACAGATGAATGACACCCAAAAGTAGCACAAAGATGGATGTAGTGTAAGAGCGCGCAATACATTCGATAGTGCTCCATTAAGTAGATGCAGTTTAGGATCTAACTCGGCTAACACTGATCTATTTCAACAGGTGCAGCTCAGAAAATGACTGCCTTTAATATTTTAAAAATTATATCTCGTAAAAAGTAATATCAGGATGTCACTACATTAATATAAGGAAATGAAAATGTGATGTTTCAAGCAGGTTCTAGTTTTCATCTATAACTGCTGGTTGTAGGGAGGTAATGTTGAGGCTTATCCCATCTACCATCGGGTTAGAGGCGTGTTACAGCTTGGACCAGGTTTCCCCATCCATCACGGGACCAGCATGGAGATAAATGCCATCATAGATCATTTAACCTAAAACAATGTTTTTGGCATAACGGAGGATGCTGGATTACCTGTAAACAACATAAAGCCCACACATAGGTCCCCATCTGGGATTTGAAGCAGGAACTTCCCAGCTGTGATGCTGCAAATCAAAGACTGCTGTTCAATATGTTTCAGTTCATCAGCCTGTACTCACATACTCTTTTTATTTGATAGTTTATTCATTCTTATTGTTAATATGAATCATTTAAATACAATGCTAGTTTTTTACAAACAGGCTGAAATGCAGTATTGGATATAACACCTTTATTGTTGCTCATTTCAATAAGCATACGGATCATATCCAGTCTGACGTCAGTTCACCTGGAAGAAGCTGGGTACACAAACCAATCAACCCTTTTGTAAAAACTTTGGTCTACTTTTCTAGTGATTATACACAACACTGAACTATACACAATGACATGCAACTGACCATTTGTCAGATGCAATGCAGGAGTAAACCCTAAGTGATGCCTTCACAACACAAAACCAATTACAAATAATGCACATTAGCCCAGGATTACTTCCCTGGGAATAAGTGTAAAGAGATCTGCATCAGTGCTCTGCTCTATAAACTGCAGCTTACACATAACTACATTGACATATAGTAATAATGAACATAAAGATTAAAATAATAAAACAATAATGTGATTGTTTAGATACAAATATTTAACAGTCTACACTTGTGCATATAATTGCCCTTTTTTAAGAGTCGTCACTGCATGTAGAGACATAGAAAGGAAGCAAAATCACTGTTTGTGGCTCCGATAATCCCATTTTCAGAACATTCATTTGATCTTTTTCAAGCCTAACAAATACAAATGATGGATTATTCTCAAAATCCACACACATCACTGTTCTGAATAACAAACTCATATATTTAAATAACTTTAAATTCAAAATAATAAGTCTTTTTTAAAAAAAAAGGAGCTGCACCTGACTAAGAAACAATTGTACAAAACATGCAGTGCCAATACTAGCTTCTGATTCAAAACAACATATTGCTGAAGTCTCAAAAGGATCAATTTCAGCAGAAAAAAGGTACGCAGCAATCCTCCAGACAGAGGTGAGGGCGTGAGGACATTCTGATTGGTTCAGGTATGTTTGCTATGAAAACAAATGATCGTGCTCTTACAGGACAGCAGTGAGTAGTGACATATTTCAAATCATCAGCAGATGCTCCTCTCCAGGTGCCACAGTGACGTGAGCGTGAAAGAGTGTACCGTTTTGTGTGTAAAAGCATGCGTGATTGATCTGTCCCTCCATGCTGCATTCCTACCCTGAGCTTTCTCTCATTTTAGATCTCCTTCATCACCCTGGATGGTCTTTTTGATGCGCAGGAGGAGGGTTGTGTGCCACTGATCCAGACGTGAGATCGAATCAAACTCCTTCACCTGCAACAGGCGAACGAAACACACTTATTTTGTCTTCCAATTACAGATAAAGTAGAAAGACAAAGGCTAATATGAGCTTATATTAAATTGCAATGCCTCTCCGTGGTTACAATAATGGCCTACCTGGTTACATGAGATCCAGACTTAAACTTTCTTTAACACAAGAGATTCAACAATCCAAACCCGAGAGCTTTCGTTGTGAACTTACCGCCTCTGTGAATGCTTCGCTGTTCTGTTCCTCATGAGCTTCAAGAAGTTTCTGTTTTAAAAACAAACAAAAAGAAAAGTTATTCTCAGAACTAAACAGATGAAGGAAAGAGAAACAAGATGGGTCACTTTTTAGCTCCGAGCTACCTTCAGCAACTTGCATTCTCTGGAGTCGGAAAACGCTGGGAACATCTCCTCGTACTTTTCAACGGCGATCTGTGGAGGCAGTTTGTGAAAACCTCATACCACATCCTCATGATCCCAAATCCTGAGTGGGAGTGCACAGAGGTATACACTCACCTTAGCATTGAGCTCGTCCACAATAAAATGACAGAGGGAGGCTTTGAAGAAATACTCTTTGGCGCTGTATTTCAGCAGTGGGTTGTCCATCGTGTTAGCGCCGACCTAAATAACATGTACATGCATCAGAGGCGAGCAGAACTCGCATACACAAGCAGAACACCGAATTCACACCTGTTCGTAGATCTCAATAGCCTTCTGGTACTGTTCCAGTTGGGCGCAGTAAGCTCCCACTTTCAGCAAACACTTGTTGGCAGAACTGAAAGGAAAATGTTGAGAAAACATTGAAGGTAAAAACGTTTCAGGACACAAAGGAATATCTGAAATACATCCTGGTATCCGTCTACCTCTATGTTTACTCACTAAAATAATAGAAAACCAAAGAAAGTTTTGCTTTGGTTGTTCATTTGTAAAGGGTTCAGGTGTATGTGCTATTTAAAGATAGAGAAACATACCTGTTTGACTCTTCTCCTTTGTAGTAGTCTGCAGCTTGCTCATAATGTGCAATAGCCTTTCCAGAGGAAAAATAACATATATTACAATTACTGCAATAAGAAAGGTTGGTTGTATTATATGGCTATGCTGTCTGCAATGGTAACACCTTTTCAATATCAACCAGCTCAGACTCGTAGATCTCTGCGATACTGATGTGGTGTTTGGCAGCGATGGTAAATCTTCCCTGGAGGAAGAAGAGAGAATAAATCATTACTGACTGGATCCATTCACAGACGCCTCATAAGTCAATGAAAGTGTTGTGTTCCATGCTCGGTGGAGAAGCAAGGTCAGATAGAAGCCTTTGGCTTCACATCTACGAACAAGCTGCATTTAAAATGAATCCTCTCTTATAGACAGAAACGTTTAAATGAAGGTATGAAGCACTGACTAAATAACACTGTGTTCTATGAAGAGCTGCTAAATCAGCGTGGGAAGATTTTTAGTTACTGGGTTGATGCGATAGAAAGTACAGGTCACAATTAATCTGCTAAATACAAACCACATGACCAAATTTACAGCTGTATATCAAAACATCGATGAACACAGTCTGTGCATCTTACCATGTCTGTGTATATATCGATGGCAGCATTTAAACACTTGATTGCCTCTTTTAGCAGCATAAAGAGGAGAGGAGGGAACAGTTAGACATCATGTGTACAGGGTGAAGTATCCAGAAAGCCTTGCAGAAACTTCTCATTCCCAGAAAAACACAATTTATTCACCATTGCTCTAAAAACATTTGAAATTGCTTACATTTCTGGTTAAATAGAACTTTAAGAGAGAGAGAAACGAGTCAAAAAGGCTCAAACTAAATATTTGACCCTATTATTCTTGTTTATTAGGGGCTATGATAAAACACCATGAACACAGATCGTGAGGTCTTCCGAAAAAGGGGTCATCAGCAGTTTGTTAAAGCTCAAGTGGATAAACATAAACAAAACTATTATATAAATAGACTTTTTTGGGTGGTTTAAATAAAAAATATTATGTCTGGTTAAAGCAAAACATGGTGGTAGCATCATGGTTTGGGCCACATTTGCTACATCAGGGTTATATGATGTATGTAGGGTATTTGATTTATTCCTTTATTTAGAAACATTAAAGCAACAGCAGTTTATCACAAAGGGAAAAGCTTCCTCAATGCTTTATCTAAGAAAACAACAATATTATTACTGATACACTCTATTGGTTTTAGATGGTATCAGAACACCACAACTGTAAATGACAATCATGTTGGTTGTAAATTAAAAGTTCAGGAAATAAAAAGAATTTCAGGCTAGTTTAAGAGTTACAGTTTTACCATTAGGGTCTGACTTCTTGTAAGCGTTTCCTGCATCGATGAAGCTGGTGGCACAGTCATGTTTGTTCTGCAGCTGCATATGGAGACGTGCAGCCTTGCAAAATGCATTTCCAGCACCTAAAAAAGGCAAAACAAAAAAAAAGGTAGAAAAGCTTCAAATTTGCCAAATACTTTGGATTTTTATCATTTAAAAAAGGAACAGTTTGTCACACCACTCCAGTTCTTGGCCATCTTGAACATATTGGCAGCTCTGCAGTACATTTCGCACGCCTCCTCCACTTTGTGATGTCCTCTAAAATACAGAAAAATAAAGAAATGAAGGTAACTAGATCATTTACTGTTCTTCCAGCACAGCAGTGTGGATGCTTTCATGAAAAAATGGTTGAATTGTAATGCTAAAGAAAACTTTAATGATCATGAAACTGAATATGAAAAGTGATAAAAGCACAAACTGATGTTTAAAGCGAGAGCTAGGGTCATTCTGTGAGTCCTCAACCCCAGGAACAGTGCACCTTCCATGTATTCACACCTCCAGAGCAGGCCCCCTAAGCATGCCAGGTCATCCTGAATGTTTCTTGCCCAGGGAAATTTTCTAGTGAAAAATTGGGGGCTTTCTCTCAGATGTGGCCAGTGGGGTGGCCTGCTTCTATTTCAAGGAAGTAGTGGCCACCCCTCACCACCACTAGGGAGCGCCCATGCTTCCACATAGGCTTAACATTTAACATTAACATAGGAGATTGCCACTGGGAGCCAACCTGTGATCAACACGAATTATTTATTTTGAAGCAGTCTCTGTAAGCACATGACAAAGCTGCATGCTGGTGATCTCCTGCATTAAAAGAAGGCATGACTCTATACTGGAAACCCCTGCATGGACTTCCAGTAATCACCATCTGTGAACACAGTTCCCCTGAACCACCTTCCTGTGTTGGAAGCCCAAAATCGGATCTATGTGTAGTTAAAGATTGATGCATGATGAACTACAAAGAGCAAAACAAGTTTAAGAAGGCTGAAATGGGCTTGTTAAAACCTTAGCCAAACAAATTATGAAGCTAAAACCATTACAAGCATTCACACAAAGAAAATAGGATGAAATCCACCAGTTACGTATTCATATAGCTAAGTTGAACAGATAATCCTACATATTAGACAAATGCTTAAAAAATAATCATGCAACACTCTTGAAATTTCCAGTGAGACCCTAACCTTACCAAACTGGCCAATAAAAATATCTCTCCTAAGTACTGCACACCTTCAGCTCTCCATGACAAGCAGCTGACCTCTGGAAGTTCTCTGTAGTTGTACAAATACTCTGGCCATCATTCAGGGTAAGAGGTTTGCATCACTACTACCAACCACAGAACTGCCAGCATTATGATGAAAACTGCAGAGTGGGGACATCTCAGGGTCACCTAAAGCAAAGCTTTGGATAAAAGACTGAATCACAGAACTATAACAGTTGGCTCAGACTCTTTTTGGACCAATGTAAGCTTTTTTTTTTGCATAAAGTAAAAATACTAAATTTGGTTACTTTGGTTAGTTTAAAAAATAAGTCTCATAATAGATCGCTGATATTGCAGCAAAGTTTGCCAATTTAGTGCGTTTTAGAGGAACATGTCTTTGTTTCAGTCAAGTTGTTTACATTTTGTGCAGGCATGGCACTGATTTAGTAACAAACTATTCTCTTTAAAATACCTTTTTGTTGAAATGTTCTGTGGATTAATTGAAAGCTATTGTTAAAGCAATTAAATTAGTGACTGGTTTTGGGGATTATAACAGGATTAGATAATATGCGTGTCACATTATTTTTACTCTAAAGAGGATATTTTTAACATAACTGTTGTTTGTAAGTGATGCTGTTTGACTTGTGCTGAATATACAAGTTGACATTAAATATCAATTGGAAAGAAAATAATTAAGATCCCTAATGATAACAAGTAAGATATTTTACCCTTCCAATGCTGCATAAATAGTGTACTACTATGGTTTCAAAGCCAATACAAGGCCCAGCATCAGCATCATCTGCTACTTTGTATATAATGATGAAAAACAGGTAACAGATGAGTTGGAAGAACCTTTACTGTGAATGTCACGTGCCATTTCCTTTTGGTTTAATACTTGAATAAAGTCCAACAACTATATGGTTTATAGAGACAAGGCTAACCTTGATAAGTGAGTGTTGTGTGTGGAAATAGGCTGCGTGCCAACTTTGCTGTTGACACTTGACGGTTGCTAGCTGTTCTTTGGTGCAGTGCCGTCTTACCCTCCAAACATCCCTCCCAAAAGAGAGCCTGATGACTTGATTTTTTTGTCAGCGTCGGCCATTAGCTGAATCGCTTCCTTCTCTTTGCCAGAGTTGTCCATTTTTTGTTCTTTGTACAGAACAAACTTATTGTAAGAGGGGAAAAATTACCAGCAGAAGATCAGTTGTGTACTGTGAGGATTACAATCGATTTAGCGTAGGCGTGAACCAGTTTGTGGCTTAGGGGTACAAAAGCATCATGGGAGTTTGAGTTCTTTACGTCGCAACTAAAACGGACGTGGAGTGAAATTGAACTACAAATCCCAGTGAATAAGCATTTTGGAATAGTTTGTTACGTAAAATCTAGTGGTAATTCTTAAAAATAGTTTGGATATTCTTTTGA
The DNA here is from genome assembly GCA_037177535.1 of Pseudomugil gertrudae. Lineage (NCBI taxonomy): Eukaryota > Metazoa > Chordata > Actinopteri > Atheriniformes > Pseudomugilidae > Pseudomugil > Pseudomugil gertrudae. The sequence goes on from JBAMHV010000024.1 coordinate 6,129,306, forward strand.
TTCCAACTATTTTTAAAAAAAAAGAGTTATATCGTTTATATTTTTTAAATGCTTCACATAAAATAATTAAAAACATTTGTTGTAGGCGTCCCGAAGACGCGTCAGAAAAAGGGCAGATTATGTTTTAACACAGCAGATGGCGCTAATATATCTAGTTTGTTCCTTGTGTTTATATTACAAATCCACCAAGTATGGCATTGGTCAAGGAAATGTTAAATACCAGACTTTTTTTGTTGTTCACATGGTAAAGTGCAAAGAGCTTCTTGTGATAACAAGTCCATTTTATTGAATTTATTGTCTTACCATGTCTCAAATGCCATGATAAAGTAATTTTTATGGCATATGGAGACTATTTTAACTGTTTTATATGTCTAACTTTATTTATTTTACGCGTTAGTGTGTACAGCACTTTGGCCAGCCTGCTTTGTTTTAAAGTGCTCCATAAATAAAGTGAAGTAAATCTGGAATTTAATTGAAATAGTTTTGAAAAGCATTGCTTATTTAAGCTTATAACTGGATATACTAATGCCAGCATAAATTATTACACATTACATTGTTCATATGTGCCAGCAATCTTAACAACTATATGTGAAAACCAATGTGTTGATGATCCTTTCTTCCCTATCCAAATCTTTAATCTTACCATCGGGTAATGTTGTAAATGACAAAAAAAGATCAATGACAAGAAATCTGTTCAGAGTTCACATTGATACTGGCCAGACACGAGGCGATAAGAAACTTCAATTTCATCATGACCCTCTAATGTTATTGACTGAGCTTGTGTTGCACTAATCATTGCTCAGTTACTAAACTGTAATGCCAGAAGATGCCTGATGTCAAAGCTGCTACTGAAACTGCTTTTATTATTCCCTGTTTAGATGTTCTTTTTGCTTTACTAAGAGTCCTAAGGAAACTAAATTGGACACAGCCCACTTTAATATGATTGTTAACAAATATCTTATTTACATTTAATAATGCAAGTCAAACATTTGTCACAAACATTAATAAGCTGCTAAAATGAGATTTTACACCAGATGTTCTGCATCAAACTATTAGTGGTTCATTTTAAAAACAAATTAAAATGTCATGTTTAGGACCTGGAAACCCAAATTCTTATATCTATATATAAAAACCCTATTACAAAGCACATTACTACAAATACATTCATTAATGCCATAAATGACTCAATAGTTATAAACACAGGGTTCAAGTGAGCTCTCTACATGTTGACTAATGCAAAAAAACTTTCCTAGAGAGGCCAGAGAGGCCGCCCCTGTGATACTGCCATCACTTTAATTCATGTTTGGGAGGATGTTACAGTGTTCTTGCATAACCTTTAATGCTACGTTAATAAGTTTTTATATCTCTTCAAGTGTTGAGGTACTCCCAGACTGTACAAATGTTTTTTTAAAAATATCTATACACTTCTTAATAACAGAAAAGGCTGTTTCATTTGACGGTAATCCTTATTAAATTAGCTTATAACAAGCCAGACATGTTTACGAACCACTGGAAACTGCTTACAGGTTAAAAACATGATGTAGATATTATAGAATGGAAATTAACTGATAAAATAGAGCAGACAATATTTGGTTAAGTTTAGTTGATATGATTTTTTTCTTTGTAATTGCATGTCAAAGTTTAGTAAAAATTTGATCCAGTTTAAGATTCATAAAAACGAATCCAAATCATTGTGATCCAAGGACATGGAGAGTAATCTTCCGTTTTAGAATTATCACTCAATTTTTCATTAAATGAGAAACAGACAAAATAATCAAATATAAGTTTTCATTTTATTTACATGACAAGAGGAAGTTATTTAACATTCTTTTTTCCTTATTGTTCAATCACGCAAATGCACAAAGCATGCATGCAACAATCATCAGTTCAGAGACATTGCAATGAGATGGATACTGTACAAATCAATATACTACAAATTTGACACGTGAAGATAAGCAGTATTTACATGAATGAAGTTAAAGGTAGTCAGTATTAATGGATTAGAAGTCAGGTGTTGCTGATTTTTACTGAAAAGACTAGAAAAGAATCACCATTTTAGCAAGTTAAGGCTGTGATTTGTATGAGCACTATCACAAAAACAGAAAAAAAACCCGTTTCTCAAATCAAGTATGCAAAGCTGAAGGATACAGTACATACAGTATACACTGTGCAATGTATAATAGCCATCAATAACCAAGTCTATACACAAAGTAGGTGAAAGGCAGTAAAGAGGTGGAAAGTGATTTTACCTCATTTTCACTTTGAAGTAACCTAATCATTCATGTAGCCGTTCTATAAGAGCACAGAATTTGTCCACCTAAAACTGATTGTAATGCCATTAGTATCCAGGTGCAAATCTTTTTTTTAGTCCACAAAACTAGTATGTGATTGATAAACTGGTTGGAAACTGTATCAAATATTATTCTTTATGTGCCCTGGATGGACTGGCGACCTGTCCAGGGTGTACCCTGCCTCTCGCCCGTAGGCAGCTGGGATAGGCTCCAGCCCCCCCGCGACCCCGCTCTGGGAACGAGCGGTTGAAAATGGATGGATGGATGGATTCTTTATGTGAGAAGAAAGTTTCTTAAATGGCTTCATGCACGTAGAGAACAGCAAAATAGAAACTAGCACAATGCTGTATCATTTCTATATATTTTGATTATATATATGGCTTAATATCCACCCTTTGAAATGAGCATAAACATGAAAACATCAGAAAACAAGTATAAATTTCCATTTTTTTTTTATTTTTGTCTTGTGTGACCTGGTATGCCGTTATATCACTTCCAGGCCTGCCTTGGTAATCCTCTGTGGATACACATTGAGTTGTCTTGAAAGATAGATGCTGAGGGGTGTTCATGACGAGCTGAGACCAGAATCGGACTCAGCGCTACCACTGCAGACCTTGGAGGCAACGCAGGGTACCATAGAGCAGGGAATAGAATAGCAGGAGCATGTGGAGCTTTTTAGTGTCTCCTCTGTAATAACCTCCTGCAGGGAGTGTTTCTCCTCTACCTGGAAGATGTTTTGCTGCTCTCCTTGGGCTTCACAGATACTGAAAAGAAGGAAGAAACATCCTTGAAGTTAGCATCAGTGACAGCAGTGAGTACAAACTAATGTGAGAACTTTTACATCAAAACAAGATTCCTCACACTAACACATTCTTCAGAATCTATTCCACAGCAGTAAATATTTAAGTTAGAAGCAATAATACAGGTAACGGTTTCTGATGTGGATTCAGAGCTTCAAACTTTATCCAGCTTTACACATATGACATAACGCAGAACATTTAGAACTATCAATTCTGGCTCCAAATATAATGCAATGCAGTAACACAAACATTCATGCACACAGGTTAATTCAAACAGTATCCACTACATTTGTTTTGCAGCCCAGGGAATGATTGCACTGGCTTCACTGGGACTGCAGGAAGGAGCATTTTCTGCCAGCTTTATACAGCCATGGAACAAGATAAAGATTATTAGTGGGTTAGCAAGTTCTCTTGACGCTAAGCACTTGCTTATCAGTTACTTTTGGATGGTTTGTTTTAAAGCCTGTACCAAAGCAGATTAAGTCATGTGAAAAACCAACACCACTTTACCATCTGGCTGTGAAAGCGTACGTTCACTGTGTGTGAGATGTTAATGTCTAGAGGAAACCTGCCTCCAGTTTTGGGAGCAATAAATATAATAAATACTTTTAACAGGTCAAACAGATTGTAACTTTGTTGAACTTAAACCAAATAAGGGCTCATAGATAGTCCAGTGCGATCACTCTTTATATAAAAAATAAATACATTAAAAAAAAAATCAAAATGTCAACACAACAGGTACATCCACAAGCTTGATAGGTGCTGATGATGTATTTTCAAAGTTGAAAATACATGTGTAAAAAATGTGCTGGGAAAAAGTTTCTCAGAGGTGACTATTCATATGAGCTCTAAGTTCTGGTAACGTCTGAATCAAGGTCAGTATGCAGCATTGTCTCTGTTTTGGTGCCATGACACCTGCATACATGTTTCTAAAGCTGATTTAGTTAAAATCAACAATTAAAAGTCATTTAAAATGAAGCCGATGTGCCACGTAACTCCCATGCATTTCACAAGCCATTCACGCGTAGTAAAATCAAGCATATGCTTTTTAAAATACACAAACAGGCATCTTAAAAAAACTGGAAGTGCCCTTCATGTCAGCTAAAGAAAGTAGCCTCAAAATGATAAACAAGGCAGTTGACCAATCAAGTATAAAATCTTATTTGAAAAATATCATATACTTAAAATAAAAAAGAAACGAGTCAACTGACACGTGTATCATTGTCAAGGAACATTATTGTGTTCCTGCAGCATTTCAAGTAAGATTCATTCAGGCAGGATCTGCAGGGAGATCAAAAACAAGCCGAGGGGTGGACAGTGAGTAAATAAAAAAAACTACGGGAACCAAAGGGACATTACACGAATCTGGAGAACTTGAGTCAAAATATGGCACCAAGCTTTCACAAATTCTGGAAGAAAAAGGCAAAGTTATAACCCTGTGATATCAGACCGGGTGAGATCAGATCAAGTAAAATGACCACACCTGATAAGTGCATGGCTGCGCTGCAGCAACAGCTTCACAGGCTTTGCTCTGCTTTCTGTGAAATGCTTGGGTCAAAGTACAAGCATGGTCATACCAAACGGTGATATGGAGAAGTGAAACAGCTGTCTACATGGTTTTTGCTTAGAGCAGAGGAATGTATTTGACCCTGACATTTCCCAAACCTTTGCATAATACTGGCACATCCTGTGCATTCATTTCATAATGAGTCAATGAACAATCGAGGCTCTTTTTTCCAATAATAACAGATGCCAACTGGATAGCATGTCTGCCAGGGCTACACGTTATGTAATACAGGAATCCTGAAAAACATGCTGACAAACAGCCCTGTTTTTACACAGTAGCATGAAACAAAACAGCTATTAGGATGACTTGGGCAGTAACTTGGATGTAGGATTCTTCTACGAGAAGGACAGACTGTTTTTAGGAAGCAGAGTCCTCTACAAAGAAATCAAAATTAAGCAAATATTTTTATAAGATATGTTTAAAAAAACAGCGAGAAGATGTGCTCTCTGTAGTGGAAAAAACAAGTTTGCTGAAACAGCAGTCTATCCTGTGACAGTTTCTGTCTTGTCCACAAAACATAGAAACTGCACATTTCTGAGTACACTTCAGACGATACACTACAATAAACAACAACAATTTATAAAGATATTTGCAGGTTAAGCAAGAATTTGGCCCACGAGTTGTGCTTTGGGAGTAGACCAGCATGTAACATTGTAAACAGTGACTCTCACACTAGAGATACAACTAATAAAATCATAGACAGTCAGCAGATCAATCATTTACATATGCACAACTGAAAGAGATTAATGCAATGCTTGCCTGATATGTGGCATAAAACTTTTAAGTTACATTATAAGCAATAGAAAAACAAACTGAAGAACAGAATAAGCCAAGAAATCCCTGATACACCAAATAAGAATGTCAGTGGATATAGTTATAGTTAAAGCCAAATATAAAATAAAGCCATTTATGCAAAGATGAATGTAAACAAGCTCATTTATATCTGAGCTCACTAATAGTGCAGTAATGTCAGGCCTGGGTATAAAGTATGATGCGACAAGAAACATCAAGTCCCTACTTCCCTTCTATTAACCTTTCACATACAATATGCAGCACATTTTATGCACAGTCTGCCGTGTATGGACTGATGCTGTAGCTAGAGAAAATTAGTCTACCTGTCATAGATGAGGCCGTCGATTCCCTGCTCTCTCAGCTTCCTTCTGGTTTCATGGTCATTGTTGTCATCTCCCCAGCTGAACACCACCAGGCCTTTAGACTGAGCTTCCCCAATGTAATTAAGGTGCTTTAACAGTTCTTCAGTGTGTGCACTGATTCCCTAAAAAAGCAACAGAGAAAACCCAGAAAATTAAAGGATGTCAGGAGGACATACACAAATAATTCTCACATTTAACTGGGTTTTAGGCCAAGAGCAGAAAGGTTAAAGAGAGGAGTGTAACATTATAAAATTAAGCTAAATTATTTCTTAAATGTAACTGTTAATGGCAGAATATACAATAAATCGCTCACCAGTATATTTTCACTCTGAGCAAAGCTGATGGCAATTTGAGTGGTCTGGCAGCGGATGTCCATCAGCTCAGGATACTTGTCAGAAATTCCCTGAGTCAGGAAGAGGATGGGGTACTTGTTCTGCTTATGACGTACCCTGATGGAGAAATGCACACAATTTTCTTTAGCTGTTTTTTTTTTTACTGTATTCTGTGAGGACAGCACCTGTTGACCTGAAATTTGTGATAAGACTGAAAAAGCTGTCCCACGGTCAGTGCTCGATTCTTCAAAGTGAAAATGCAAAAAGCTTTTGAAACAATATTCTGTATTTTCATTTGTCAAATAAAACCTTTTCAGGAGAAGCAAACAAAAAACTTTGCTACTTTATCTAAACAAGGCTATTTAAAGGGTTAATATTGAAAAGTTGTTCATCTGAAATCAGCTGCTCTTACATTGTGCAAATATCTGGGTCAAAGCAGGAGAAGACAATGCGTCTCTTTCCACCTTTCTGCAGGACACAGGACAGGACAATGTCCAGGAACGTGTTCATGTTGAAGTAGGAGGATAAGTTTCCATCCCATGAGCCATCCTGTAAATACAACATATCAAAAGCATTAGCCATGTTGACAAAAATCCTTTTAATTCTGCTTGAGGTTACTTACTTTCATCTGGCTGATCCATTTGAGCTCAATGTTGAAGCCAACATCCTCAGGAACAGCATGGAATATCTTTATAGATGCAGCAAAAGCTTATTATTTTACCGAACAAGACAAGTAGATGAGTAATTCCTGGTTATCATCATTAAGTTTTTTACCTGTGACAGCGAGGGGAATGGCTGGTGTTCATCAACTTCATCCTCGTCTTCCAGCAGATCTGCACAACAAATCAAAGGGATTATTCAAGCACATAAATGAATTAATCTGCAGATTCAGTGATACAGTACATTCAGTTCCACATTGCTGTGAGGCAAGATGACAAACAATGAAATCTTTGATTAAAATTGAGTTCCTGCCAGGCTTTTAGTCAATAACAGAAGCAGTAATTTGTGTAACACAGCTGAGATTATATCAGTTTATGAACTATAAGCCTGCTGCAAAGAACTGGGCAGTATTCCAGTATACTGTTATTTCATTGTCCATCATTCTATTCTACACTCTACAGTCAATTAGCAGATGCTTTTATCCAAAGTAACTTACATGTGATAAGTGATCAGTTAACCATAGCTATTGACCTAACATGCATGTCTTGTAGTTGCATACCTTTGTGATCACTTCCTTTCATAGCGGTGACATGGGCCAGCTATGCAACAAAAAAGGTGACAAATTATTATAATTCAGTATCAGTAATATGTAATATTAACAAAATACTTGTGTAACTGTTACTGTGACAAACAAGCAGGGATAAACTGTAGTTTTATTACTGGTTTCAATTTCAGCTATTATTACAATGTTATAAGAATAACAAGGACAGAAGAAATCAATTTTATGGTTCTTGATTAATACGTCTTCATTTGAGAGTTTGTGTTTATTCTATGTTTGTATTGTATTTTTAGCCAAAGCAGGGTGAGTTTGGTGTCCTTTAAACAAGCTGGGCAAGGTGACCTCTGCACATACATCTGGTGGAGATCAGACTCCAGCACAAACCAGGCCGCCTCCAGATTTTTGTACTTAATCTGATTTTATCTGGATGCACAAATGTTTATCCCCACACATGCACAGCGTATTACGTTTAGCAACAGCTGCTATAACTAACTCTTTACAAACTGGAGAAAACGTACAATATTAAAGTAAAACCTGCAAAACAATTACAGGAGCTCAGAGTGTTCAAATTCTCCACTGTACAAAACTAAACCAGTTATTCAACTTTAACTTTTAAAGTCAGCTACTTAGCTTAATGTTTCATCACAGTCTGCCCCAACTCTCAGATTGATGTAAACCAAACAGGCACGTTTAACTACACGGTTTACCTTCAAAAGCTGCAGTTGGTCAAATGTCAAGTCTTTCACTGGAACTTCGATAAGCTCCAGATTCATGTCATTTTTCTGTCGGGTCACAGACAATAGGTTTTAGTCCAACACATGTTACAACAGGTGATCAATTTACTTTCACTTTCAATTTACCTTCTTGGTGGATATGCAGCAAGTCAGATCATGGTATACAATGGGCACAGCATCTTTGGAGAGGTGAACATCGAACTCTACAAAAGCTGCCCCCTAAATGAAGACGGATATAAGCACATTGAAACGACTGAGATTTAACTGGTAGGTTTCATACAAACATTAATCATCTTAGAGACTTACGTGCTTTGCAGCACTTTTGAATGAGGCTATTGTGTTCTCTCGAACTCTGTGGTGTCTGTAAAATACAAAAAGAACAAACGATTGTTAATGTCAGTCACATGTCTGTGCAGAAATTAATGGAAAATTAGCTTAAAATTATATAATTACACCAAATAGCACATAATCACATTTTTGCCTGTACATCCTGTTATTTTAACATGTGTAAAAATAAATAAAAATATATTTATCCAGATACTGAATTAGGTAGGTGATCCTGCACATAGGCAGAAAGCAATCTGATAAGAGCAGCATTATAATCATATAATATAAATGACATTAAAATGTTTATGATTTACATTAATAATAAAAGGTATTCTCTTTAGACTTCTGCTTCCTTTCATTCTTCAGCTACAGACTCACTTGGCTGCATGTGTGCTTCCTGCTCCTCTGTGACCCACATCCAGAGTGCTTCTCTTCCTCCAGTACTTTGTGAATGATGAGCTCATGTCACACTGGAACTCCTGGATCGGTCTGATCACCAGGTAATCCACTGAAACACAGAAAACAAAAGAGGAAAACTGAAAACAGGAATGCAAATGACAACTCAGTTTGCTCATTAGGAAGTGCAGATAGTTCAAAATGTCTTTTTTAAATCAACCGTTTTGACAGAATAAGAACAAAACATATTGGAGAAAAGTAACTAAATGAATAAAAAAAACAAAAAAAATGTACCTCTTACTTTCCCGATAGTCTGCCTAGAGTTTCGTCCCATTATGGGAAGTGTAACTACACCCAAGTCCTTGCCACTCTCTGAAAACGTGGAGGAGAGGAGACAGGCTGTTCCCACGTGTCCTGGGTGGATGTCCCCCTGGACTACATGCTCACTCAGATCCTCCTTTAACCAAAGAATGAACAGCCATGATTAAACATATCAAGATGAAATTAACATATGCTGTGTTTACTGACGGCAGTGTTACCTCAAAAAACTCAAACGTGAGTTCCAAGTTATCAGGGTCCATGGTGTGGATGCTGTACTCTGTCCACTGGGACTGATCCAGGGCATAACCGCACTCTGGCTGTGAGTGGCGCGACTTATAGCCATTAGCACTGATCATACTGATCTCCAGCGTGGTGGTTATCTTGTGCCAGGATGAAGGACTGAGCTCATTTTCCTCCTCCTCATCCTCCTCCTCAACTCCCTCTAATGTAAGCTTAATCCTGCATTTAGACAAATTATTAGTAATTCTCTTTCTCACACAGATGCATAAAGTAAAGTTTGTCTTATTTATGCTTCTCTCCGAGCTGCTCTTTCCACTACTGTTGCACTTATAGAACAGCTTTGTAAGATATGCACATCACTGCAATGATACATCTCAAGTTTCACACTGGATCTTCTCTAATATTACATTTGAATGCTGTGTAATCCCCACCTGAAGCGAGACTTCTTGAATTTCTTCTTCGTGATGGACACCGGAGGCTTCTTAGAGTAGTGCAAACGCAGGCGAATTTCCGTCTGGCATGTCAGCCACCCTGAGTCAACACAATTCACCCCATCTATAGAAAAGAGGACAGCATTAGATTAGGCAGAGGATGGACTTTTGTCCATCATGAATGCCAGGCTGAGTGAGCAATAACCACAAAAGCAGGGAGGAAGCTTTTCTGTGTTCGGTTATAATGAATGACCCCATTAACCTGAGCCACGCAAAGCTGAGCAAGTGTCTGAATCAGGGCTCAGTACTGGATTTCAGAACTACAGAATTACATCTTTTTGTGTTACTTTTAAATAGACATTTTTATATTCAATTTTACTCCAACTTACTGTGAATTCCAAACTCTCCATCATTAATATCCTGCTGTGCAGCTGCAATAAAAGAAAATGACATTAGAAATACAATAATAGATCTCAACACCACAGAAGCTGAAGTCAAATCAAACCAGAGCATTTCCACCAGTCAAATTAAACCATGAATTTATGTTTAAAATGTTTTGCCATTAAAGCCTGCACTGGTTTGCACTGACTTGCCTCAATTTAAAAATGCAATTATCTATCTATAAAAAAATTACATCAGCATAGCGGTGTGGTTACTTTAGCAGGATCTTATGACAGTAGCATTAACAAGCGTTAGAAAAAAACAAACAATAAGGTGAAAGGCTGTGGCTACATAAAGGACATTAGGTAGGGCGTGGACAAGGCTGCCACTGTGGCTTTAGTGAAAACGTTGTTTGCATAAAGCCAACACAATATCATATTAATTTGAATGATCTACAATAACAGGTCATAACAGCTATCATAACTTCTGCCCAAAAATATACACAACTGCAGAAAAAGCAACAAGTTTTACCAGTAAATTATAGCGTTTGATAAGGAAAAAGGGAGGTTTGTGTATGACACACTTTACTGAAACCAACCAAACTGTGCACCGTTTTTTTAGTTGGTCTATACCTGTGGGGCTCATCGTGCGGGGGCGATGATGGGTCTCCCACATATTGACTATCACTTGACAGGGACCACCTGCACTCTGCAATTCCAATGTTGGGTACAATGTTAGCCTTTTCAAATCAGATATATAGAACTACTATTCAGCTTGGTCCTCAAAGACATCTTTGGACCAGAGGGTGAAAAGGGAATTAAGAGTTGGTATAGTCACCAATCCCCCCAGCTAGGCCAGTCAGCCACCATGGGTTGAATCTGAAAAGTGGATTTGTTAGTAAAAAGGAAAAAAAAAAAAAGAAGTGAACCCTCGTAATATTTCTTTGTTTGGGAACATAAAATAGTCTTTTTTACATGTTTGTCATAGTGAGTTAACTTTAGCAACAATGCTGCATGCATAAAGCAACATGTTTATAGCTATCTATGCTAAAATGACATTATTATTAAAACCGTACCCAGCATTAGTTAAGTCTGCAGCTACTAAAAAGATCCGGTAAGTGGTTTCACTTTGTTTATACTGCTACTACTGTTTGTCTTAGAATTAGCAGTTGAATTCAGACATTGGCAAGTGTCAGTTTAAAGACTTGGAGCCAGCTACACATTAATGGCTCTTACAATACAGAACAAGAGAGCACAAAGATATGAGGAAGTCAAGTCAAAACAGATAAGACTCCAAGACAAAGCAAGCTCCACTATTAATAAAAAACAAAGGAAAATAAAACACACCACACCCTGACTCTGGCTACAAAGTCACCAAAAACTGCAGCAACATATCCCCTCTATTTCCCTCTCTCTACACAGAACTGATCCCAGGAAGGGAGCCTATGGGTTCAAATGTAGAACATGTGGCAAGATTAGCTTAGCAGAGGCTCAGTCCAGGCCAGGTGGACAGTTTGTCTGGCGGTGGATATTCCACAAGACTTACTTCAAGCTGTTCACACCCGGTCTCAACCACGAGTCAACTCTAAACATGCTCACTAAAGCATGCATCTCAAGTGACCAGACGCAAATAAACACGTACAGTAATACCACATGAGACACACTCAGCTTGGTAAATTAGGAATTTCTTCTATAAAATTACAAATCCACATTAAAAAACAAGTACTGTGAGGCTCTGGTGTTGTAATATGTGTCATATCTGCCAAAGTTACACAAACGGCTGCGAAATGACAAACAGAACAAAAACGATTAAATCAATCTGCTATGCAATGACAAGGAATGTGGGGCAACAAGAGCCTAACACTGCAAGCAAACTTTACACTCAAACAGAAACATGCAAGAAGCAGGTTTAATATTCTGGTTGTGCTTTAACACAAACACAGCTGCTATAGGCCTGCTCACTGTCGCTGCAGAACAAACACAAACATGAACAGGAAGTTTTCTGTTTATGATACATCTACTTAAGAGAAACTTTGTTCTGGACATCAGATGGAGGAGGCAGAGAAAAACAAATGCAAAAAGGATTAAATTCATGCTTTTGTGCATTAAGATTGGAGATCTACCTAACATAATGATGCTCTACACACCTAACAAAGGGAGTTGGTGGAAAATCTTTTGTGGATACGTGTTCTTACATGCCACCATTCCATCTCTAAAACATGTCCAGTCTCCGGTGCCTGTGTGAAACTAGCTTATCAGTCTTGGGTGCATTCACAGCTGCATTTGAAGCGTTGCACCTGTGACTGTCTAACATGCCCATGATGTGAACAGGGCATCATGAACAAAGCAATGCAAAAATCTAGAAGATGATTCCAGATTAAACTTTGGCTGATAGATCCAATACATTTTAATCCTTTATACTCAGAGATATCATTTATTATAGTTTGTGGTGACTTTGAGCTTTGATTAAAACATACAACACAAAAACTATAGTTTTTTTCTCTGTGATGAGCTGCAAAGGAAAATTAATTAGTTCATGAAATCACAATACATGTTACTTAAAGGTCAAACAAAGGCTTATACAAAGCATTATACAAATAAATTCAACAATTATCTTATTGACAACAAATGACTAAAGCATATCTTTAACAATAATAAGGAAATTAGTTTCTAAACATCTTTACAGAATAGACTCACCTTTGAGTCCAAAAAGAAGCCTTTGAAATAGCGATAGTTGACAGGGCTATCTCTGGGTACGGTGATGGTTGTGGTCCATGTGTGTCTGTTATTAACAGTAAAACATTACAGACATTTTTATTTATTTATTTATTCCTTTATTTAACCAGGAAGGTCCCATTGAGATTAAAAACCTCTTTTTCAAGGGAGTCCTGGCCAAGAGGCGGCAAAAAATGTAAAAACATCAATAATATTTGATACAATCAGATAAAAGTTATTATCTAAACCATTTACAAACTAAAGAGTCTGTCTCCAGTGCTCTTATTCTATCTTTAAAAGCATTCATTGGAATCAAGTCTTTTAATTTCCAGTCTTTCTGCAACATGATCCATGCAGATGGGGCAGAGAAGATAAAAGCCCCTTTTCCCAGAAACAGTACGGGTAAAAGGAAGCAACAAGTGATCATGTAAACTATAGGACTGAACACTTTTCACAGTGATAAAATTACAAATATACGAGGGTAAATATGAGGGAATTTTCCTGATAATTTTCCTACGTCTCTGTTGTGATATGGATCCCTGCCACTCAGGCTCTGAGAACTGAACAGTTTTCACGCAGAAACATGGTTGTTTTTAACCGAACAATGTCAGTACACGCCGGCCAAACTCAAAACTCGCCTCTTATCGGTTGCTTCTTTCATACGGCACCTCCACCCAGCTGTTCTGTAGCTTTCATGCCACTTTTTTCATCTCGGAGTGTAAAAATCCACCAAACTTTGGTTTAAAGCTCCCTTCATCACTTGTATTATTCATAGAAGCCAAAACTAGTGCACATCCAACAGACAAATACTGTTTAGAACGACAACTCAGCCCTTGTTTGAGTGTGTGGGAGGATGTGGATACACGTCTTTGTGTTATAGAACAGGGGAACTGTTGTCAGCAGACTCTTTTTAATTAGCCTGGCAGAACTGATTAGATGTGAGCCGTATCCACACGAACACAGAGATGCACACACACACTGCATCTGACCACCCTGTGCTAGCATGTGAGGGTATCCGGATGATTCTGTGTTGGTGTCCCACGAGACCACTTGTCTCTTGCTGAAAGACAAAAGAGAGGCAGGACCCCCAAAGTGCTGAGCATTCAACTTACACACACACAGAACATGATGTGTGTGTGTAGTTATTGCAAGCTGCTCAGCATGTGACTCTTGTTTCCTGTCCATTGGTGCCTTTCGTCGCTGCAATTTTTCTTATTAGTCGTCAAATATTCATGTTCATTCTGCACAACTGTTCATTCTTATCCACCTTTTCCTTTCTTCCATTTCTTTGTGACTTTTCTGTATTTTATGACTTCTTTTACTCACCTAACTTTACTCATACACACAAACACACTGTTACAGGAAATACTTCCTGTGTGACGTAAATCCTGCTTCATGATTTGCACACAGCTTCCACATTCTTGCACAGCTACTATTGGTCCTCACCGACAGTGTGTCTTAACTTAAACCAAGAATCAGGTCAGTCTCACGAATCATGAGATGCTTTAAAATCACTTTATGGTGCATTTCTGTTAATAACAAGGTGCCTCTGTGCACAACCAGTGGCAAGCATGTACATTTTTATTTGAACTCATTACAGATCTGTGTCTAGACCATAAAAGTTTTTATGTAGACATAATTTACTCATTTATTTTGTCACCTTGTTGATCTTTCTGGTAATTTTTTATTCTCTTGTGTTTCTTGTGTACAACATAGAGGTATTTTTTAGTAACATCATGTGATCTATCTATATATCAATCTATATATCTATGTATCTATCTCTCTATCTATCTCTCTATCTCTCTATCTATCTCTCTATCTATCTATCTATCTATCTATCTATCTATCTATCTATCTATCTATCTATCTATCTATCTATCTATCTAT